>JAWNOD010000198.1:477500-508501 GCA_035046225.1 Drosophila pegasa | reverse complement strand
TATGCCCTGAACCCATTGAAAATGGGAATTCAGGCTATAATGGTTTTGTGAAAATGTATGTAACAGGCAGAAGGAGGCGTGGCAGACCCCATAAAGTATATATATTCTTGATCAGGACGACAAGAGAAATTGTTTAAGCCCTTTCCGTCCGTCCGTCCGTCTGTCCGTGCGAACGATTTCCTAAACTACAAAAGCTAGAGACTTGAAATTTAACATGAATACTCGTGTATACCATACGCTTAACGAGTTTATCATAAATTATCGAAAAGTTATCCCATTTTCTTATTATCGATAAAAATCGATCATTTGACTTTGTTTTTCAAACGTAACTCTGTAACCGTAAAAGCTAGATACTTCAGATTTTCAGTGTATGTTACTGTAATGAATGCGCACATTTTGTCATTTTTCGATTTTGGATATTGGCTCCCATTTCCCCAAAATTTGCCAATTTCCCCAAAAGCTGTATATCAAATACTAGTGACTTGTGCTTTGACAAATACATACATATGATCCGTCTTACTATACTCTGAAAGTTTCATTTAAAAAGTACATCCAGAAAAAAAGTTATTCAACAATCAATTTCCCATAGTAATGCTCATATCGCAGCCCAAGCGCAGTCGCTGCACAAACTGCGCAGAAAGCAGAGCGCCTGCCTATGTACATAGGCGCATATACAAATTCAAAGATCCCCGTTACTTCTAAGAAGAACGCTGGCGCCAGTCAGCTCAGCGCAAGGCAGAGCACGGTGACTTTTGTTGACTCAAATTTGTGAATGTGTTTAGTTTTTTAAGTTATAATATAAAACTTAAATTGAATATTTTTATTATTTTAATGATAATGTGTAGCTAATCGATTAAAACTTTTAATTTTATCACAAATTAGACGAAGTTAGCTAATCGATTTTTTTATCAACCTCCATTAAAACTTTTAATTTTATCACAAATTAGACGAAGTTAGAGCGTGTCTCGTGAAAATGTATAGACTAGAGATAAAATATGTATACGATAATTGAAATCGACATAATGTTTTACTCAAAACAATAACGTAAATAACTTTAGTCGAGTGCATATTTTGCACAGCCTGGGCAAAGTGTCCAGATATCCAGCACAAACCCGTAAATTGGCTAATATTATATGTATATGGCGCTACGTAAAGTGCATAGTTCATTTATGTATTTGTGTGCGATATCCGCGATACGCATAAACACTGGGAAATTCCAGTTATGCCCTTTTTTTCGCTACCAACTTCAGATTTCTAAAAGGGTCAGCAGGTACCAAAAATGTGTAAAATTCCCACCCCTATGCCTACGCATAACTGTATATTTATGTGTGCATGCGTTATATGCAATGTATATATAAAAGCAGCGTACAATGATTTTAGTAACAGCTCCCACAGGGTTCAGGGCATCTCTTAATCGAGCCGTCTCGATTATAGCACTCTTACTTGTTATACCCTGAACCCATTGAAAATGGGAATTCAGGGTATAATGGTTTTGTGAAAATGTAACAAATGTAACAAATGTAACAGGCAGAAGGAGGCGTGGCAGACCCCATAAAGTATATATATTCTTGATCAGGACGACAAGAGAAATTGTTTAAGCCCCGTCCGTCCGTCCGTATGAACGCACCGATTTCCTAAACTACAAAAGCTAGAGACTTGAAATTTGACATGAATACTCTTGTATACCATACGCTGAACAAGTTTATCATAAATTATCGAAAAGTCATCCCATTTTCTTATTATCGATAAAAATCGATAATTTGGATACCGGCCCCCATTTTTGCAAATTTCTCCAGAAGTCGGACATCAAATACTAGAGACTTGTGCTTTGGCAAATACACACATATGTACCATCTGGTTATACTCTGAAAGTTTCATTACGAACGTCCAAGCAGAAAAAATGTTATTCAACAATCAATTTCCCATAGTAATGCTTATATTGCAGCACAAGCGCTGCCGCAGCGTCAACTGCGCAGTAAGCAGAGCGCGAGCCTACGCATAACTGTGTATGAATGTGTGTACGCATAGTTCGTTTGTGTTTGTGTGCGATATCCGCGATACGCATAAACACTAGGAAATTCCAATTATGCCCTTTTTTCGCTACCAACTTCAGATTTCTAAAAGTGTCAGCAGGTACCAAAAATATGTAACATGAATGTGTGCATGCGTTATATGCAATGTATATATAAAAGAAGCTTAAAATGATTTTAGTAACAGCTCTTACAGGGTTCAGGGTATCTCTTAATCGAGCCGTCTCGATTAGAGCACTCTTACTTTTTTTATTTTCTCTTGCTACCCACAGTGCTCGCACGCGTACATATCGATATATGTATGTATGTATGAATATATGAATGTATGTATGTCTGTTTCTTTTACCGCCTGCACTTTTTGCTTATTTCTGTAGTTTTTGCATTGCCTTTTGCTGTTGCCTTCGCACTTTTGGCTACGGCGACGAATTTCTTTAGACTTTTTGTTGTTGTTTGTCTGTTATTGATGCCTGCCTAACTGTGTGCACATGCACACACATACATACATGTATGTATATACACATGTCTATTGGCATTTTTTATGAATGTATGAGTATGTTTGTATATCTTGACTTGTATTTTGTCAATTTCACAACGTGTGCGCCTGTCCCGCCATGATTGCAGATGTGTGTGTGCGTGGGTGTGCCTGTATCGTGTGTGTGCCTGTCCGTCTAACAAATGGTTTGTTTTTTCCTGCTGATAGATTCACATTGTGCGCAACACTGAATGCTCGCCACTCGCAGTCCCCGCCCCTCTTTTTATTAATTTTTCCCATTTTTTTTTCTACTCATGCCCCGACTGGCTTGACTCTTGCTGCCAATTAAATGCCAGACTGAACCAACAGCTTGATATTGAACTGCCACGGCGAAAAAAAAGAACGACAGCAGCTCTAGAGCAACTGTGTCACCGAGCGACAGGTGGGCGTGGCTTTGCTCATTTGACCTTTCATATTCATATGCAAGGCATCAATTTGCCAGTGAACCATGCTGCAGTGAGCTGAACTGAACTGAAGTGAACTGAGGAATGAATCATTCCAATACAAAGCCTACTCCTTCTCTCTCTCTCTCTCTCTTTCACACACATGTGTATGTTCAGCGGGCACTTTAACTGTTTTTCTTTTTTCAGTATCTGTCTGCAGCAGCGTCCCACCTCCCTGGTGCTCTCTTGCACATTTCACGGGCTGAGCTCTTCACATTCCTGACGCAGCCTGTTCCCTACCGCTTGTTTGTTTGAAGTTTTTTCAGCCTCTTAAGTGGCAACTACTTTGCACCTCTGCCATTCACACAAGCGCCCACACACACACACGCACTCCCTCTCCCTCCCGCTCCTGCTCTTAGTGCAATTAAAATGCTGCTGTTGGCGGCCTTGAGCCTTTTTTTTTGCACCTTGACATAGATATTTGAGGCAGAGCTTACTACGCTGTGCGTACTTTATCTGTGCGTACTTCTGCGGTGCATGTACATACATATGTATGTACATCTGCATGCCTGTTATCACTGACCACGCCCATTGCCCGCATTAGATGCTAATGATTTAACTAATTTATTTAGCAAAATACGCACTCACACGCACACGCACACACACACACACACACACACACATATATATATATATATATATATATATATATATATGTGGACAACATACAATCAAATGCATATTTGAGGTGGGAGCGAGAGGGAGAGATAAGGGGGCATTGATTGCTGCAAATTGATGCATGTGGCTCCGTCGAAAAGCCCGGCACAACAGACGCCAAAGCGACAGGGGCCACCTGGCAGGGGCGGAGGGCCCGAGCGGGTATCGGTGGGTAGGCTGTATTTGAAAAGCAGCATCAATATGTTATTTGCATATTGGCCGAATCCCAATGCTGGGCCAACTTTCAGCTGGCGCATCAGCTCAGCAGCGAGCGAACGCAAAACTTTCTTCTTTCTGAATAAAGTGAACAGCTACAAGCGCACACACACACACACACACTTAGAGATTGGCCGGCAACATGGCGGATGGGCGTGTGTTGCCGTGTTCCATGTTCGCATAATCCCGTAGGATACAAATGTAGCTCGAGCTTTGCAAAAGTCGCAGAACAAGTGCAAAGCTGCAAATATGCATTAGCGAGTGCCAGCAGATATTTGGGTCAGAATAAAAATGAATTACAAAATAATACAAATAATAATGGGGAAACAATTTAAAATTTTTGGCGCCTCTTTACAGCCAAGGCGTTGCCAATTTGCGGAAACTCCTTCAGACACTCAAGTATATATCGATAGGACTTATCGATACGCGCCCAGTGTCGATTCACGTGCAGTGTGACCGCCCGTGCTGCACATTCGAAATCCTCAACTTTTTATTTGGGCTATTTCAATAGAAGAAATCCACATCAGCTAGAATAGGAGAAAAACAGGCAGAGCGAACGGAAAGCGCAACGACAAGTTTGCCAAGCTAACCAATAGAAACATGTCAGCGGCTGGAGTCGATGCCGAGCTAAGCGCTGCCGCTGCACACCAGCCACAGGCGCAGCTGCAGCTGCAGCCGCCGTCACCAACGGGCTCAGCGACTTCAACGTCACCGAAGACAGCGGCGACGGCCACAACGATACCAACAAAAACAACAACAACGGCCGAGGCAACGGCGACGGCAACACCAGCAGTGGCTGAAATCGCTGCATCCAGCGTAAGTTGATGACGACGACGAAGACACGTCAACACATTGAATGTGATAGCGTCAGCTGCGGCAGTTGTTGCTAATAATGATTCGTGCTTTATTTGTTGACACCTTAGATACGGTCCGGCTTGGCCGAGCTGGAGCTGCGCTCCTCGCAGATGCTGCAGCGCTTGGAGAACGTGAAAGCCTTGCCCGGCTCGCCGACCAAAGTACTCGACGCGGCCAGCGATAACCAGAGCTCCGGAAACAGTCAGTCGCTGCCTGAGGTGGAGCAGGAGCGCGTGACGCGCACGTCTGCCGCCGATGTGGTGCTGTCCACGCAGCTGCGCCAGGAGCACCGGGTGCCGTCGGACATACTGAAGGCTCTGGAACAGCTGGTGGCCTACTCGGACAGCGACGATGACCCGGAGTTCCCGCTGCCCGCCCTGGACGACGTCTCCCATCTGGCGCTCATCTCGCACAGCATCGTGGCCTATCTGTCGCACCTGGACCGCCAGCACCTGCTGCGCGTGACGAATAGCATCTCGGGCGACGCCACGCGCTGGCTGGGCACGCTGTTCCACTTTAACAACGCCGCCAGCAGCTTCCACGCGGACAACGCCGACGCCGTCCTGCGCACCGTGCGCCTGGCCATCGTAGCCCGCTGCCCGGGCTATTTGGAGGGCGGCATCCCGGCCCTGGCCCAGCCGTGCTTCTACATTTCGGAGAACACGACGCCGGTGCGTCTGCAGTATGCCTGCCGGCAGCTGGGCATATCGCTGGACGCCATCAAGATCATACCGGAGGACAGCAAGTACGGTACCATGGACCTGGCGCAGCTGCAGAAGCAGGTGCAGCTGGACCTATCCGCCAGCCGCACGCCGCTGCTGGTGGTCGCCGACATCGCCGCCTCGCTCTGCGGCTATGTGGACAACCTGCAGAAGCTGCGCGACATCTGCAAGGCGCACAACATGTGGCTCCATGCCGGCGGCCATGGGCTGGCCGCCCTCGTCTGCGCCCAGAGTCCGGGCAACGTGCACGACGTGCTCCATTCGATGGCGCTCAACCTGGGCAGCTGGCTGGGCGTGCCCAGTCTGCCCATCGTGCTGCTCCATCGGCCGCTGCAGAACAGCGCGCTGAGTGCCTTCGAATCCGACCCGATCCTCTCCCGGCGCCTCAACGCCCTATCGCTGTGGACCAGCCTGCAGGCGCTCGGCCGAAAGGCGATCGCCGAACGGCTCCACGTCGCATTCCAGACATGCAGTATTCTCTTCGAAATCGCCTCCAAGTGCGAGGGCATTCGTGTGCTGGTAACGTAGCTCCATGAGGAACCGATTTCATATAGCCCTGTCCGTTTGTCCGCCTGTCCATCCGTCTGTCTGTCCGTCCGTCCGTCCGTATGAACGCAGCGATCCTATAAACTACAAAAGCCCGAGACTTGAAATTTGAAATGAGAACTCGTGTGTACCATACGCTAAGCGAGCTCATCTTGTTTTCCATAACTCATTTCGTTTCCTTATCGATAAGAATCGATACATTGATTTGGCTGTTTAAGCGCAGTATGATAACAGTAAACGCGAGAGACTTCATTCATTTGCAATGTAAGTTCCCCTAATGAATGTTTTTATACAAAATTTGAAAAACAAAACATATCAAATACTAGAGACTTGAGCTTCGGCAAATACTAGCATTTAGATGACATTATGTACATCTATGGAAAGTTAGTTCCATTTTCCATTCTAAGCTCCTACCAAAGCAATCTAATCTTAGGCCAGAAGAGAGTGGGTCTTAGTCCTCTTTTAGATTTACTTTTAAAGAACTTTCTTCTATTTTCGTCGTGTGATATATAGAGTCATACGCCCGGGGCTCAAACGGGCGCTGCCCTGTCGGACATCATCAACAGCGCGTTCGATGTGAACGCCTTGTTCGATGCAGCCGCTCCCGTGGTGGTCTATCAGTTCGATGGCAGCACAACCATTCCAATAACACAGAGTGCTGAGCCAGCGGCTGCTGAGACAGGCCTGAAGCCGTTGGAAAAACTGAACAACACATCCTACTTCGACCGGCTCAACTCCTGGCTGGGTCAGATACTGCAGCGCGATTGTCCCAATGTAAGTAACTGCGTAGAATGAAGCTTTGACATTCGGATTGAATCTCGTGTACAGTTTGACTTTGAGGTCATCGAACACCCGACGCATGGCAGCTGCATCCGCTACTGTCCACTGGAGCTGGGTCTGGGCGAACAGCCGCCCAGCTCGGAGAACCTGGAGAGCTTTGCTCAAAGCCTGGAGGCTCATGTGGACATATTGCGGGCCACGATCAAGCACAAGGCGCGCTTCATGCATCTGGTTGACCGCAGTGAGGTGCTTCGGCTGGTGCCGCTGCCAGAGTGGGCGGGAATGGGCGGAGTCCGGTTCGTGCCCGAGGGCTGGGAGTCGCTGCTCACGGACCAGGCCAAGACGGAGCTGAATAAGCTGAACATCGACCTGGTGGAGGCGCTCAAGTCCACGGATAATGCCTTTTCGCTGGGTGAGGGCACTGATGGTCTCATCTGTGTTCGCTTTGGCATGGTCACGCACGAGACGGAGGTGGAGGAGCTGCTGGACCTGGTCGTCACCGTGGGCAAGAGCGTGCAGGAGAACTCGCGCGTTCTCGACACCATGTCGGAGATCGTCAAGAAGGTAAGCGCCGGACACACATCCCATCTCACTTGGTCGCTTGTAAAACGATTCGGACATTTGGCAGGGCATCGAGGCGGCGACGGCGGATCTGCAGCGCGAGTCCGAGGAGAAGCTCTGGCAGGAGGGCATCCTGCGCCATGTACCGGTAGTGGGTCGCGTCTTCAACTGGTGGTCGCCGCCAGCTAAGGAATCGGGCATCAAGGGACGCAGCCTTAACTTGACCCAGGGCGTCGTGGAGAGTACCGAGAACATTTACAAGTGAGTTTGAGTGCATCCTCATCGCAGCGATGGCTTCTCTCGAATGCATTCCCGTTCCCATCCACAGATATCACATGCAAATGTCTGGCGAAACGGCACATCAGCTGCCGGCAAACCGCTCGCCGCCCACGCCCATGATACAAACGCCCGTGGTCTCCTCGGCCACGCCGCCTGTGTTCCCAACCGTGGAGCCTGTGACAAGTGATGCGAGCGAGACGTCGCAATCTCCGACTGCTGCCCCAGCAGCAACTGGAGCGGCAGCGGCACCTGGAGTCGCCGCCACATCGCTGGCAATATCGGCAACGGCCTCAGCAGCAGCTGCCGCAGCAGCAATTGGGAATCATGTGGATCATGCGCGCACTGTCAGCCAGAGCAGCGCTGGATCGTCATCGGTGCCTGAACTGGTGGCCGTCAATAGTGCAATTAACAATAAATAACTAAGCGATTTGGCCCACTTGATAAGAGCCTATGATGATGATAATGATAGAGATGACGACGATGCGAATGACGATGACGACTTATGATTACGCCCAACAACAAGTGTTTGCAACCCGCAGACATCAAAATATGACAGCCTAAGCCCTATTCATAGCTAACCAGCTCTATCGCAATCCTGTAATCCAAAGAGCCCGAGCAGTCGATGCTCCCCATGCAATTGCACGTTTGCTTCTACGCTATCCTCCTATTGTATTATCATTTATCTATTATTATATATACATACATATAGCGTATATATTTTTATATATATTATATTTTTAACCAATTTGTTATTCGTATTGTACCTATTTTTTTGCATCGTTGTCGTTGCTGTTGTTGTTGTTCTCTGTTGGGCGCTATCCATTTCCCCTTACTTTTCCAATAATTTCTTCTATATTCTTTATGTTAATCGATCGTGGTCGATGCAAAATTCAATCATTTGCAACATTCTAATTCAATTTGTAAATTGTTTAGGCGCTAAGTGAAAGCAAAAGCAACAGCATTAAAATACATTTATATTATATAAGCTGATCATATATATATATATAAATGTATTATATATCGCTTAGTTATATATACATATATATATATATGTGTGTGTGTGAAATGATAAATATATTTCTTATACGAGTTCAAATATGCTGCTGAAAATATGCACAATGATACTGAAAATAAATATTAGAATAATTATATAATAAAAAAACCAAAACAAGAAACATTGCAAATATATTTAATAAACGAAAAGAAAAGAAACAAAAAAGGAACGATTTTAACTGCTCTGCAGGTGAAAGAGAGATAGCTGTCTATAGCTGCACTCCTCATTTCTATCGTAGAAGGAGAAAAACGAAATAGAAATGCAGACTGATGAATGATCGACTGGAAAGGTCGGAATGCTGATCATATAATACATATCATGAATACATATATGTGTGTATACATATGAAATCATGTATGTATTGGTGTGCTTATGCTCAATGCTATGTTACTTATACATTATGTATAATGTATGTACATTTACACTTTATGTATATACATGTAGCACACCTGTGCTTTTACCTAATTGCATATGTATGCGCATGGTTGATGTATTTATGCATATACATATGTATAATCGATGCATGAATGAGAATGCATATGTATGGGTATGCCTTTACTTTCGAATATACGTTTGTATGTATGTGAATGTGCAGCTTGTATGTATAAGTATATTATGTATGTTGTATGTATGCACGCATGTCAATTTGACTGCGTGTATATGTTTAATGCATGGCTGACGTTTCGATGTATCTAGTAAATATGCTGTGTGATGTATGCATGCATGTGCATATGTAAGTGTAAGTGTGCATGCATATGCATACATGCACACACATACATATTTGCAATACATTTATATATACATATTTGCAATACTATATATATATATATATATATATATATATATATATATATATATATATATATATATATATATATATATATATATATATAGTATAATTTTTTAATGCAGTCTGAATTAAACTTCGTTAATAGGTAGGTTCATTTATCCCATCTGTCGCCCAGTAAAACTCGTGATATAATTGAATTTGTTATCGTTTTATTTTATTTTTATTAATATTTTTCGTTTTTTTTAGCGTTTTTATGCTTACCGCTTTTTGCTTGAATGCATTTTTTTCGGATTTTTGTGCCGTTTTTGGATTTTTGGGAGGTTCTATGTTTATTTATTTTTAATTTTGGTAGGTTTCTACTTTTTTTCGCATAAAATACTATAAACCCTTCAGATCGGCTTTATCCAACATTCGATATTCCCAATATAACCGAATACTTAGGTATGCGGGAAGTTTTATATTTGTTTTTGTTTTAATTTTTGTTTTCAATTTTTAGTGTTTTCTGTCTTTTATTTTTTTATTTAAGCTTGATCTGGCGCTTCTCCTTTATATTTTCTTTAACTTTATATGTATGCATGCATGTCTGTGTGTACACATACAGCAGGCCTCGGAAAGTGTTTTTCTTTTCCCATCTTCTCAAAGTTTTCATTCCATTTGTATTTTTGCCTATAATAACTACAACGCGTACGATGACAACATTTAACACAGAAATATATTTACGAGCTAATGTGTTGTACATATATATATACACTTATGTATATATATATATATATATCGCTTCGATCAGCTTGTGTCATAAGTCAAGTCCACCCATCCCATAGTATTGCCAATGCAATTTGAATATCCCTGCAGTGAGCCTCTACAACAAATATTCCTTAGATCGGCTAAGCGAGCTAATTTCATATATCCTAAAGATATATACAGGTCGTGTTCAAGTATCTAAATCTATTTGCATTGCTTTCAGTTTGAAGATCGAATTTTTCTCAACAGCTTTTCAATTATTTAGCTGAACTCTCAAAATAAATTTCAACTTAATTCATAATATCAATTAATTAAAATCATAATAAAACTAATACATATCTCTTGTAATTTTAGAAATTAAGTACAATAAATTTAAAACCTATAATAAAAATCAAATTAAATATTCCTTTGTAAATAAATAAAATTATTATGGCAAGTATTTATTTACTTTATCAGATTTACAAAATTGAGCTCGAGGCTCCATAGGTCTTTCACTTTCTCTTGTTTGTTTTTCATTTACCTTATCTGCAGGGGTATTTAGTAGTCGATGAACCACATTTTTGTTCTTTGCTATAAATCATCGCCCTTTTCCCGTTCTTTTTGGTTGATGGACACGGAGTGGGGGTTACATGGCGGGGCGGGTCGATGTTTAGCTACATTCGTGCCGTAGTTGTTGTTCAATAATTTATATATATATATATATATATATATATATGTAACATTATGTATTGTAATTGTATATTAGCGAATAAAAAAAAAACTTGATTAGGTCGTTTTTCGTTTTGAAGTTACTTTACAGTTTCTATACATAAGTATTAATACTTAAAAGCTTAAGTTTACCGAATAAATGTTCAAAATTTGTTTTTTTCCTGTTTTTGGCTTTTTTCGATTTTAATATATATTCCTTGTCACTTCATTTTTGTTAATATTAATATATATATATATATATATATATATATATATATATATATAAATATATATATATATATATATATATATATATATATATATATATATATATATATAAATATATAATATATATAATATACATGCGTGTGTATATTTATTATACAATTGATCATTCCCGATGTGCTCTATATAGTGTACAGTATTAGTCTAATAATAAATCTTTAGCTGTACCGTAAATGTAGTTCATTTGCGTGTGTGTGTGTTCCTTTCCGTCCTTTGTTTCGTCATTTTTCTCTTGAGTTTAGAATTCCGCTAACAACTCCGCTAACTAACTACACAAGATTGAGTTTTAATATCTGCATTACGCCTTTAGTTTATATGTATATGGCTGTAGTCCATATATATATATATATATATATATATATATATATATATATAAATAATGAATATATACTTTTGTATTTATCTGTAGTACTTGCTTCTTGTGCCGATTGTGTCTTTCGGTTTTGGTATTTTTTAGGCTAAGCGTTGAGCTTCGTTTAGCTACTGCTAATAAATATACAGTTACTTTTGTATAGCTACATATGTATATAGTATGTATGTATGTGCGCACTCGGAACGTGCTATGTATTTAGTTTAAATTTGTTAATAAATGCATTTTTGTTAAGCTTACGGTTACATTACAATAAAATCGCAAGGTCCGAACTGCTCTAACCCATTCCAACTTGGCGCACAACCCAATTACCCACAAGTCCCTACACCAATGGCGGTCGCACCCACACATGCACGCACACTCGACCATTTCCGACAGTATTATCCTCAAGAAGAAAACATGGACTCGAAAAAATGCATTAAAAACCCGTTGAATTCTCGCACCCCTGGAGTTACTTCTCCTTGCTAACTAATTGCTTAAGTATTGAAGTTTACGGATTTTAGAATTATTTAAGACCAATTTTCCAAATCGAAATTGAATTAATGTTAACAGAAACGTTTTTGTTTTTCCAAACTGTGGATTTGAATCTTACGGCTTTTAAAATCGCAGCTATATCTATTTTTTGGGAAGTTTCTAATTTCTAAATGCGCCTTCCTTTATTTATTTTTCGGAGAATTTCAGGGGGTAGGAGGCCCGTTTTCGTCTTGCTTAAGTTTTTTTTTTCCTAAATCTTATTTTTTCTTTTTCCTTTTTTTTTGACTAGTTCCGGCCTACGTACACTCCTACATATAATTTTGTATATGACGCTATATAATACAATATTTTGTCCCATATTTTGTTTTGAGTTCTTGGCCTTACCTTTCATGTATATTTTTGTTTTTTCGTTATCTCTCTATTCTTCTTCGCCTTCATTTTGTTCCTGCTGCTTGGCAAAATGTTGTTACAGTAAAATTGCTTGCGATCGTAAGAATGCCTATTATATATATATATATATATATATAGTTAGGATCTGTGTCACGTGTATTTGTATATATACAAAAGTCCAGTTGTGGCTTCTTTTTCTATTCCGTTTCCTTCTGGTTGGCTAACTCTCAGGATGTATAAAAAAGGGTGTAGGATTCAAAGTGCAAATCAAGAACCAGGGAACACTAAGATATTCTACTAAATGCTGAATCTGGCCGTTATCAGGGGGTCTGTGCAGGGCTGTGCTTACAGCTCGGTCACCGCATAGTTGCTCTCGTCGGTTATCGCCGGCGGCGGCGGTGGCAGGTCGTCGTCGTCGTCCAGGACGGCCGAGTTGCCCACGTTGGCGGCAGCAGCTGCTGCTCCGCCGCCGCCGCCTGCGCCGTTAAGCAGGACCAGGCCGTTGCCCGCCTTGCCGTTGGCAGCTTGGATGCGCGGCTTGGGCGTCACGTTGTCCACGTTGGTGCCGAGGTGCGTTTGCGCCTCCATTGGAGGCGGAGGCAGTGCGGCGTCATCACTGTTGACGCCGCCGCCGCCATTCTGCAGCGCCGCATCCGTTTGCGCTGTGGGCGGCGGCGGCGAGGTGGGAGTGCCAATGCGCGGCGGCGGTATGGCCTTCATCTGGGGCGGCAGCTTCATCGGGGGCCGTTGCAAAGTCCTGGATAACGGGAAGAGTGAACAGAATTGGAAGGTTTGAGAGCGGCGCACCAACCAATCAACCAACTTACTTGGAGTAATTCTGCGTCTGGTG
Organism: Drosophila pegasa; assembly: GCA_035046225.1. Classification (NCBI taxonomy): domain Eukaryota; kingdom Metazoa; phylum Arthropoda; class Insecta; order Diptera; family Drosophilidae; genus Drosophila; species Drosophila pegasa. Next base: position 495,239 of record JAWNOD010000198.1, on the reverse strand, counting down.
CTGCTGCTGCTGCTGCTGGTAGATGGACTCCACCTTGGGCTGCTCCGCGTCTTTGGGTATCTCAGGTAAAGGACAATTGAGTATCGACGGCTTGTACTTGGGGTCAAACTTGCCGCCCTGGCGCAGCGTGGAGCACTTGTAGATCTGCTTGTCGCGATCATATATAGCCGAATCCATGGCGGTGCTGATGGGCACCACCTCGGTCTCTGGCACCTGCTGCTGCTGCTGTTGCTGCGGCGACTTCAGCTGATGCTGGAGCATCTGCTGCTGTTGGTGCTGCGATGGCGCTGGCGGCTGCTGCTGCTGTGCGTGCTGCTGGTGGGCGTGGGGATTTGGCTGCTGCTGCTGCTGGTGGAGATTCGGCGGCGGCTGCGCCTGCACAGGCAACTGGTGGTGGTGGGCCGGTATCTGCGGACCGCCCTGACTGTTCTGGCGCCGCATTGTCGCCAGGTTGGACACGTAAATTGAGCCCTGGCTGACCGCCACCAGTGGTTGGTAGATGGAATGCGGATTGCCATTGGGTGCCAGCTGGCCCGCCAGGTGCGCCGGGATTTGCTGATAGATCTGACTCTGGCCCGGCGGCGCCAAGTGATGCTGTTGCGCATGATGTGCCGCAGCAGCTGTCGTGTACGTGCCGTACTGCTGTACCTGTGCCTGCGCCTGGGCCTGGGCTTGGGCCTGCTGCTGGTGATAGATGGCGTGCTGATGTTGCACGGCGGCAGCAACTGCCGCAGAGTGCGAATGGGGGTGTGCGTGTGGGTGAGCGTGCGGATGCTGATGTGGATGATGGCAGTAGATCGGCTGTGGACCCAGTTGCTGTTGTTGCTGCTGCTGCTGCACCTGGGCATGGGCGTGGGCCTGGGCCTGCGTGGCTGGCGGTAAGGAGGAAGCGGCTGAGGCGGCGGCGGCTGGCGACGATTTTCAGTAAAAGTCATTGGCTTCCAAAGTTTTGCATTGTTTGCTTAGGGTTGCATATTTACCGTTATTGGGACCTAAAATGTACACACAATTAGCAAGGCGGAAGAGGATACGGATGCGGATTTGACGGATTGATGGAAGGCGACGAAGAAGAATGAGGTAAGTGAATGAGCATCAAACAAAACGCAAACAGTTCAGTTCAATTGCAACTGGGAACCGGCACAGAAAGAGGAGCGTTCAGGGAGCAACTACTATTTGGGAAGTATCTAAGTTAGAGCGCGAACTATATGTCTGAAGACATTATATAGATCTAAAGGGACCTGTAGACCCTGAACGCTTTCTTCAACATCTTTGATACTTAAGTGGAATTGGGAAACTATAGAGATTATGTTATTTTGACATAATTATGAATCGAACTATATTATTAGTATTATCAATAGATGATTAATCGTTCAGTTTAATCCTTGGAAAAACTTGAATTTATCCTGTCTAGATATGGGAATAGCATCCAGCTAGTGTCCCTTATCTTAATGATAATGACAGCTATAAATCTTTAGCTTGAACACTATTCTTAAGTCAGCAAAAGTTGCTTATGATAAATTAAAACTGAGAGTCGAAATCGAATTTTTAATTATGGATCATTAACTGAATGTGATAATCAGGAATAATTATTATATAAAACAGTTTTTTTCGACACTCGATAGATATCTTAAGACAGTGAGAGACAGAGAGAGAGAGAGAGATAGCGAGAGAGAGAGATAGTTGGGATAGTGCAGGTGATGGCATTTGCTATGGTGGTGTTTGGTGTTGGTGATGCTTGGGTGTTGGTGTTCATGTGGGTGTTGCCACTGGTGTTGGTGTGCATCTAACGGCACTCGCACTTACCAGTCATGTGGGTTGGGCTGTGGTTGTGCGACGGCAGCCTGCCGAGCGTGTGGGTGCCCATTGCCCGCATGTTCTGCTGGATGTGCGCGTGGGCCATCATCTCGTGCTGCTGCCGCTTGTTGGGGTGCTGGAGCGTGTGCGAGCCGCTGATCACCGGCGGACTGAAGGGCCTGCAAAGAGAGCGGGTTTGCCGAGCTGCAATGGGATCAGTCTAGGGATGAGTTAACACCTACCCGTTGTGGTTGCGAGGCAGTGTGCGTGCCGCATTCATCATCTGTTGATGGTTCTGTGGCGCCGGGTGCGATATGTAGGACGGCTCGTCCACCTGGGCGTAGTCGTTGCGCTTGCGTATGTAGATCCATGTGTGCGAGTCGACCCACACCATTATCGTGAGCAGTATGGCCGCTATGAAGCTCGCGATAAGCATCAGCACCAGGCCCAGCAAGCCGCCCTCGCAGAGGCCACGTGCCGCGGCCAGGAAATTGTGATGCACCGCCTTGCAGTCGACCAGGGCGGTCAGCTGGGTGAGCAGCCGTTCGCTGCTGTTCAGGTCGGCATTGACCGCACCCAATTTCGGCTGCAGGCCCGAGCTCTTGAAGAGCACCAGTGAGATCTTCATTACGGTGGCCATGGCGCTGCGGGCGTTGTTCAGCGAGTTTTGCGACTCGCGCAGCCGCTGGGTGAAGGGGTTCGTGTGGCCCGGCTCGCATTGGGTGTAGTGCAGCAGGACGTTGGTGGGCAGGTCCCTTGGCGCTGTGGAGACCAGGAAATCGGCTGGGCTGATGCACAAGTCGCCCACGGCCACTGACGACGACAGATATAGGCCGGACATGAGCCAGGAGCCGGTAACTGCGAGCAGCCCGCAAACGCTAAACAGGATCAGGGCGCAACGAGAGTGCCGTGCCACACCCACTAGTAAAACAGCACAGAGCACAAGTAGCAGAGCCAGAGTCGCCACCGTACCAGGCCAGCGGATCAGCTCCCATTGATCGCCGCGCTGTGCAACGAAAGAGGGATCAGGCCGGGGAGGATGGGGAAGGCGGGATGGAGTAACTAATGATTATAGATAGCACAACTAACCAAAGGTACTCACGGTGAGGAAGTGCGTCATCGAGATGCCCACCAACGGACGACGTATATCGCTGGCCGCATTGGTGGCCAAAGTCACATTGCCCTGAACAATATTGAGCGAGACGAAGAGTTTGGAGAGCGCCGTCTGATTGGACACCGGCTGGTCGAAGATGTCCGCCAGCTCCACCAGCTGCGGCCGTATGCGGTTGGTCAGCGTGTTCTCTAGGATATGCGTCTGGTTGCGTATGGTCGTCACCAGGTTGTCCACCTTCCGTCCGGCGGTCAGCACCTCCAGCAGTCCGTTGTGTAAGTCGTCGTTGCCGTAGAGGCCCAATCCGATCGCCGCACAGCACATCACCGTCACTATTGAAAGGGCGACCTTCAAGCTGGTTATCGAGTGGGCCGGTCGTGGCTTCCGGTCGCAGCAGCGCGTCATCAAATAAAACAACAGCCCTAGAAGCGAGACAATCAGCAGTGCTGCCGGCACCGATCCCAATATGCCCAGGCTCTGATCGTGTGCGAGAAATAATAGTTCAGAAATTTCAGTGTACAGTGCACATTTGCTATGGTGTAAGTACACCAGAGCGAGTGTATAATGGGTCTATGGGGGCTGACTGGGATTAGTAAGTGTCTTGTCTTTGATTATTGAACTAACAAACTATGGATAAATCATCGATAATTATCGATCACACGACATGATGATAAAAAATAAAAAAATTGTGTCTATAAGATGTTTTAACGATAATCATTATTATCGTATCGATAAGTTCGCTATCATACAATATAATAATATGTTAATTATAATATATTATGATCAATTTGGCAAATGATACGTATTCCTATGAGTTTTGAACAAACCTAAGCATTTAACTGGATATATCTACTCAGTAACTTGTTGATAAGTTACTGATCCCACAATATAATAATCATGTGCATTAAAAAACTTTAATCGCCTGCTTAAGATGTTTAGGCGCTTGGGTAAACAGTAAATTATAGGTAAATTTTATTTAGGACTTATCGATAACTAAGCGATTACCATGCATTATAATATTTAGCCCTGAGCCGTGCTGAGATAAATCATTGTACGAAAGTTATTTACGAGGCCATAGCTTAGATAGGTATATTTATTATATTCGATATACATATGCAGCTGTGTCCATGAATAGATAGGTTTTCCTATGTACAAATAATTTTTATTTTAAAATCCTTAGCACTCTAAAACGTGAATTCTTCTCGTCTCATTGAACTAGCATCCCATATCATATGTTACTTACAGCTATAACTTATCATCCATTCTTGATTATTTCATTGTCTCTATATCAGGCTTCTTCCTAGGCTACTTTACAATTCTGTAAAAATATATACCCATTTGAGGGGCTTAAGCTTATTTACATCTTATCTAAATAGATAAACTCAAAGAAACAGATACAAAGTCAGATATAGAAATCACTTATCATCCTCCTGTCTGACGCATACAAATCAAGACTTGAATTTATTACAATTAATAGAAAAAGGAGGTTTTTTGTTATCCAGAGGGGCTTATTGTTCTTTACTCTATATCTTTTTGTCATTCTCCGTTCATTTGAATGAAAGTCATACAGGTATTTAATTCACTATAATAATCATCTATATATGTATATGTATCTCAATATCTATATAAATAGCTATTTAACGATTCGTACTCTTAGCAATTGTCCACGCCCCCATGTTATTATTCTTTTTTACTTGGGATTGGTGTATTAAACGTGAGGGATGAGCGTAGATAGAGCTTACCTCCAAATAGATCTCATCGTTGGGTCGGAACGTGCTGTTGATCTTGTGGAACGTAATGTTGTAATGGGGCAGTGCGTGCAGCAGCTTGGCTATCACCGGCACTTTGTACTGATCCGTAAACTCATGGTAGTCGCCCATCCTGGAGTTGGGACTGGCCGTCGAGTGCTTGGACCGCTTTTACCCAAATGTCCCGGTTCGTGAAGCTATTGAGTTTGGAAATGGTAATGGAGACGCTATGGGCGTGCGCAAGATCCTGCAGGTGTCGACCTCGTCCTCGTCCTCGTCGCTGTGCTTCGTGCTCTCGGTGCAGAGTTTCAAACTCTTGACATCAAACTGTCGCACACTGTGAGGAACATGAAGGAAACAAGAAACATGGTATCACAATTATTTCGCAAGGCTGTTCAACAATTTATCTCTGAATTCCCATTTTCAATGGGTTCAGGGTATATAAAAAAAAAAAAACAAAAAAATGTTAGGCGTGGTTTGGCACGTTTCAAATGCTGTTCAGATATCTATAGAGTGGTATGTATATACAAGTGGGTACACACATACAATCTTGTATAGACACACGTATAAGGAATATGGAGCGTGCAGACAGTATGTATGTCTATAGGTGCGATGCACAGACATCACATCTATGATGGAAGCGAACTGAACACCTTTCCAACTGGACCATTGCTCCACTTGATTCTTGCTCCATTGTGAAATTTTTTGTCACATACTTTTCGACACGACTGCAATTTAAACAAAACATACCATTATACGGCTGGGTAGGGGATTCGCAATACGTCAGACTAAGTATCTCTGTGTGTGTGTTTGCTTGTTGTGTGGGCATGGCCTTTATTATTTAATAAGCATGTGGACGAGCGCTGGCAGCCCAAAATTAGCCATGTTGCAGCACTTTAATTAAAAATTGTCTGTGCAACGCGTTCTTGCTCCCATTTTTTTCTCCATGCTACTTTTCTATGCGAGCACTGACACACACACACTAACACATATACAGTTACCCAGAGTCACACACGTACACTGAAAGAGAGACGCACACGCACACCCTTAAATCTCTGCTTCGCCGAAAGCCCGCACACTCAGCTCGAGCGCCCTGTTATTGACGCTGCTGCGGCTGCCCAGCGCAATAGCAATTTTGTTCACTCGTCTTCCTCTTCCTCCTATTCTTTCTCTTCTGGTGCTCTGCCAGTCGAGTGCGAGTGCCAATAAGAACACGAGTAGCGGTAAAAAGGTATCAACCAGGCGCTCACTCATCGACCCGAGCTTACTCTCTTGCAGTGTCAGTCTGCCTCTCTGCGTCCATCTCTCTTGCTCTATGTCGGCTACTTGCGCGCTCACGCTGTTATACTTTTCTTTGTTGTTGTTGCTGCTGATGATATTCCCGTTATTGTTGCTTTTGTAGTGCTCCTCTCGTCGTCGTTCGCTCGTTCGTTCGTTCGTATGGGTGTGTGTTTGTATATATGTATGTATATTGATTAAAAGTTCGCACTGTTTCCTTATTTATTATGCTCGGGCTCGCGCTGTGCTCGTGCCACGCACTCGTAATTGCTGCGCCCGCCTCTTGCCCTCGCCCGCCTCCTGCCAACGCCCGCCCACATGCCAAGTGCAGCGCAGTATCTTGTGTTTAGTTAGTTGCTGTTGTTGTTGTCGTTACTTGGCGTTGTGCTTTTGGCCAATTGGGCATTGCAGCATTTGCCAGTTGCCGTTACAAATGCAACCGCAGCAGCCCGCAGATCCAGCTTACACGCCCACTGCGCACGGAGGCAGTGGTACGGGCGCATGTGTGTGTGTATGTACGTACATACTACACATGTATACAATTTACATACACACGCACGCACATATTTATTCTGATGGCTTTTTGGGACACGCATAATCTCAGGAACAGGAGCACACCCACATTGTATTTGGCGCTGCTGGATTTCAACAACAACGGACAGAAGCTGCCTGCTCTGCACACCAATACATGCATACATACATAAATCTCTAACTGCATTTACACACAGTTTGGATGTCGCGGCTCGTTCGAATTTGGTGCGGCATAGGACATTATAACAACACTCCCTGTTTCCTCTTGCAAAATGGGTACACAATTTTTCACAACAAACAAAGCTGAGGAACGCTGGGCGCTTACTTTTAAATTTGATTTTCGCCAGGCGCAAGACCACTAAACGTCCTTTACACGGCAGCGGAGCACTTTTGTTGGCAAGTCTTTAGCATTTTCACTGGAGTTGTATTTGATGTTGGTACTCGATTCGGTTGCTTTCGTTTCTATTGAATTTCTTAGCTTTTTATTTTCAATTTTTTTTATAAGTTTTTATTGCACCGTCGTTGAGGCAAACGTCCTGCAGGAACTTTACATTCCGAAGACTGAGCAAAGTATGAAAAGTTCTGCTCGTCCAACTTGGACACACCCTCTACAATACGCATACGACGTTGATGTGCCATAGGCGTTACGCTTTACGGTTACAGGATAACAGGAGACTAAAATCCTTGCAGCGCTCTTGTGCTCCGTGCGCATTTTCCCACCCCCTCAGAGCAACACATATTGCCAGTGTGTACCCATAGATAAATGTGCGGTAATTATAGCCAGCAATCACGGAGTGTACACATTGGTTAAGCGAACTAATAAGCCAATTCGAAAGCACGAAAAAAAGATGTAATAAATTTAAGTTAAGAGATAATTTTAAAATTTAATAAAACCAGGAACTTTCATGGAATATATGTTGGTAAATTGTTTTTTATATTCACTCTCTTTAATATTCTACTTCTCTCTTCCTCTCTCTCTTTAGTATGTTAAAACCTACAAATGTTAATTTACTGTAATATGAATTATATTATACACCATTTTATTATAATTTATTTTTTATTATTTATTTATATTTGGCATTATAAGTCACAATCACAAATAACCCGAAAATATATGTGTCATGTGCACATTTAAATAAAATATTAGTTATCGGTATGGCGCTATCGCATCAATCGAGTGCTTTTTTTTATTATCGCACACGGGTAATCGATGAATATAAATATCGGCATTGCTGCCGTCGCTAGAATCGGCACAGGCACATATTCATTGCAATAGCAATAACAGGAACGGGCTTACAGCCGTTTTCGCCGTCCGTCTCCGTGTCCGTGACGCAAAATTGTTACTTTTATGCTACTCTCCGCTCCCACAGAAGAAGCAGCAGCAGAGTGCGTAGAATATCCAGGATGAGTGTTTTACCGTTTGTGCGCGGCGTTGATTTTACTAAAAATGATTTCAGCGTAAGTATTGTGTGCCGTTGTTGTTGTTGTTGTTGCTACTGCGGAGCTAAATGCGGAATGTAAATGCAAATGCTAAAATAAGTGCTGATCGCTAGCTGCTGGCTGATGACTGTTTCACCTGCCCAAGCAGGTCAGCCCCCGTATTAAATTAGTGCTTCAGTCACTGCTCCAAATAGGAAAGAAAAAATTTGTAACCATTCACGGCGAATTTGTCATCGCACAGCGCACAGTGCACAGCTGCTGACGTTGACGTCGACGTCGAAGTCGACGCTGAGCTGCTGCTAGCGACGTACCGACGCCAACGTCAGCGCCGAAGTTAGCTGCTCCGTCTTGCTGTTTGTTTACATTCCCAGTCACTTACCGTTATATTCTTTGATTTTTATTGCTTTTGGAATTGCAGAAAACATTCCCCAGCTCCATGCGGCAGATGTCACGCGTCCAGTGGCTGAGACTGGACCATACACAACTAAAGCAAATACCCGAGGAGCTGGGCCATTTACAGAAGCTTGAGCATCTCTCGCTTAACCACAACCAGCTCGAGAAGCTCTTCGGGGAGCTGACGGAACTGCCATGCCTACGCTCGTTGGATCTGCGCCACAATCAGCTGAAGAACAGCGGCATTCCGCCCGAGTTGTTCCAATTGGAGGAGCTAACCACGCTGGATCTGTCGCACAATCGTCTCAAGGAGGTGCCCGAGGGCCTAGAGCGAGCCAAGAACCTAATTGTGCTCAACCTGAGCTTCAATCAAATCGAGAGCATACCCACAGCGTTGTTCATACATCTGACGGACTTGCTCTTCCTCGACCTATCACACAATCGCCTGGAGACGCTGCCGCCTCAAACGCGCCGCTTGATCAATTTGAAGACGCTGGACCTGTCCAACAATCCGCTAGAGCTGTTTCAGCTGCGCCAGCTACCCTCGCTGCAGAGCCTCGAGGTGCTCAATATGAGCTGCACGCAGCGCACGCTGCTTAATTTCCCCACCAGCATCGACAGCTTGGCCAATCTGGTCGAGCTGGACCTATCGCACAATACACTGCCCAAGCTGCCCGACTGCGTTTATAATGTGACCACGCTAGTGCGCCTCAATCTCAGTGACAATGAAATTACCGAGCTCAGCTCGAGCCTGGACCAGTGGCAGCTCCTCGAGTCGTTGAATTTGTCGCGCAACCAACTGACCGTCCTGCCCGCCGCGCTCTGCAAGCTGTCGCGGCTGCGTCGCCTGTTTGTCAACGACAACAAGCTCAACTTCGAGGGTATCCCGTCGGGCATCGGCAAGCTGGGCGCGCTCGAGTGCTTCTCGGCGGCCAACAACCTGCTCGAGATGGTACCCGAGGGTCTGTGCCGCTGCGGAGCCCTCAAGCAGCTCAACTTGAGCAGCAATCGGCTCATTACCCTGCCCGATGCCATTCACCTGCTGGAGGGCCTGGACCAGCTGGATCTGCGCGACAATCCGGAGCTGGTGATGCCGCCGAAGCCCAGTGAGGTCAACAACGCGACCAGCCTGGAGTTCTACAACATTGACTTCTCGCTGCAGACGCAACTACGCTTAGCCGGTGCCGCGGTGCCGCCCTCGGTACCAGCTGCGCCGACGCTGAAGGATGTTACGGCCCGCAAAATACGATTGCGGCGCGGACCGCGTGTGGAGGGTCAGGATGGCGGCCAGGATGCGGCCAAGGTACTGAAGGGCATGAAGGATGTGGCCAAGGATAAGGACAAGGACGACAGTGATATGATGACCACGGAATCGTTGAAGCCCAAGCGCTGGGACGAGTCGCTGGAGAAGCCCCAACTGGACTACTCCAAGTTCTTCGAGAAAGAGGATGGCCAGCAGCCGGGCCTCACCATCTGGGAGATTGAGAATTTTCTGCCCAACAAAATCGATGAGGTGGTGCATGGAAAGTTCTACGAGGGCGACTGCTACATCGTGCTCAAGACCAAGTTCGACGAGCTGCACACGCTTAACTGGGAGATCTATTTCTGGATTGGCAACGAGGCAACGCTGGACAAGCGCGCCTGTGCCGCCATCCATGCGGTCAACTTGCGCAACTACCTGGGCGCGCGCTGTCGCACGATACGCGAGGAGCAAGGCGACGAGTCCGACGAGTTCTTGGCCCTGTTCGAGACGGAGGTCATTTACATCGAGGGCGGACGCACTGCGACCGGCTTCTATACCATCGAGGAGATGATACACATAACCCGGCTGTATCTGGTGCATGCGTATGGGGCTAGCATACACTTGGAGCCAATGGCCGTGGCGGTGCAGTCGCTGGACCCACGGCACGCCTTCGTCCTGGATGTGGGCACACGCATACATATCTGGCTAGGCAAGCGTTCCAAGAATACGCTCAATTCCAAGGCGCGCCTCATGGCCGAGAAGATCAACAAGACGGAGCGGAAAAACAAGTGCGACATCCTGGTCGATATGCAGGGCGCAGAGAGTCCAGAGTTCTGGGAGGCACTCGCTATATTACCTGAGGAGGCGGCCCAACTGCCGCCGCCCAAGGAGCACATCGCCGACGACTACATGCCCGTGCAGCCGCGCCTCTACCAGGTGCAGCTGGGAATGGGCTACCTGGAGCTGCCGCAGGTGGAGTTGCCGGAACAGAAGCTCAACCACACGCTACTCAACAGCAAGCACGTCTACATCCTCGACTGCTACACGGACCTGTTTGTCTGGTTCGGCAAGAAGTCGACTCGGCTGGTGCGCGCCGCCGCGGTCAAGCTGAGCCGCGAGCTATTCAATATGCTCGAGCGGCCAGATTGTGCTTTGGTCATGCGCGTGCCGGAAGGCAACGAGATGCAAATCTTCCGCACCAAATTCCCCGGCTGGGACGAGGTTATGGCTGTTGATTTTACGCGCACCGCCAAGTCGGTGGCCAAGACGGGCGCCAACCTGACCCAGTGGGCGCGGCAACAGGAGACACGCACAGATTTGGCGGCCTTGTTTATGCCGCGACAGAGTGCCATGCCGCTGGCCGAGGCTGAACAGCTGGAGGAGGAATGGAACTACGATCTCGAGATGATGGAGGCCTTTGTACTCGAGAACAAAAAGTTTGTCCGGCTGCCCGAGGAGGAGCTGGGCCACTTCTACACGGGCGAGTGCTATGTGTTTCTGTGCCGCTACTGCATACCTGTTGACGATGTCGATGCTGGCGAAGGCGGCGCCGAGGCCAACGGAGATGACAGCAAGTCGGCGCCTCCCGAGGATGAGATCGAGTGCGTTGTCTACTTCTGGCAGGGTCGCAACGCCGGCAACATGGGCTGGCTGACCTTTACGTTCACCCTGCAAAAGAAGTTCAAGGCGATGTTCGGCGAGGAGCTGGAGGTGATGCGTATTTTCCAGCAGCAGGAGAACCTCAAGTTCATGTCGCACTTCAAGCGCAAGTTCATCATCCACACGGGCAAGCGGAAGGACAAGACGCTCACGCCCGACGGCAAGCCGGCCGTGCAGTTCTTTCATCTGCGTTCCAATGGCGGTGCGTTGACCACACGACTCATACAGATTCAGCCGGATGCAGTGCACCTGAACTCGGCATTCTGGTAAGTTGCTCTTACGATTGGGTAGTCGAGAGTCTAATGCTTGGATGCTTCCCCCAGCTATATTCTACATGTGCCATTCGAAACAGAGGACGATTCGCAGTCGGGCATTGTGTACGTTTGGCTGGGCAGCAAAGCATGTAACGAGGAAACGAAGCTGGTGCAGGACATAGCCGAGCAGATGTTCAACAGTCCCTGGGTGAGCCTGCAGGTGAGTCGTCGCAGGCCAATCATCTGTCACCACCCAACTCACTCAGCAATAATTCATTCCAAATCACAGATACTCAACGAGGGCGACGAGCCCGAAAACTTCTTCTGGGTAGCGCTGGGTGGCCGCAAACCATACGACACGAATGCGGACTACATGAACTACACGCGACTGTTTCGCTGCTCCAACGAGCGGGGCTACTATACGGTGGCCGAGAAGTGCGCGGACTTCTGCCAGGACGACCTGGCCGACGACGATATTATGATACTCGACAATGGGGAGCACGTCTTCCTCTGGATGGGGCCGCGCTGCAGCGAGGTTGAGGTGAAGCTGGCATACAAATCGGCCCAGGTCTACATACAGCACATGCGCATTAAGCAGCCGGAACGGCCGCGCAAACTGTTCCTCACCATGAAGAACAAGGAGTCCAGACGATTCACAAAGTGCTTCCACGGCTGGAGTGCTTTCAAGGTGTACATTTAGAAAAGCCGTGCGGTGCCGTGACAGAGCAGCCGCCGGACATGACAATTTTCGACTGCAAACACACGCACACGACCACATACACACACAAACGCACACATACACACAAACGCACACACACACACATGCAGACACACACACACACACACATGCATACACGACAAGTTTGTACTTTTATAATGTATTTAATTGTTTATTATTATTTCTATTTAGAGCCGTTGTTTATTTTTTTTTATATGTTTCGCCGCCCAATTAATTAATTAACTTACCACTCGCTTCTGTCTACGCAAAGTATTCTATTGTCTTGAGATATGTTTACATAGCTTTTGTATGTACTGCTTATATATTATACATATTTATATTATGAGCCGGCGAAGCTTTTGTCTTGCTGCTTGCAAAAATTCGCCAACTAATTGTACAAATCATATTTATTGCAATTAACCAATTATACAAAAGAAAGTGAATAAAATGCCAATTGCAAAATTAACGATCCGAAGTCTTTTAATATGATAATATATATTTTCCAATAGTACATATTTGACTTTTTCGCCGATAATCCAGTCAGATAAGCATCCATTCAAGACATTATACGACATTATTTTCGAATCGACTTGAGTTGTAATTTGTTTTCTTTGTCGGAATTTGCAGAATTGCCTAAATCCCAAATTTAGTCAGAATTTTGGTTCACAACCGCTTTTGTTCGCTGCATTATCTCTTTCGATATAAATCGGTGTATCGATATATCGATAGTTGATTTTACATCCCTACAAACGGCGTCGATTCTTTGCAGTAGAGTCGGAGTCCGCGTTTATTTCTTTTTGCCCCGCAATTTTTGTTAAAGAAAATTGTTGCTGCTGCGGTAAGTGAATTAAAAAGTTGCATTTGGGCGACGACTGCAGTGTACAGAGTAGACCGAGGCCCGTTTTCGTAGCATTTGCATTACTCTGTAAGCTTGTTGCTTTTTCTTCTTTTGCTTGTGGTTTTCGCGCTTCGGGCCAGAAGCTGAGGCGGCTCTGGCGAAACTGTGGATGCACTTGTGACCGTGCTCGCGCTCGTCGTTGTGGACTCTGACAGATAGATAAGAAGCAACAATTAGATACACCCAGCGCACATTCACACACTAAATATGGATCTATTCGACATGGTGCGCGCTGCACCACCGCCACCAACAGTGCGAGAGGATTCGGCTGATGCGGAGGCTGAGGACAATAGCCTAAAGGTTAAACGCTCGCCGTCGTCGTCGCCGCTGCGAATATCTCCAGCTTTTCATTTGGGTACATTAAATACATAAACCACATTAGATTCAATTCAATTCTATTGATGCTCACACTATTTGCAGAAGATTCGGACAGCGACGCGCCCCAACGCTCGCCGGTACAAGCAGACTCATCAGCTCCACCGCCCGACTCGCCCATCTATAAGGGTTAGTTAAAGCTATAGTCTGAATGCTCCACATTTATTACCACAATTTTATTTTCACAGTTGAGGAGGAAACACCAAAAGGGGATGACACCAAGGCTGATAATGAAATCAAGTTAAAGCAACCTGAGCGGAAATCCACCAAAAAGAGAGACAAAGACGCTGACGACGACGACGGTGCCCTCGGCGAGGAGGATGATGGAGACGAGCTTCTTTTGCAGCCGCCCAAAACGAAGGCTGAACAAAAAATGTTTTTGGATGTGACAACGCCCTCAAAGCAGCAGCAAACCACGAACTCTGCAGGCATCAGGCGCTGTATGGTACGCATTAAGCGCTTGACCCAGTCAGAGATTGACGTTCATACCACTGGCAAAAGCCCCAAATGCGGTAGGCCGCGCAAGCGCCAGCTGAGCAGCTCAGATTCCTCAGTCCGGAATAATTCCCCGTCGGCTGACAAAAAGCTAAAGTCGAGCAATAGCAAGGTGCATGTCAAGGTGCCCTTCCTGCAAAACGGCTCCAAGCAGCGATCTTCGCTCAATATATCACGCGCCTACACTCCGCCGTTAAATCTGAAAAGATCACACAAGAGAGTCAGGCCTTTCGCAGTCAATAAGACGCTGGTCAAACAGTATGGAGCGCGCTATTTCAACTGCTACGTCAGGGTGAAGCGGTTGGCGAACCCAGACAGCAGCACAGCCAAGCGGGCAAAGCGCAAATCAAAATCGAAGCTGTCAGTTTCCTTCAGTGAAGCTGTCGAAATACTTGGCAGTAAGCCGCGCAAATCTTCGTCCATTTCGGGTACGCCCAAGCAGCAGTCCAAGCTGTGCAGCTCGGTGCCAACACGTCTGCAGCGTGTCGACGCCACAGGAAACGTGCTCGAGGATATTGAGCTGAAGCCAGACACGGTATTGAAATCTTCTACCAGCTCGGGCAGTCACAAAAAGCGAGGACGTCAGGCAGCTTGTAATGGCGGAAAGCGCACAAGCAGCAAGCTCAAGCGACCAGCAGTGCACGTCCCAGTCACTGATTTGGCTAGTCTGCGGATCGACGACAGTCACGATGAGGACGCGGAGGAGGCAGATAATGATCCTGGCGATGAGTATATTGGTAAGTTGCGACAATCTGTCGCCATCAGTCATTATTTTGACTAAACCTTGTCGCGTGTTACAGTGCCCAACGATATGCCCGTTTATCAAACGTTGGGCGTGCGACGCTCTGGCACTCCGACGCCACAGAAAAGGCTAACCGTGGTAACAACAACAGTGAGTGACGACGAGGACGTCGATGCGCCAGAGTCAGGAGCGAAGCCAGAGTGTAAAATTAAGGAAACTGCTGAGCCAGTTGAGGCATCCAAATCTGAAGACAATGAGGAAACAACGGGGTCAGAGGATGAACAAACAGAAGCAAAAGACGCGGATATAGAACCAAAGCCTGTAAAAGCAGAGCCAGAACAGAAGCTTCCGACAGAAGAGTCAGAGCCAAAGCATAATAAATCAAAAGAAAACTCACCTTTGCCAACAGCGCTAGCCGATGATGACATATTGGAGATCCAAGCGTCTCTTGAGGATGTGCGAGAGCTGCACACCCCACCATCTAGACAATCATCACCACTGTTGCCGCTGCCCTCGCCAAATACTATCAGTCGTAGCCGGCGCTTCGACTCACCAGAGTCAGAGAGCAGCTTTAAGTCTGCCCACGAAGAAGGGATCAGCGGTGCAGGCGGACGGACATCATTGCAATCCACACCAGAGCGGCAAGTCAGTGCGTCAGACACACTGTTCCATGACCAGCCGACATCTCCTTTTGTTGCACCAAACACACTCAACGGCCATGAGCAGCCGGTCAGCGGTGCCGGCATCCTACCGCAACCGCTGTACTCTCCGATCGTTGATATGCCGAGTCTGGATGATGACGACCTCGGTCAGCTTGTGGGTGCGTAATGTGGATTTATTCATCCTCTAATTATTATTTAATGCGCCTATATAATTCATTTGATGCAACTGTTATTTTTGATCATTGTTTGGGCCTGTATTGGTCGTGTGTATTGTAGAGCCCGATTTTCAATTACCCAACAGCTTTCATTCAAACTCTAGACTTACAATGGAGGACATTTTGACAGTGTTCGAGACTTAGACAAGCTCTACAAGTCGAAGGCGTCGTGTAGAAGGTTATTAACAGTGCCTTATTTTCTGTCTCGCTCTAAATGCTTCTCTTTACATATGTATGCGTGCACTTAAGATTCCATTTGTGTGTGCGTGCGTGTCTCTTCTATTGCATGCGCATATTTTGCCCTCACATTTACTGCAAGATCTGTTTCTGTTTACTGTTGCTGTTACGTTTCTAGCTAACATAACTTTCAATAATATTTCGACATACTGTTAGCTCGTAGATGTTCACCAATCATGTTTGAGTAGCAATTTCGTCTTTCGTGCGAAAGTTTTTATGGTCTAATGAACAAAAAATAATCACAAATAATTACAAATTTGATGAAATTTCATAAGCAGCAAGCGGCTTATGCATCTGTATCGAAAGTTTTTCACATACTGCATTACTACTATCCAAAAAGAGTATCACTATGATGCAGTGGCTAACTCTTGCTTTATTCCCAACTACAGTGATATCTGCGCCATTTAAAGATATTTTGAAATTTCATGGGAATCTTTAATATTCTTTACATAAACGTAAATATACCCACAAGAGCTCGTGATAGAGTTAATCCCATTTGAGCACGACAATTACTTTAAAAAAATAGTTTTCTATTTTATGCTTACTACAGTTCTGTTGATCTTTGAGGTTGTATATCTATATCCAGAAATGGTTAATTTAAGTGTGCAGATAATGATCAAGGCAATCGACTATATACATATTGTTACTGCAATTTTCGTCTAACCAAGATAGTTAGGTAGTTAGGAAGTGTTTCAACTCTTGAAACGAAGTTGATTGCTATGAAGGTTTTGCATCATCTTAGAAAGTTAGATATTTAACCAAAGCATTTGTGGCTAATTTATTTGGGAACTGTTAAAATAACTAAAATCATTATTTATTGCAAATTTTAATTTAATTGGAAAAGAGGTAATCCCAATTATTTCTAACTTAGCAATTATGTAT
Source organism: Drosophila pegasa (assembly GCA_035046225.1). NCBI lineage: Eukaryota > Metazoa > Arthropoda > Insecta > Diptera > Drosophilidae > Drosophila > Drosophila pegasa. The sequence continues at coordinate 478,564 of JAWNOD010000198.1, read as the reverse complement.
ATACATTAACAATAGTATGTACTGCAAATATTTCTAACTCATTTTTTTATTTTTTATTTCATTCTCTCTGCTTGATAAAAGTTGAATCCGAAATTGTATTACTAATTGGTTTACTCTTTCCGTTAGACATAGATGCAACTTGATGTGAGTCCCCCCAGCTGTGGACATTCTAAAGGCTATTCGGGGGAGCTGAAGCAATGAAGCACACGACAACAACACTATTATTTTTTCTTGAGTTAAGAACTTCTGTGACTCTCACACACAGCTTATTATCTAATAATTATTACTTTTCTTATGCCTATCGAACGGGTAACCTACTCACAAATGCACCAAATCTTGGATATGTGCATCACATATGATTTTGTTAAAGACACTTGGAATTTTTTTCTGTTTTTATTTTTTAGTTTTCCTTATAAAAGCTATATAATAGGGCGTGTTACTGCTCTAGTCAGACGAGCTCGTAGTTGACATATATTCTATAAATGAACATTGAAATTAGTACTAACATTAAGTGAAAAATTTACGTTTAGGTGGCCTAACCTTCGTTATGTTAGCTAGTTAAGTCGATCAATCACACATGTGGTCAAACTGCTCCATTAAACACTCTTCTTTTTGAACTAAGATGTAAATCAATTTGATGTATTATTAAATAAATAAACTCAATATGTAAATGTAAATGCAACCCGTTTCATTGTAATCAACACTCATCTTTATCGATATATGCCTGATATGTTTATGTATAAAGATCTTGAACATAGAATAGCTATCTTATTGTCATGTTTCAGCCAACCCAATAACTATTTGTAGCTGGAATTCATGACAGAAAAAGTATTTCATATTAAACAAAAGTGCTTTAGTCGGGACGGCTCGACTAAGAGATATCCTGAATCCTGCGGGAGCTGGTATTAAAATCATTTTACGCTTCTTTTATATATACGTTGCATATAACGCTTGGGCTGCAATATGAGCATTACTATGGGAGATTTATTATTCTTCTACATAGACTTTCTTAATGAAACTTTCAGAGTACATTAAGGTGCTCCATTTGTTTGTATTCACCAAAG
>JAWNOD010000198.1:315000-472500 GCA_035046225.1 Drosophila pegasa | reverse complement strand
CCTGAGCCCATTGAAAATGGGAATTCAGGGTATAATGCTTTTGTGAAAATGTATGTAACAGGCAGAAGGAGGCGTGGCAGACCCCATAAAGTATATATATTCTTGATCAGGACGACAAGAGAAATTGTTTAAGCCCCGTCCGTCCGTCCGTGTGAACGCACCGATTTCCTAAGCCGCAAAAGTTAGAGACTTGAAATTTGACATGAATACTCTTGTATATCATACGCTGAACGAGTTTATCTCTAATTTTCGATAACTCATCCTATTTTCTTATTATCGATAACAATCGATAATTTGACTTTGATTTTCAAACGTAACTCTGTAATCGTAAAAGCTCGATACTTCAGATTTGTTGTGTATGTTACTGTAATAAATGTGTACATTTTGTAATTTTTCGATTTTGGATACCGGCCCCCATTTCCCCACAATTTGCCAATTTCCCCAAAAGCTGTATATCAAATACTTGAGACTTGTGCTTTGACAAATACAAACATATGATCCGTCTTACTATACTCTGAAAGTTTCATTATTTGCCAAAATGTGCGCATTCATTACAGTAACATACACTGCAAATCTGGAGTATCTAGCTTTTACGGTTACAGAGTTACGCTTGAAAAACAAAGTCAAATTATCGATTTTTATCGATAATAAGAAAATGGGATGACTTTTCGATAATTTATGATAAACTCGTTAAGCGTATGGTATACACGAGTATTCATGTTAAATTTCAAGTCTCTAGCTTTTGTAGTTTAGGAAATCGGTGCGTTCACACGGACGGACGGACGGACGGACAGACGGACAGACGGACGGACAGGGCTTAAACAATTTCTCTTGTCGTCCTGATCAAGAATATATATACTTTATGGGGTCTGCCACGCCTCCTTCTGCCTGTTACATACATTTTCACAAAACCATTATACCCTGAATTCCCATTTTCAATGGGTTCAGGGTATAAAAAAGTTATTCAACAATCAATTTCCCATAGTAATGCTCATATCGCAGCCCAAGCGCAGTCGCTGCACAAACTGCGCAGAAAGCAGAGCGCCTGCCTATGTACATAGGCGCATATACAAATTCAAAGATCCCCGTTACTTCTAAGAAGAACGCTGGCGCCAGTCAGCTCAGCGCAAGGCAGAGCACGGTGACTTTTGTTGACTCAAATTTGTGAATGTGTTTAGTTTTTTAAGTTATAATATAAAACTTAAATTGAATATTGTTATTATTTTAATGATAATGTGTAGTTAATCGATTTTTTTATCAACCTCCATTAAAACTTTTAATTTTATCACAAATTAGACGAAGTTAGAGCGTGTCTCGTGAAAATGTACAGACTAGAGCTAAAATATGTATATGATAATTGAAATCGACATAATGTTTTACTCAAAACAATAACGTAAATAACTTTAGTCGAGTGCATATTTTGCACAGCCTGGGCAAAGTGTCCAGATATCCAGCACAAAACCGTAAATTGGCTAATATTATATGTATATGGCGCTACGTAAAGTGCATAGTTCATTTATGTATTTGTGTGCGATATCCGCGATACGCATAAACACTGGGAAATTCCAGTTATGCCCTTTTTTCGCTACCAACTTCAGATTTCTAAAAGGGTCAGCAGGTACCAAAAATGTGTAAAATTCCCACCCCTATGCCTACGCATAACTGTATATTTATGTGTGCATGCGTTATATGCAATGTATATATAAAAGCAGCGTACAATGATTTTAGTAACAGCTCCCACAGGGTTCAGGGTATCTCTCAATCGAGCCGTCTCGATTAGAGCACTCTTACTTGTTATACCCTGAGCCCATTAAAAATGGGAAATCAGGGTATAATGTTTTTGTTGGATGTATGTAACAGGCAGAAGGAGGCGTGGCAGACCCTATAAAGTATATATATTCTTGATCAGGACGACAAGAGAAATTTGGCCCTGTCCGTCCGTTGAGGTTGCGTTGTTGGACGATGCACGTTGCGTAATTAACGAAGGTTCGAACCTCGTCAATGTCAGTTTTTTAATAAAAAAGTTGTTTGGTTGTTAAAGAGTAAACTTGAATTTTTTTTATAATTTTACGCAAAATATAAGTGTATTGAAAAACACAGGTTCGACGGGGCTCAGGGTATCCCCTAGTCGGTTACGCCCGACTAGAGTTTTCTTACTTGTTTAAAATAAACTTGATCTGCGCGTGCTATACACGGACCCACATAAAACATTTCAAGTCTCTAGCTCCTCTAGAAGTGGAAATCGGCGCGTTCAAACATACGGACGGACGGACGGACAGACAGACAGACGGACAGGGCCAAATCGATTTCTCTTGTCGCCCTGATCAAGAATATATATACTTTATGGGGTCTGCCACGCCTCCTTCTGCCTGTTACATACATCTAGCAAAACCATTATACACTGATTTCCTATTTTCAATGGGCTCAGGGTATAAAAATAAAATGTGGCCACATCATCAGCGGCCAAGGCGACGGCAACTGCTTCTGCTGCCGCTGAGTTGTTGTTGCTCGTGTTCGTATACGTAATATTTGGTAAGTCATCTAAGCAAAAGCCATAAACGATTCATTCACAGGGCTCCAGCTGTGGTGCTAGTTTGCTAACATTTGCAACGTCCTCAACTTCTTCTTCTGATTCTGCAGATTCTGCATTACAGGTCACACGCACACGTAAGCACACTCACACGCGGAGACAACCACTTTATACCATATAGCACTGGATGACTTTGGTTTCAAAAATTAAACATTTGTTAACTTTTAAAGCGAATTTGAAAGAGAGCTGAATGAATGAAAAACTTATATTCTTGGTAGAGAAAATTAGAAAATAGCCTTTTACACTGGCAGGCAGACAACAATAAGGGATTTTAAATGTATTATAACGGAATCATGGATTTAAAATCTTTTCAGGTCCATCTGCATTAGAGTTATATGCGCAACTCTAGTTCATTCACAGATTACCTTAGAGACTAATTCTGATAGACTCATATCTTAAATGAATATTTGATGGACAGAAGCACTGATTGACTCACTGACGTATTGATGGAGTGATTCATAGTGAATTGGCTGTGTGATTGGTAGATTAATTTATTAATTTATCGACAGAAGCTTTGATGTCTAAAATGGATTGAGTGACTTATACGTAATGTCTGCTGTAAGGCAGACTGATTAAGAGACTGACTTATCTAGGGATCGACTCAGCGAATAACACATTAATTTATATATTGATTGATTGATACAGTCTGATGCTTAACGTCTAATGTAAGTCTGACTGATTGACAACTGACTATCTAGATAAGTCAGTCCCTATTGATTGACTGATAGAGTTGTCTTGGTGTATTTATCGGCTGATTGACTGATTGATATATTAATAGAGTCACCAAAATAACTAGAGACGGACCAGGTGGTACACTTTGGCAAAGCTAGTGACTGATTGAAGGATTGACTTACTTACTAACTGATTGACTGAGAGACAAACATAACAATTGAATGACTAACTGATTGATTGATTGACAGACTTACAATTGACAAGGGTGGGTGAGTAACTTGGTGACTGTTCGATCTATTTATTAATGGGCCATTCGTGTTACTTTGTTACCATTTGGTTGATTGGTTAACAGGTTGATTCTGCATCCATCTAATGGAACGTTCTATCCCAATTACATATCTCTATACATCTAAGCATTAGCTTAACTTAACATGTGCTAGTGAATACTCAATCATATATATGTATCACAGTCAACTTGTACAGCTTAATCTCTTTTTGCAGCAGCACTAAAACAGGTCAAACAGGTCCTTGAGTGAGTTGTTTACACTCAAAAGTGTTTCGTTCGTTCGAAGTTCGCCTCTAATCGGTTAACAATTTCGCGAACTTCTTTACAAATTCTGTTTATGATTTCAAGTGAATTAATGTTGTAAGCGTTAAAAGGGACACGCTGGCTAAGTCCTTAATCGCCTTTAGGCTCTGAAGCAATCAACATTTATCTGGCTGTTTAATGCTCGCACTTTTTAGTGGCTGTCAACGGAGCGCAGAAAGTTTATTTACTTATTAAGCTCAACAAAGCCACACATATGCCTTTTATGGCTAGTGGATTTTGTGCTTGAGGTCTGTCATGAAGACCGGGGAATCAACCCATAAATCATTTTAATTAGCATATATATAAACTGAGACGTTGCCATTGTATATCGCGCAGTTCAGGGTATAAAAAACTCGAGTCACCTTAGCGGCTACTTCCAAAAGCGAGGCCAAATAAATTAAGTTGTTGGCCACAAAAAAGGTGTGTGTGTGTGTGTGTGTGCGTTTGTTATCTGATTAACTGAGCCATCCAGGCGCAGACATACGTGATTTTATATTAAGCCAATTTCTTGGCCATAAATGAGACCAGGAACTAGGCACGGCCATGCTTCGGATGTTTACGTTCTGATTTTGACCAAAAGTCAACTCGCTAAAGACACACACACGCACACCCAGTTAAACACACACACACGCAGAGGGAGAGAGAGAGAGGAAATCACGCCCGGCGCGCATTAAGCGTGTGACAAGCGGACATTTGTTTTGAGCCTTAATTTTGCCTTCCTGGCCAATTTCTTTTGCCTACTCTCTAGCGAGGCGCGTCTCGAAATACATCCGCAAGCTGACTTTAAATGGCTAAGTTATGTTAAATAAGTCTACGGCTTAGCCACGAACTTAGCCGAAATGCGAAATGCTTTAAAATCTAGAAGATAGAATAAAATTAAAATAAAATTTACAGCGCCAATAGCATTATGTACCTCACTTAATATGATAACTATATTATGAGCATCTATATAAAGTAATAACATATATAATCTATAAATATCTTAATAATCATTTCAGGAGTTGAGCTGTCAGGCTTAAAGTTTTCCTGGCAGTTATCTTAGTGGATAGCTCTATATTCGCTAGCTTAAATTAGTTTTATATAGGACTAAATCATTGATTAGATTATTAATTATTGTCACTAATATTTCTTGATAATGAAGTGAAAGGACTATATTGGGGTTTTGTCATGTCTGTCTTTCTCTGCACTTAACCGTCCGCTTTAAACTTGCATTATCTGTTCAAGTTATTCCCCAACCGATAAAGTGCTAAGCATTTTGGATCCATTGGACTTTGGACTTTGAAATTTATATTTATTTATTCCTTGGCCATAGATAAACATTAAGTCTTATAGGTATATATATATATTCGACAATTTTACTGGTAGAATCTTATTAGTTAGCAATCGAGTAGACCAATTGAACTCTTCTACATAATGTTTTGAAATAATATGTACATAACCTTGCGTAGAAGGATAGAACTTTAATCCATATAATCTGTTAATGGAGCATGTCAAATACGAAATTATCTACATTTATACTCATTCACGGAGTGAAATGTCTATCTGTCAGTCCATCCTTTCGCCCGTCTGTCTGTGTGTGCGCAATCCATTTCGCCACTATTAAAACTAGAGATTTGAAACTGTATTACAATATATACGAATGGATATTCTGTGATACGCCCACAACCGGGTATTTCAGAAACACTATTATTAGCTGATATTTGCGTTAACAACCCAGGATCAAAAGCTATAGTCGATATATCTACGAAAACTGGGAGGTGACAAATCTTCCAAAGTTATAGAGCTAGAACTTCCAAATTTGGCATGTAAGCTGCTGTGAATATCATAAATAAATGCACGAAAAAATTATATAAGCACACCTACTAAAGGCGGGGCAAATCGGGAAAACTATGTCATCCGACTACATCATTTTAAGTTGCATTTTAAACATTTACCAACCACTTAGCATTTGTACCCTGATTTCCCAATTTCATTGGGCTCAGGGTATAAAAACAGGTTACTCGCAAAAATTGCACTAACTGTAACTAAGAGATCTACGTCGTCGGCTCCTTTGTTATGCGTTGACTCTTACATCTTCCGAATCTAATCCAATGAGTAGAAGGCTAAAAGTTGCTAATAGAAATACGAATGCATAGAGATAAATCAGTGAACTCGTACATAGCTGGTATTGGATTCGAGCAACTGTCAATGGCCCACAGTGTGGCCTAGACCTAATGCGGGTATTCCATTTGTTGTCTGTCTGTATGGCTTTTGCATGAGATTTAATAAAACAATTCGGCTGTGACGCCTGGCACTATGCAACAATTTGTGCTCTTTTGTACATTCCAATCATGTCGACATCCCGCAGAACATAGCCCCATGCAACAATATGGAAATCGGGATGCGTGTAAATGACTCAACAGTGACGAGCGACTTATCCGAAATTGCGAATGACAATCGCATCCATCGATGCCCGACGCTTCAAAGCAAATAGTTTGCAAAGTTCATAAGTGTATTAGTGAGGGGCCATGGGGAGTGTCTGTGTGTGTACAGAGGGGGGTACAGGTTAGTGTGTGGGTTATATGATGACCGTGGCGCAAAATTCGTCTCGCTGCTGTTCTATCTGATGATTTTTGTGGGTCAGTCCATACGCATAAGGCATACAAATCGAGTCTCGAGCCGTCAGCTCGTACATTTTCAATTTGTTTACAACAAAAAACAAAAGCCCCATATGCGTACAAATATCATTGTATACATATGTAGTGTGTGTGTATGTAGTGGGTGTGTGTGTGTGTGTGTACATAAAGTGTAAGTCATAAAATCACTTGGCCACAAGAAAAGCAAGAAACAAGTAAGAAAACTCCAGTCGGGCGTGGCCGACTAGGGGATAACCTGAGCCCCGTCGAATCTGTGTTTTTCAATACACGCATATTTACCATAAAATTATAAAAAATGTTCAAGTTTACTCTTTAACAACCAAATAGAATTTTTATCAAAAAACTGACATTAGAAATTTGAATCTACATACGTCAAGTACGCATCACCTCTACCAACATTGCCACCTAATTTTTATAAAATTAAAAAAACTAAAAAAATTACAGGCGCCGCCTGGAGTTGCACCCAGGTCCTAACGCTTCTTGTGCGCCGCCTCTACCAACGACGCCACTCCACTGTTTAAAGAAGCAGTGGCAAATGTAAAGCAAAGCAGCAGCAGGCAATTCAAAAAAATGCAAATGTAATTTACGATTCTTCTAATCGTCTAGAATGCGAGCGTTTGTATGTGTGTACACAAGCATTCATTGTCTATATTTGAAACTGAACTTCAATTTTAAGAATTTGGGGAAATTTGGATACCAAATATAACAAAAATCGAAATTGCATAAAATATATATAAAGCTAAATACAAAATTTCATTTCAAGTCTCTAGCTCTTATATGTTCTGAAATCGGCGCGTTCAGACATACGGACAGACGGACAGGGCCAAATCGATTTCTCTTGTATTCCTAATCAAGAATATATATACTTCGTGGGGTCTGCCACGCCTCCTTCTGCATCCAACAAAACCATTATATCCTGATTTTCCAGAAGAAGTATCAAATACTAGAGACTTGTGCTTTGGCAAATACAAACATATGTACCATCTAATAATACTCTGAAAGTTTCATTAAGAAAGTCCAAGCAGAAAAAAGTTATTCAACAATCAATTTCCCATAGTAATGCTTATATTGCTTCCCAAGCGCTGCCGCAGCGTCAACTGCGCAGTAAGCAGAGCGCGTGCCTACACATAACTGTGTATGTATGTGTGTACGCATAGTTCGTTTATGTGTTTGTGTGTGATATCCGCGATACGTATACACTAGGAAATTCAAATTATGCCCTTTTTCGCTACCAACTTCAGATTTCTAAAAGGGTCAGCAGGTGCCAAAAATATATAACATTCCCATCCCTATGCATACGCATAACTGTGTATTTATGTGTGCATGCGTTATATGCAATGTATATATAAAAGCAGCGTACAATGGTTTTAGTAACAGCTCCCACAGGGGTCAGGGTATATCTTAATCGATCCGTCTCGATTAGAGCACTCCTATTTGTTTTATGTTCTAAAACTATTATATTGAACTATTATATTTGCTTAGTTCCTCGTCTCTATGCTTCGTATATGATAAAAATTACGTTTAGTTAAAAGTCAAGTCTCAATAAGGTGAATAACTCTCTTTCTCTCTCTGTATTACATGCTTTATGGCAGAACTTGTATAACCGTTGGCAGGGCATAAAGGCAAAATGACTTTGGCCTTTTCGATATTTTTTGATGCTGGCGGCTTATAGGGGTCGGCCAAGAGCCGTCGAGCGATTTATTTACGCATTTTACACGCAACAAAAACTTTATCAATTTATACATATGCCACATACACCCTCACACACACTCACAGTCACACCCACGCGCACAGACTATTCGGCTTGTGCAGTCGCCGGAGAGTCGATGACGGCTATTGGCTTTTGACCAGCAAGTGGCGCCTCGACTCTTTTCCGTGTTACAACAATATGATTTAACAAATTACCCGACGACAGCCAGGTGACAAAACTGGACAGATTTATGCGGCAGGCGCCATTAAAATTAAAATCAACAACAACAACAGCCAAAATTGTTGTGAACGTTTGCTGAGATTTTCATTGCGTGCCATTTTCTATAAATAGCTGAAATAAAACCGTGCCCCGCGCGCCATTTCCATGTGATGTCAGCTAAATTATACGGATCATTGGCCTTTTAACTGTGCCCATTAGCCGCATGCAATAATATATTAAACAATATGCCGCATGCCACTGCATGCTCCGATAAATGCTTTGCTCTTGTTAAATTTTACATTGGTCTCTGCAAATGAAATGCAGACTGATCGATTGTGCAACCATTTTTGCCGATCTTTAGTAAGAAAGTCTAAGCAGCTTCGCCTTTGTTTAATTGCTCTTCTATAGTCTCTACTGTGACTAACCAACAGTTTCCGCCAGGTCGATCGTTTCATCTGTCCCCTTTTCATAGTTAAGCAAAGTCCTTCTTACGTTGTCCCCTTTTCATAGTTAAGCAAAGTCCTTCCTACGTTGTCCATTGCGTTTCTGCATTCAATGCAGCCGGATTCAGTGATAAAAAGACACTTCACCGTGCTTACCACTTAGCCACTGCTCTATATCGCGGACCTCTCGGCTATAGCAAGTACTATTCTGATAGCACAGGAAATTATCCACTATGCGGTGGACAGTATTTGTGGTTTAAAGTGTCCGTTCAGACTTAGCTGCCATATTATATAGGTGCAAGTGTTGCTTCTATTGGGGGTCTTCATTTTCCTGCACTTGGTCAGTCAACATCATTCTATTAAAAGTCGCTGTTTCTATTGTTGTTTTCCATGTAAAATGTATAATAGATCGTGAATGGTCCCCAAAAGGTGAGTCTAGCGCCTCCTTTGCCTCGTTATCGTGTTTTCGCTTACTCGTATATACGGAAATCTGCTTTCCTGAAAGAAAAAGTAACTCCTTTTTTTTTGGGTAGTAATCTTAAAAATTCGGGAGTTCAGCCACGTCTGCCTCCAAGGTATTTCTGGTGGTGGTGACGGCCGCGATGTCTGCATATTGAAGCCATTTCTCGGTATTTCCAGTCTTGTAACCTCTCTGCCGCTACTCCGGTTACTCTGTAGCATTTAGTACGTTTCTAGGTAGCGTACAATAGTGCCCCTGCAAGTGACTGTTAAAGAATAATCCAAAGACAGGGACTATAATAGAATTTTAACAGACAATCTGAAATATTAACAAGTAAGAAACTCTAGTCGGGCGTCACCGACTAGGGGATACCCTAGTCCCGTCGAATCTGTGTTTTTCAATATACGTAGAATTTCAAGCTTATGTTTTAACAACCAAATATCATATCATATTTGCAACAAAACTCAAATTAGCAAAGTTGAACCTAAGTCAATTATGCAACGCGCATCATCTCTACCAATAACGCCACCTAATTTTTATAAAATTAAAAAAAAAACAAGTAAGAGTGCTCTAATCGAGACGCCTCGATTAAGAGATACCCTGAACCCTGTGTGAGCTGTTACTAAAATCATTGTACGCTTCTTTTATATACACATTGCATATAACGCATGCACACATTAATACACAGTTATGCGTAGGCAGAGGGGTGGGAATCTTACATATTTTTGGTACCTGCTGACCCTTTTAGAAATCTGAAGTTGGTTGCGAAAAAAAAGGTCATGATTGGAATTTCCCAGTGTTTATGCGTATCGCGGATATTGCACACAAACACATAAATGAACTATGCACTTTACGTAGCGCCATATACATATACATTTTCACGAGACAACAATATTCAATTTAAGTTTTATATTATAACTTAAAAAACTAAACACATTCACCAATTTGAGTCAACAAAAGTCACCGTGCTCTGCCTTGCGCTGAGCTGTCTGGCGCCAGCGTTCTTCTTAGAAGTAACGGGGATCTTTGAATTTGTATATGCGCCTATGTACATAGGCAGGCGCTCTGCTTTCTGCGCAGTTTGTGCAGCGACTGCGCTTGGGCTGCGATATGAGCATTACTATGGGAAATTGATTGTTGAATAAGTTTTTTTCTAGATGGACTTTTTAAATGAAACTTTCAGAGTATAGTTAGACGGACCATATGTGTGTATTTGCCAAAGCACAAGTATCTAGTATTTGATATACGACTTCTGGAGAAATTTGCAAATTTTGGGGAAATGGGGGCCAGTATCCAAAATCGAAAAATGCCAAAATGTGCGCATTCATTACAGTAACATACACTGCAAATCTGGAGTATCTAGCTTTTACGGTTACAGAGTTACGTTTGAAAAACAAAGTCAAATTATCGATTTTTATCGATAATAAGAAAATGGGATGACTTTTCGATAATTTATGATAAACTTGTTCAGCGTATGGTATACACGAGTATTCATGTTAAATTTCAAGTCTCTAGCTTTTGTAGTTCAGCAAATCGGTGCGTTCACACGGACAGACGGACGGACGTACGGACGGACGGACGGACGGACGGACAGGGCTCAAACAATTTCTCTTGTCGTCCTGATCAAGAATATATATACTTTATGGGGTCTGCCACGCCTCCTTCTGCCTGTTACATACATTTTCACAAAACCATTATACCCTGAATTCCCATTTTCAATGGGTTCAGGGTATAAAAAAAATGTTAAGCGTCGCCTGGAGTTGAACCTAGGTCCTCACAGTTCGCGTTCGCCGTATCTACTAACGACGCTACTTCATTATTTGAAGCATCAGTGGCAAATGTAAAGCGACAGCAGACAATTCAACAAAATTAAAATGTAATTTGCGATTCTCGAATCGACTTTCTAGTCGAGCGCTTATATGTGTGTGTGTGTGCACAGAATAGAAAAAGAACGCGCGTTTAAATGTATGTGTGCACATGCATTGAAAAAGTGCGTTCGCTTGGCACTGCTGCCGTGTGTTTTTGCAAAGTAGACATACGTTTTGTTTAATAACTTTTTGCTATTTAACGGATCTCGATTAAATTTTCGGCATATGATCAACATATTCTATGGGCAAATTTTATAGCTTAGTAAAAGAGCGAACTCATTCACATTTTGGCTATATTTGCAACTGAACATTTTGGCTATATTTGCAACTGAACTTCAATTTCAAGAATTGGGGGAAATTTGGGGCCGGTATCCAAAATATAATTATATAATTTGGTGTCTCTAGCTTTAAAGCTGGCGAGCTAAAATTTAATAACTGAATTTCGATTTTGCTTTTTATTGATAACAATTAATTGGGGATAGTTATCGATTATTTAAAACAAACTTGATCTGCGCTTGCTATTCACGGACTTTCATAAAAATTTTCAAGCCTCTAGCTTTTATATGTTCAGAAATCGGCGCGTTGAGACATACGGACGGACGTGGGGTCTGCCACGCCTCCTTCTACCTGTTATATACATCCAATAAAACCATTTCCCATTTTCAATGGACTCAGGGTATAAAAAACGAAATAATCTCAGCTGAAAAGTGAATCCGTGAATATTAGAAAATTGTATCAAAATATTAAAATGATTGTAAAAATGCTTAAGGGAAATAAAGCACAACATTAAATAAATAAATATTGCATATATAAATTTATTTGATTTCGCTTGTTACTTTAAGTTCTCAATTGTATCACGGCTTCGGGAAGTAAATGTAAATTGCTTCACGACAATAGTGCTGTACTTGGTAAATCGCAAACTTACGCTGGAAATGTTTGCGCCACAATTTGTGGCAGCTTCAACAATTCGAATGCAAATTGAACGACTTTCATTTGCACATACACACACAGACACTGCGTGTGTATGCGTGCTTACTTTAGGGTGCTTATGGAGTACAGGTATCTCACTTTTCTACCTTTTGCCAGCTGTCGTTGCAAGCTGCAAAAATGGGAAAAAATCCAGCGAATAGATGGAACGGACGATGCACCAATGGCAATTGCTATGTTTGCTCTGTGCTCTTTGCTCTTTCTGATTGCTGTTTTACGCTTACGTTTTACCGATTGATTTTCGCTTATTTTTTATATTTTTCATTTTTTGTTGTTGTTCATGCTGTTTTTTTTTTGGTCCGCCGCACTTTGTTGTTGGCCGCAATGTTGCGGTTGAAGGCAGCCGTCGCTTATCCATTGCGGCGTATGAGTAATTTTTAGCGCAGCTCACGGCAAACCAAAAGCCAAAAAAAGCAAATATCGTAAAATTATTTAACATATTTTACGCCTATGTAGTTGTTGTTGTTGCTGCTATTCTATCTTTTTGCCAGCGAAGAAATACATTTTTGAAGAATTCTGCAGATGTTTGCTTTGTTCCATTTGATTTTTGGCTCAATTTTCGATTTCAGTTTTCCTTTTTCCCAGTGAATAAAACGAAATCAAAAACAAGTAAGAGTGCTCTAGTCGAGACGGCTCGACTAAGAGATACCTTGAACCCTGTGGGAGCTGTTACTAAAATCATTTTACATGGCATATAAAGCATGCACACGTAAATACACCGTTATGCGTAGGCATAGGGGTGGGAATGTTACATATTTCTGGTACCTGCTGACCCTTTTAGAAATCTGAAGTTGGTAGTTAAAAAAGGGCATAATTAGAATTTCCTAACGCTTAAGTAAGTGCTTAACGGCTGCGTATTTTAGCCTCTAGTTGTGTGCACATATATATCAATTTTCACGAAACACGTTGTAACTTCATCAAATTGGTGATACATTAAAAGTTTCGATGGGGGCTGATAAAAAATTCTATTGACTACACATCGGGAGCTGATATGAAACTCATTTTATGCTTCTTTTATATATATATATATATATATTACTTATAATGCATGCGCTCATCTATGCACAGTTATACGTAGGAACGCGCTCTGCTTACTGCGCAGTTTACGCAGTTGCTGCGCTTGGGCTGCAATATGAGCATTACTTTGGGAAATTGATTGTTGTCTGCTTAGACTTTTTTATTGAGATAAACCATATGTTTGTATTTGCCAAAGCACAAGTCTCTAGTGTTTGATATACGACTTTTGGAGAAGTTTGCCAATTTTGGGGAAATGGGGGCCGGTATCCAAAATCGAAAAATGCCAAAATGTGCGCATTCATTACAGTAACATACACCGCAAATCTGAAGTTTCTAGCTTTTATGGTTACAGAGTTACGTTTCGAAAACAAAGTCGAATTATCGATTTTTATCGATAATAAGAAAATGGGATGACTTTTCGATAATTTATGATAAACTTGTTCAGCGTATGGTATACACGAGTATTCATGTTAAATTTCAAGTCTCTAGCTTTTGTAGTTTAGGAAATCGGTGCGTTCATACGGACGGACGGACGGACGGACAGACGGACAGGGCTCAAACAATTTCTCTTGTCGTCCTGATCAAGAATATATATACTTTATGGGGTCTGCCACGCCTCCTTCTGCCTGTTACATACATTTTCACAAAACCATTATACCCTGAATTCCCATTTTCAATGGGCTCAGGGTATAAAAATGTGCGCATTCATTACAGTAATATACACCGCAAATCTAAAGTCTCTAGCTTTTACGGTTATAGATGTATGCATGACAGACTAAGTAAAATTATCGAATGTAATCGATAATTAGAAAATGGGATGAATAACCAAAAAAAAAAAGGTAAGATCGTTAAGCGCATGGTATACACGAATATTCATGTTAAATTTCAAGTCTCCAGCTTATGTGGTTTACGAGATCGGGGGTTACACGGACGGACGGACAGACGGACAGGGCTTAAACAATTTATTTTGTCGTCCTGATCAAGAATATATATACTTTATGGGGTCTGCCACGCCTCCTTCTGCATGTTACGTACAATTTCACAAAACTATTATACCTGAATTTGCATTTTCAATGGGTTCAGGGTATAATAATTTGTAAGCTTTTGCAGTATCCGGTCAAAATAAACGATCTATTCAAAAATCGCATTAATAATTCTCATAATTTATTATAAAATAATAAACTACGAAATACGCGCTCTCAATTTGTTTATATTAGTTATTTATTTATGGAACGTATTACTTCTGATGCCCACTAGACACAAACAAATACACACACATATACATGCACGGTTTTTTTGAGAGCTGAAAAAATTAAATCCAGATTTGAGTAAATTCAAAGCGAAAGCACAAAAGTTTATGGGGAGTTGGCGTGTCAAGGTCGTTATTAAAGTTTTATTGGTATTATTAATGTTATTATTTTTCGGCGCTGTAGTTCGAGCGATTGTTAGCACTTAGTGGCAGAAAGTGGCTCATAACAAAACCGTCGCTTGTATTAGCATAATTGAAATTTGAAGCACTAAAATCCACTTTAATAATAACAAGTAAGAAAACTCTAGTGGGGCGTAACCGATTAGGGGATACCCTGAGCCCCATCGAACCTGTGTTTTTCAATACACTTATATATTGCGTAAAATTATAAAAAATTCAAGTTTACTCTTTAACAGCCAAAAAACTTTTTTATTAAAAAACTGACATTGGCGAGGTTCGAACCTATGTTAATTACGCAACGTGCATCGTCTCTACCAACAACGGCACCTAATTTTTATAAAATTAAAAATCTAAATAAATTTCTCGCATCGCCTGGTGTCGAAACCCAGGTCCTCATGTTTCGCGTGCGTCGCTCCTACCAACGACGACACTCCACTGTCTTAGAAAGCGGTGGCAAATCTAAACTAAAGCAGCAGCTGATAGTTCCACAAAATTCAAACGTATTTTGCGATTCTTCTAATCGTCTAGAATGCGAGCGTTTGTATGTGTGCGCTCATGCATAGAAAAAGTGCGTTCGCTTGGCGCTGCTGCCACGTGTGTTTGTTAGGTAGCCAAATGTTTTGTTTAATAACTTTTTTGCTATTTAACGGATTTCAATGAAATTTTCGGCATAAGATCAACATATTCTATGGGCATATTTGTCAGTTTAGTAAAAGTGCCAACTCATTCGAACTTCAATTGGGGAAAATTTGGGGCCGGTATCCAAAATATAACAAAATTCGAAATTGCATAAAATACATATAAAATACATATAAAACTAAAATTTGGTGTATCTAGCTTAAAAGATGGGCGAGATAGAATTTTATAACTGAATTTCGATCATGTTTTTATTCGATAACAAAAAAACGAATATATTAATCGATTATCGAAAATAAACTCGATATGCGCGCTGTATATAGGGATCTACAAAAAAATTTCAAGTCTCTAGCTCTTCTGAGAGCTGAAATCGACGCGTTCATACATACGGACAGACGAACGGACGGACAGACAGACGGACAGGGCCAAATCGATTTCTCTTGTCGTCCTGATCAAGAATATGTATACTTTATGGGGTCTGCCACGCCTCCTTCTGCCTGTTACATACATCCAACAAAAATATTATACCCTGATTTCCCATTTTTAATGGGCTCAGGGTATAATAAACCATACAAAAATACTTTGATCTATTGATGATTCGTATCAAATCTGTTGTATAGTTTTATTGACCGAGTATAGCACAGAATGGTATCGATCTTAACTAATTCTCCTTACCGACATTTTAACGAGAATTTAATACTATATGCTGTAAATAGAGTAAAATGCACGTGGAACTAAAGTCAGCTACATTGAAATGACGGCTAAGGATATGTTTGCATCGTTCTCTAGAATCTCTCTCCAATTAAAAAGCTGCAGAATAAATACCTCCCAAAATGTACTGCAATTACGAAAAGTGTAGCAAAGGAGTAACTAAAAACGTAAGCAGAATAACAACGTGAAATGCTATTTGGACGCTATGGGGCAACACGACGACTGCTTTGACCGAAAACAACGTTTGCGTGCAATGCATACACCAGCAGGAAGAGTAGGAGCAGCGGGAGGAGGGGCAGGAGGAGCAGGAGGAGGACAGGGCTTGGGGTTTAAGTAGCTGGTTGTTGGATTGACTTGCACAAATCGACAGGGCAGCAGTTTAACCGCATGCCAGGCATTTCACATGTCTTGGCGTGCCTCTGATGGTTTCAGCTTTTCACTGCCGCAGCTGAGGGCCACATGGTCCACATGCGAAGTAGCAGAGCAGAGATCAGGCCAGTCTTTACATCGAAATCGAACCGACTTAAACAGTTTAACAGATAGCTTCCATTAAAATCATTCGTTGCTTGATACGATTCCCATGCCTGCAAAGCGTATTTATTATTCGATCTTTCGCCGAAAGAAGTGTTTGGTTGTACTCGTCTTTCGGCTTCGTTTGACACGCAAACAATTCAATTTGGTCTTGGCAGGACATTAAGTTGAGTTCCTTAAAATCATTGCCATGCTGAATTGCGTGCAGAATTTTGCATGTCAGGATCGCGTTGATTGATGATACGCTCAATATACATACAAGAGAGTGTGTGTGAATGAGTGGGAATGTAAGCAAGTGTGCCTAAGTGTGTGACTTAAATGCACATAATGCGCATACGCAACGTGGCACCACGCCAGTGTCAATCACTGACTGCAACGCTCAACTTCGCCGCAACCGACAAACAACATGAAAGCGTGTAACAACACAAACAAAGACACACACTCACACGCACACATCAATACACACATAGCGTAAAAACGGTTGTGACTTGCGTTGCAACATGGTGCATGAAAGTTGTGGATTGATTTCAGTTAGCAAAACAATAAATCAAACAACAGCTTATATTAATTATTGAAAGGGTGTGGTAATGCTCCCGCGATGTTGCAGATGTTGAGATCCAGTTGCTTCGGCTTCTGTCTAGGTTGTATTAGGTGACTAGCTGATTATATTGGAGAGTTGACTTCCTCTTAATTACTGGTCATATAGCCCAGCAATATGTATGATCAATAACAAGTTGCATTTAAGGGCTGTGTGCCGGAGCAAAGTATGACTTTATTGTTAAGCGTCACGAACCTAACTAATTTGAGTACCACAGAAAGCTGGGGCGTA
Source organism: Drosophila pegasa (assembly GCA_035046225.1). Classification (NCBI taxonomy): domain Eukaryota; kingdom Metazoa; phylum Arthropoda; class Insecta; order Diptera; family Drosophilidae; genus Drosophila; species Drosophila pegasa. Next base: position 455,193 of record JAWNOD010000198.1, on the reverse strand, counting down.
AGCGAAACAAAAGCATTTTGTACAAAGAATCTAAAGCTACAAAATATATGAACTTAATAGATACAAATTTGCAGCCGTCAAGCCGACTTGACTCCAGCGTAATCCTGATCTTGTGGCATGAGCAAGATTACCGCCAACGGCCTGATACCCTCGGGGTGTTGAACTGATTTTCGCCTTATTAGCACTATAATTCCGGCTGTTGGTTTACATTTGCTTATGTCGTTCAACTGTTCCGAAGGGCACCCAATAACTTACATAACTGTTTATGAGGGGCGCTCGTTAACTTAAATATATATCTATCTATGTATATATATTAATATAGAAACATACATATATATAAGCCTTATATTTATAAGCCTTATATTTATTTTATGCAATTTTGAATTTTGTATACCGGCCCCAAATTTCCCCAAATTCTTAAAATTGAAGTCCAATTGCATATATAACCAAAATGTGAATGAGTTGGCACTTTTACTAAGCTGACAAATATGCCCATAGAATATGTTGATTATATGCCGAAAACTTCATTGAAGTCCGTTAAGTAGCAAAACTTTATTGGTTGTTGAAGAGTAAATTTGAAAATGTTTTCCATTTTACAGTAAATATAAGAATATTGAAAAACACCGATTCGACGTGGCTCAGGGTATCCGCTAGTCGGTCACGCCCGATTAGATTTTCTTACTTGTTCGTTTATGTTTATGTGCGCGATACTCGGTAAATACTGGCATAAGCACTGGGGAATTCCAATTATGCCCTTTTTTCACTACCAACTTCAGATTTCTAAAAGGGTCAGCAGGTACCAAAAATGTGTAAAATTCCCGCCCCTCAACTGGAGCACTCTTACTTGTTTTTATGCAATTTCGAATTGCATTACACTTTGGATACCGGCTCCAAATTTCCGCAAATTCTTAATAATCAAGTCCAGGTGCAAATATGGCCAACATGTTAATGAGTTCGCATTTTTAATAAACTGACAAATATGTTGACAATATAACGAAAATTTCATTGAAATAGGCACGCGCTCTGCTTACTGCGCAGTTTACGCAGCGGCTATGCTTGGCAAATTGATTGTTGAATAACTTTTTCTGCTTGGACTTTCTTAATAAAACTTTCAGAGTATTATTAGATGGTACATATGTTTGTATTTGCCAAAGCTCAAGTCTCTAGTATTTGATATACGACTTTAGGAGAAATGTGCAAATTTTGGGGAAAAGGGGGTCGGTATCCAAAATCCAAAAAATAGAAATTGTTCGTATTCATTACAATAACATACATCGCAAATCTGAAGTCACTAGGTTTTATGGTTATTAAGTTACGTTTGAAAAGCTAATTCAAATTATCGATTGTTATCAATGATTAGAAAATCGTCCTGATTAAGATACTTTATTGGGTCTGCCACGCCTCCTTCTGCCTGTTACATACATTTTCACCAAACCATTATACCCTGAATTCCCATCTTTAATGGGTTCAGGGTACAAAAAAAAAATAAATATAGCTAAATATTTAGCTTTAATGATTTAATAGCTTCTTTCTATGCAATACGAACGTATCATGATCTGAACCTGAAACGACTATAGCAGATTCAAGTCAGTCGATTGAAATATCCAAACCTAAATTTGACCTTGAGTAGGAGACGTTTTTGTCAAAAGAACTTCAAGCAGCAGCAAGTACTTATATTCATCTTGATCCGATCTCTTAAGTTTTTATTTATCCGGCAGTTAAAGGCTTTTAGGCTGTCGATCAGCTGATCTGTTCGATCTCGCTCTCGACAGATCTCTTTCAACATACGATAGTTTCATGAACAATAAAGAGTTTTTATCTTCGGACCATATACTAATAGTTTCAAATAGTTTAATAGTTCTTTGTTGAGAAAATGTATCTTTATATTGCATGAACTTAAATGCACCAGAAAAACATAATCACTCTAATGCAGAAGAATATGATATCATATCATAATTCATTCATGATATATTTAATAAGCAAATTTGCTGGAAGGGGCTCGAATGGTTGTAGATGCGATGGCATCACCTTTAACCATATGATATATGGCAGACTCATCCGGCAGCTGCTCACAATACAATGTCAATCAGTCTGTCTATCATGTGGCCACGCCCCTCCCATAGCTCACTCCCCCACTCCCATCACACGCTCCCGTTGAGCGGAGGGCTGCTCAAGAGCTGTAAAACACGTGCACATAATTAAAACCAAATTTGTTAGCTGTCCAAAATTGTTGTTCGAAATAAATACACATCAAGTATTTTTTCTTGTTTTCTTGTTGATGATTTTTTTTTTTCATCTGTAGTTTAGTGATTTGTGTTTAAAATATATATATTTTTTGGCAGTTTAATAATTCAATTTGCGCGGCTCATTAAAATCGTTGAGTCGAAAGAACTGGACATTTGCGTCGAGTCGTATTTCTCTTTGACCATGTCATGTGGCACGCAAGCCCGCTAAAATTCTTTTGGCAGATCCAATCTGCCGTTAAGCATGCCCCAAGCCCCTTTCAAGCAGGCACCTGCCATGTTTGGCTTGCACGCGTCAAATTGTGAATAACGCAAAGCAGGTCAAAAGTGAATAAATGTCTACAGGAAAAAAACAAGTAAAATAGCTCTAGTCGTGATTGCCCGTCTAGGCAATACCCTGAGCCTCGATATTTACTTTTTGCATTCCTTTAAAGCCCCCTTTTAATTTTTTTTTTTTTTTTTATATATATATTTTATTTGCAATCTGTCTTGTACAAAACAATAAGCAAATCTTTAAACTATAACTATAAATAACCGGATGGTTTGAACTCCAACGAGATCAATCCATATATTTACATATTTACATATTTATAGCTAATCTACTAGTTTAAGTCAATTCTCTATTTGGCAAATCTAATACGTGGAATCTTTTTAAGCGCCGTTCACTGTTATTTGTATTGTCGAGGAGTCCAGAAGCTAGAGCATTGCAGTGGTCATGTAGCCTATTTAAATACCTCTCTGCGGTTTTTTGTATTTCCTCTTTGATAAAAGGAAGTTTGAGGTCTTTATGGATGTCAAAGTTTGTCATATACCATGGAGCTTCTGTTATTGTTCTCAGTGTTTTAGACTGGTAACGCTGAAGAATTTCAATGTATGAGTTACTGGCTGTTCCCCAAAGGTGCAACGCGTAGGTCCATATTGGTTTTAAAACAGCCTTATATAGTCGTATTTTGTTTTCAAGGCTTAGCTGCGAGCGCGGTCCTAATAGCCAGTACATTTTTGTTGTCTTGATTTTGAGTTGTAATTTCTTTGCATTTATATGCTGTCTCCAGGTAAGCCTCCGATCCATATGCACTCCCAGGTATTTAACCGTTTCGCTAACTGGAATGGTGATTCCATTGAGTGAGACTGTAGGACAGTTCCCGGGTCTAAGAGCGAATGTTACTTGTACAGACTTTTGAGCGTACACCACAATTCTCCATTTGTTCAGCCAAGCTTCAATCAAACCAAGTTCCTCTTGAATAAGATTGGATGCAACTGTTGGGTCAGTGCTGGTAGCAACGACTGCGGTGTCGTCAGCATATGTTGCTAGTTCTACAGCATTGGCAGAAGGCAAGTCGGCTGTAAAAACAGTATAGAGGACTGGGCCTAATACACTGCCTTGAGAGACTCCAGCGTTTGCAGTGCGTATACTGGACGATTCATCCTGCTCTTGGACGTAAAAACTCCTGTTTTCCAGATAGGACTTGATAATCAAAAAGTATGGTGCAGGCAACCATTTCTTAATTTTATACAGTAGACCTGCATGCCACACTTTGTCGAAGGCCTGTTTGACATCTAGGAATACTCGTGTGCAATACTTTTTTGATTCAAATGCATTTATAATTATATTTGTGATGCGATGACATTGCTCTATCGTACCGTGTCCTCTTCTAAACCCAAACTGGTGTTCGGGTATGATGTTTAGTTTGTCCAGCACTGGTAACATTCTTCTTAAAAGTATCCTTTCGAATACTTTAGAGAACGTCACCAGCAAACTAATGGGACGGTAGGACCCCCTTTTAATGAGTTTAAAGTATGGAATAGGTGTATTAGGCATACTGAAATCGAAATACCAAAGTTTGAGTAGACATTGTATGATCTATGATTAAGACCAAAATCGAATTGGGGCAGCAAAAATAGCATTCCATTGAAAGTATTATAGTATGGAGTATTATAGTGTATAATCAATATCATTTTGTAGTCAAGCTAAGTGCAGATATTTCATAATAAATGCAAGAGTGAGAGACGTTACACCTTCAGATTTTCTTCTCTATATATGGACACAAAGATACGTGGACTCACTCACATGCATATGCACAGTGTATCAGTCTAGCACTACTATTGAAAATAGGACTCTTTAATGCTTGGCGCAAAATAAAGAATGTCATTCTAAATCTAAAATATACGCTACATTTATCATTGAAATTCTTCTTATTACTTACAAAATGTCTGTAGCTTTAAGTTACGCTTAAAGAACCAACATAAATTACGATGATTATCGATAAAATGAAAATGGAATAAGTTATCGAAAACAGAAACAAATCCGCTTGAAATACGCAAAGAAAGAATATATACTTAAGATTTCCAGTATTTAGCGTATTTGGTGGGCGAGATTAATGCCAGGAGGCAGGCAGAAATGAGCAGACAGAAATGGCTAGTATATTTTGAGGGGTCTGACACGTCTCTTACTGTCTGTTACATGCTTTTGAGCAAAACCAATACACCCTACATACTTATAGCAAATTTTTTAGGGAAAGTAGAAGCTGTATATGTGCACTCGTATATAATAACATAAAACAAGCTCTATTATAGCGCATAGAGCTATTATAGCGCATAGAGCTTGTTTTATGTTATTATATAGACTATATCGGTCAAAATAAAATCGTATTGGTGGTCTGTATGCGGCTGACCTGATTTGAGGTACTTGTTGGTTGTTGCATGCAAATTGCGTTTAATCATAGTTGAGTTAATATAATGTCTTCGTGACACGGCCAAATAGCTGTCACGATTAGCGAAAGTGAAAGTGAGAGTAAAGAGAAAGTGAAAGTTAAGTTGTGACAGGATTCGCTTGCGTTTTAATATTGAAGACTCATTCTAATTGAGCCACAATCTGCCTTCCACAGACCTCAACAAGTAAGAAAACTCTAGTCTGGCGTAACCGACTAGGGTATACCCTGAGCCCCATCGAACCTGTGTTTTTCAATACACTTATATTTAGCGTAAATTTTTTTTAAAAATTTCAAGTTTACTTTAACAACCAAAAAAACTTTTTTATTAAAAAACTGACATTAGCGAGGCTCGAACCTACGTTAATTACGCAATGTTCATCATCTCTACCAACAACGCCACCTAATTTTTATAAAATTAAAAAACTAAATAGATTTCAGGCGTCGCCTGGTGTCGAACCCAGGTCCTCATGTTTCGCGTGCGTCGCTTCTACCAACGACGCAACTCCACTGTCTTAGAAAGCGGTGGCAAATGTAAAATAAAGCAGCAGCTGATAGTTCAAACGTATTTTGCGATTCTTCTAATCGTCTAGAATGCGAGCGTTTGTATGCGTGTGTGCGTGTTTTTGCAAAGTAGCCAAACGTTTTGTTTAATAACTTTTTTGCTATTTAACGGATTTCAATGAAATTTTTGGCATATGATCAACATATTCTATGGGCATATTTGTCAGTTTAGTAAAAGTGCCAACTCATTCGAATTGTGGCTATATTTGAGACTGAACTTCAATTGGGGGAAATTTGGGGCCGGTATCCAAAATAAAACAAAATTCGAAATTGCACTAGGGGATACCCTGAGCCCCGTCGAATCAGTGTTTTTCATAGAATTTGGGGGCATTTGGTGCCGGTATCCAAAAAAATATCAAAAATCAAAATTGCATAAAATACAAATAAAGCTAAATATAAAATTTGGTGTCTCTAGCTCTCAATCTCTAACTCGATCTGCGCGTGCTATACACGGACCTACAAAAAAAAGTTCAAGTCTCTAGCTCTTATACGGACTGAAATCGACGCGTTCAAACAGACGGACGGACAGGGCCAAATCGATTTCTCTTGTCGTCCTGATCAAGAATATATATACTTTATGGGGTCTGCCACGCCTCCTTCTGCCTGTTACATACATCCAACAAAAACATTATACCTTGATTTCCCATTTTCAATGCGCTCAGGGTATAAAAAAAAAAACAGCCTCAGCAACAGAAACAATACTCTTGGCGATAGCCAAGCTGGGCCGCATTCTATGGGGAAATCAACAGCACGAGCTGAGAAAGTCAGCTAAAAACGGAGAGTTAACTAACAGATACCCAGTAAAAGCGAGGCAACGCACATAGCCGGTTCAATGTTCTAGACTGCAATTTGATTCTGGAAACTTCAAATTTTAATATATTTTATATATATTTTAATATATTTAATGTATATGGTACATCCACAGCAAATGTATACATATATATATATATATATATATATATATATATATATATATATATATATATGCTTAGAAGTGGGTCTAATCTGGACGCCACTCGCGCACAAAAAAAAAACAGAAAAATGAAGAACAACAGCAGCAGCAGCAACGACAACAACGGACTGAATGTTTTAATTAAGGACGCAGGTGGGGCGGTGTCATTATAATTATTATTATTTGGGGTTTGAACACATATGTGTGGCATCTCTTTCTATAAGGCTTTGGCCGTGGCCATAGCTCGGGGGTCATAACAGTTATAAATAAATACATATGTACGGACTGCAGACATATCTATGTCAAGTGCGAATGTGGTGCGCGGGGAGCTGTTGATGCTGCTGCCGCTACCACGAGTGGCCATAAACATGAAAGATAAACTCGTTTATTTATAATTTAATGGGCCTTGGCAACACTTCAAGTGTAGCAGTAGCAGGATCAGAGCCAGAGCCAGAGGTTGGCTGGAAAATGTCCCAAATTGTGTTAAGCAGTGTAATAAGGGATTGCAATAAAAATGTTTGTTTATGATTCTGAGTAATATATACTAAGGAGGTGAAAATACACAGATATAAAAGCATATAACTATTTGCAGGCGACCAAAGAGAAGCCATCGCAAAAAATATTGCTAAATGGGAAATCATGTCAAGTCTGTCAATAACTAAATGATAGCGATAACTCAAAGAGATGCTGAAATATAGCTATCGGAAAGAGTATTCTGACAACATACAAATATAGTAACCGACAGCATAATACTCGCTCATGCTACAAAAACAACAAAGCTTAATGGAACTGGAAGATGTTATTTATTTTATTTTCTATAATGTTGACTTAATCTGCGTAGCAGGTGAAAAGCAATCCACTGTTTTCATCAATTTTCCTCGGTCTCATTAGGCATAGCTAAAGAGCTTAATAATCTGTTATGTTCCAACTTTAATACCAACTTCTGTAATTCGCTATTCACCACGCTTTTAATACTCTTATTAATAATATAAATATAATAAGCTTATATATTATATTTGAATAAGCTACAGCGATCTTTGTGCTGTATTGGCATCTCCACAGAGCGGCTAAAATCAAAGTGAACAAGAAAGAGTGCTCTAATCGAGACGGCTCGATTAAGAGATACCCTGAACCCTGTGGGAGCTATGACTAAAATCATTGTACGCTTCTTTTATATATACATTGCATATAACGTATGCACACTTAAATACACAGTTATGCGTAGGCATAGGGGTGAGAATGTTACATATTTTTGGTACCTGCCGACCCTTTTAGAAATCTGAAGTTGGTAGTGAAAAAAGGGCATAATTGGAATTTCCTAGTGTTTATGCGTATCGCGGATATCGCACACAAATACATAAACGAACTATGCAGTTTACCCAGCGTCATATACATACATGTATATCATTAGGAAACTTGCGGCTTGTGTTGGATATCTGGACACTTTGTCTAGGCTGCACAAAATATGTACTCGACTAAAGTTATTTACGTTATTGTTTTGAGTAAAGCATTTTGTCGATTATATTTCGACAAATATATATAAAGAAGCGTAAAAATATTTCTATACATATGTTTACGCTTCTTTATATATACATACACATATACATACATAGTTATGCGTAGGCACGCGTTCTGCTTACTGCGCAGTTTACGCAGCGGCTGAACTTGGACTGCAATATGAGCATTACTATGGGAAATTGATTGTTAAATAACTTTTTCTGCTTGGACTTTCTTAATAAAACGTTCAAAGTATTATTAGATGGTACATATGTTTGTATTTGCCAAAGCTCAAGTCTCTAGTATTTGATATACGACTTTTGGAGAAATGTGCAAAATCCAAAAAATAGAAATTGTCCGTATTCATCATAATAACATACAACGCAAATCTGAAGTCGCTAGTTTTTATGGTTATTAAGTTACTTTTAAAAAACCAAGTCAAATTATCGATTGTTATCGATAATAAGAAAATGGGATGACTTTTCAAAAAAAAAAAAGATACACTCATTAATCGTACGGTGGTTTAGGAAATCGGTGCGTTCATACGGACGGACGGACGGACAGACAGACAGGGCTTAAACAATTTCTCTTGTTGTTCTGATCAAGAATATATTTATCACAAGCTTCGCTATGAATTAAAATAAAAAACAATATACTCTTTTCACTCTAAGAGCGAGTGAAAAGCATAAGATATTGACGAGTTAGCTCATTTTCGCTTATTCAAGGCGAACATATTTGCATATTTTTAATGTAAATCATGGCAAATCGCACGACTCGCTAATTGTTAATAAATAAGACAAAGCACCACTTAAATTTAATGGGCTGGCAGCGATTTATCTGTAACAGCAAAAACAGCCGCGGCGGCAGCAGTTAGACCCATAAGAATAAATTTATATCTAATTTGAAATCATAAATTCAACAACGGCAAATGTAACAAGTAAGAAAACTCTAGTCGGGCGTGACCGACTAGGGGATACCCTGAGCCCGTCGAATCTGCGTTTTTCAATGCACTTATATTTACCGTAAAATCATAAATAAATTTCAAGCTTACTCCTTAACAACCAAATAGCACTTTTGTCAAAAAAACTGACATTAGCAGATTTAAGCTTACGTCAATTACGCAACGCGCCTCATCTCTACCAACAACGCCACCTCATTTTTATAACATTAAAAAACTATTTAAATTTCACTTGTCGCCTGGTGTCGAACCTAGGTCCTCATGGTACCGCAAATCTAAAGTCTCTAGCTTTTACGATAGAGTTACACTTGAAAGACTACGTCAAATTATCGATTGTTATTGATAATGAGGAAATGGATTGAGTTATCGAAAAAAAAGATAAACTCGTTTAGCGTATGGTATACACGAGTATTCATGTCAAATTTCAAGTCCCTAGCTTTTGTGGTTTACGTTTATACGGACGGACGGACGTCATGATAAGAATATAGCAAATGCGTTCAAAAAAATAAAAAAAACCGAGTTATTTGTATCAATAAATATTTAACATTTCAAGTTTGCATTTTTAGCTAGAGAGAGTGGTTAGCTAATACGGACAGAGAGACAAAATTGATAAGATCGAATCAGCGGGGTTGTCCACGCCAACTTCTAGACAGGGTATTATAGCTTTAAATCACATTTTTAATGAACTTAAGGTATACAAATATTTATTTATATAATTTCATACCAATTTCGTAGCTGCGAGGCAATTATTTGTATGAAATAGTATTCAGAACGATCTCAGAACATATAAGAGTTGGACACTTGAAACTGTTTTTGTAGGTCTGTGTATAGCATGCACAGATCAACTTTGTGCTATATGGTTGTGAAAGTGCGAGACCGAACATTCTTAATAGTTTTTATACCCAGAACCCATTGAAAATGGGAATACAGGGTATAATGGTTTTGTGATATATATATATAGCTTGCAGAATTAGGCGTAGCAGACCCCATAAAGTATATATAATTTTGATTAGGGCTACAAGAGAAATCGTTTAAGCCCTGTTCCTTCCGTCCGTCTGAACGTAGCCATCTCGTAAACCACAAAAGCTTTTTGCCATGAATACTCGTGTATACCATACGCTGAAAAAGTTTATCTTTTTTATACCCTGAGCCCATTGAAAGTGGGAAATCAGGGTATAATGGTTTTGTGAAAATGTATGTAACAGGCAGAAGGAGGCGTAGCAGACCCAATAAACTATATATATTCTTGACCAGGACGACAAGAGAAATGGTTTAAGCCCTGTCCGTCTGTCCGTCCGTCCATATGTTTGTATGAACGCATCGATCTCAGCTCCTATAAGAGCTAGAGACTTGATTTTTTTTTTGTAGGTCCCTATCAGTGCGCAGATCAAATTTGTTTCAAATAATCGATAACTATTCTCAATTTTTTTATCGATTAAAAACGATCAAAATTCAGTTATAAAAATATATCTCGTACGTCTTTAATGCTAGACTCACCAAATTTAATATTTGCCTTTATATTTATTTTATACAATTTTGAATTTTGTTATATTTTGAATAACGGTCCCAAATTTCCCCAAATTCTTAAAACTGAAGTTCACTTGCAAATATAGCGAAAATGTGAATGAGTTCGCACTTTTACTAAACTGACAAATATACCCATAGAATATGTTGATCATATGCCGAAACTTTCATTGAAATCCGTTAAATAGCAAAAAAGTTATTAAGCCAAACGTTCGGCTAATTTGCAAACGCTCGCGGTAGCAGCGCTAAGCGAACGCACTTTTTCTAAGCATGTTCACACACACATTCAAACGCGTGCTTTCTAGTCGTTTCGGAGAATCGCAAATTACAATTGAATTTAGCTGAATTGTCTGCTGTTGCTTTATTTTATATTTGCTGATGCTTCAAATAATGGAGTGACGTCGTTAGTAGATGCGGCGAACGCGAAACGCGAGGACCTGGCTTCAAATCCAGGCGACGCTTGAAATTTATTTCCCTAATTTCCCTAAAATTCTTATATGAAACACTTTGAAAAAAAAAAACATATAGACCCTCTCATTATACTCTGAAAGTTTCATTAAGATAGTCGAAGTAGAAGAAAAGTTATTCAACATTCAATTTCCCATAGTAATGTTAGCTAGAAAGTCCAAGCACAGCCGTTGCGTAAGCTGCGCAGTAAGCAGAGCGCGTGCCTACGCATAACTGTGCATGGATGCAATATATATAAAAAAAGAAACGTAAAATGATTTTTGTATCAGTTCCCGCAGGGTTCAGGGTATCTCTTAGCCGAGTCGTTTCGACTAGAGCACTCTAACTTGTTATTATAATAGATAGTGCTTAGTAAAACTGATCAATCACAATATACTCGATGGTCTATAAGCCTTGGGTGGATTTTATTATCAAAATTTCTCATGCTTATGATAGATGCTGATCTATGGCATGATATATAAGCATGCATATATTTTTGTGTATTATTCTAAGCATAACTCAGTGGCTGCTGAATTGTGGTCCTTACACAAATATGCAAAAACACACGCACACTCATCCTCGCACGCACAGGTCACATATATTTCAGGGCGTTGCTTGCTTTTTGGCGCTTTTAGCCCGCAGACAACAGCGGAAATGAATATTCACAGATAAATAGGCGGCGCATCATAGCGACACCGTTTACAGGATTCTATTTTGGTTTTCCTAAATGAAGAGAAATTGCGCTGCAGATAATTGTTGTTGTTGTTTCTGCCGCCTATGATTAAAAACAAACCGAATGCTCTTTGCTTATTGCCCAAATGAAAATTAATAACACGCAATATGAAGTCTACGCCCAGTGTTCTTCAGCGAGCCACTAAGTAGCTGTAAATAGCCAGGTGAGACTTCAGAACAGTGTGTGCGCCCTGTTGCTGCTGTTGGCAATTGTTGCGCACAGAGCACTGCGTGCAGAATGTGATTTATGCTGTGCAAATGGTCTGACACTCTGACAAGTGCTCTAAGTCCATTCAGAAAAGAAAGACAAAGCCGCTGTTATGGACTGTCCCTGCTTGGAGCTCATAAATTTACCAATTGTGTCATTAACTGGCTAGTCGGATGTGTTACACTAGAAAATACTCTGAGCCGATCTCTTCATACACTCACTAATGCAAGCACACGTATAATAAATAACAAGTAAGAGTGCTCTAGTCGAGACGGCTCAACTAAGAGATACCCTGAACCCTGCGGAAGCTGATATTAAAATCATTTTAGGCTTCTTTTATTGCATATAACGCATGCACATACACAGTTATGAGTAGGTGCTGCGCAGTTGATGCAGCGGCTGCGCTTGGGCTGCCTGAGCATAACTAAGAGAAATTGATTGTTGAATAGCTTTTTTTCTACATCGACCTTCTTAATATAACTTTAAGAGTATAATGAGATGAACCATATGTTTGTATTTGCTAAAGCACAAGTCTCTGGTATTTGATATACGGCTTTTGGGGAAATTTGCAAATTTTGGGGAAAGGGCTATATAACAAAATTCAAAATTGCATAAAATAAATATAAAGCTAAATACAAAATTTTATGTCTCTACCCTTAAAGATGGGTAAGATATAATTTAATAACTGATAATGTGTTTAAATCGATAACAATTATTTGAGAATAAATATCGATTATTTAAAACACACTTGATCAGCGCGTGCTATACACGGATCTACAATAAAATAATGTCAAGTCTCTAGTTCTTATATGTTCTGAGATCGGCGCATCACACATACGGACAGACGGACGGAAGAACAGATAGACGGGTGGACAGGCCCGATTTCTCTCGTCGTCTTGATAAAGAATATATATACTTTATGGGGTCTGCCACTACTCCTTCTCCTTCTGCCTGTTACATACATCCAACAAAACCATTATACCCTGATTTCCCATTTTCAATGGGCTCAGGGTATAACTAGAGAAAGAGGGAGAGAGACAGACTGTGAATTGCTTCTGCTACAACACTGACAATTAAGCTTGGTTGTTGCTCTGTCACTACTTGCGGATGTCCTTGCGTTTGGCTTTCAATAATATTTTGTAACATTTCGCTTGCGAATATACGCATTTGCGTAATTAGCTTTGGTTCACTCTGCCAAATGATGTCGACAGTTTGTCCAAGTTTGAAAATGTTATTCACACAGATCTATAAGTTTCTTAAGTGCCAGTCATGGACAACGACATCGACATTGAAATGGAGATGAATAAGGACATGGACATGAGCACGGACAGCACGCAGCAGACAAGGCGTTAAATCAATTTTAGAGCTTGTGACCGATGTCCGTACTTCAACTACTCTGCGTATAATGCGGCGTATGAGTAATATTTATAACAATTTCTCTGTTGTCGCAGAGTTTTCGCTTATTTCGGTGCTTGCGCATAAATTATAATTGTTCGAGATTCGTTTTGTATACCCTGCTCTCATTGAAAATGATAATTTTGAGTGAATTGCTTTTGCTCAAATGTATGCAACAGCCAGCAGAAGGTGTAATCGATTCCACATTTACATTCTTTACGGGGCGCAATAACCAAGTCGAACAGAGCAAGCTGCACGAAATGAATTAAAATCATTATTGAAATTCGAAAGTTTTACATATTCAATGTTAGTCTCCATATTTTGCATTTATTTTCAAGTATATGTTTTAGCAATAACACATAACTCAAATTAATTACATAATTCTGTTCAGGTTAAGTTGCCTAAAAGGTAACATTACACTGTAACCACTGTAAATAAAGAACACATTTCATTAAAAAAAAAAAAAAAACAAAAATTGTTTTAGAATTTTAAATTGATCATAAATATACTTGGATTCTCATATCAAAGATAAAGCCAATATAAGAATGAGCTGTCATATTTAATGCAAAAGCTCTAAAATTAAATTCTAGTCAATTGGCAAATCCCCGGACCACCTCCATTCAGACTCTGTAAATATAATTCTTTCGAATTCTTTGAATATAACGTCGATTGCAGCTGCTACTTTAGCTAGGGATTTGTCACCCTGCAACGAGAATTTGTTGTGGTGAGGGTGTTAGAGGTTGACTGTGGTCGTGGTAATGGAAATGAAATTGGTTTTTTTTAAATATAAATTTTTAAACTGCGTTTGTTGTTGGTGTTTTATTATAAACATTTTAAGTGGTAACATATATAACATTTTTGATTATGAAGATAAAAGTTTGAATCTTACAAGTGAAATTTTATTTATCTATTTAGGCAAACAAACATGTGTGTGCTTTTGTGTATAGGGAATCTTTCTTAGGGCAGATTTGTCAGGCATCATGATATCTCCTAGTTGAGCAATCCATACTAAAATAAACTAACATTAACAGATTATTTAATAAATCAGAAAACTCTAGTCGGACGTGACCGACTAGGGGATACCCTGAGCCCCGTCGAGTCTGTGTTTTTCATAGAATTTGGGGGCATTTGGGGCCGGTATCCAAAAAAATATCAAAAATCAAAATTGCATAAAATACATATAAAGCTAAATATACAATTTTGTGTCTCTAGCTTAAAAGATGGGCGAGATACAATTTTTTAAACTGAAGTTCGATTTTGTTTTTAATCGATAACAATCAATTGGGGATCGTTCGATCTGTACGTGCTAAACACGCACCTACAAAAAATTTCAAGTCTCTAGCTCTTATGGGGGCTGAAATCGGCGTGTTCAAACATACGGACAGACGGACGGACGGACGGACAGACAGACGGTGCTCCGGGGATTTGCCAATTTTAATTTAATTTTAGAGCTTTTGCATTAAATATGACAGCTCATTCTTATATTGGCTTTATCTGCTACATAAATTAATATCCTTTGATATGGGAATCCAAGTATATTTATGATCAATTTAAAATTCTAAAACAATTTTTGTTTTTTTTTTTTTTTAATGAAATGTGTTCTTTATTTACAGTGGTTACAGTGTAATGTTACCTTTTAGGCAACTTAACCTGAACAGAATTATGTAATTAATTTGAGTTATGTGTTATTGCTAAAACATATACTTGAAAATAAATGCAAAATATGGAGACTAGCATTGAATATGTAAAACTTTCGAATTTCAATAATGATTTTAATTCATTTCGTGCAGCTTGCTCTGTTCGACTTGGTTATTGCGCCCCGTAAAGAATGTAAATGTGGAATCGATTACACCTTCTGCTGGCTGTTGCATACATTTGAGCAAAAGCAATTCACTCAAAATTATCATTTTCAATAAGAGCAGGGTATACAAAACGAATCTCGAACAATTATAATTTATGCGCAAGCACCGAAATAAGCGAAAACTCTGCGACAACAGAGAAATTGTTATAAATATTACTCATACGCCGCATTATACGCAGAGTAGTTGAAGTACGGACATCGGTCACAAGCTCTAAAATTGATTTAACGCCTTGTCTGCTGCGTGCTGTCCGTGCTCATGTCCATGTCCTTATTCATCTCCATTTCAATGTCGATGTCGTTGTCCATGACTGGCACTTAAGAAACTTATAGATCTGTGTGAATAACATTTTCAAACTTGGACAAACTGTCGACATCATTTGGCAGAGTGAACCAAAGCTAATTACGCAAATGCGTATATTCGCAAGCGAAATGTTACAAAATATTATTGAAAGCCAAACGCAAGGACATCCGCAAGTAGTGCACAGAGCAACAACCAAGCTTAATTGTCAGTGTTGTAGCAGAAGCAATTCACAGTCTGTCTCTCTCCCTCTTTCTCTAGTTATACCCTGAGCTCATTGAAAATGGGAAATCAGGGTATAATGGTTTTGTTGGATGTATGTAACAGGCAGAAGGATAAGGAGTAGTGGCAGACCCCATAAAGTATATATATTCTTTATCAAGACGACGGTGAAATCGGGCCTGTCCACTCGTCTATCTGTTCTTCCGTCTGTCTGTCCGTATGTTTGATGCGCCGATCTCAGAACATATAAGAACTAGAGACTTGACATTATTTTATTGTAGATCCGTGTATAGCACGCGCTGATCAAGTGTGTTTTAAATAATCGATAACTGTTCTCAAATAATTGTTATCGATTTAAAACATTATCGAAATTCAGTTATTAAATTATATCTTACCCATCTTTAAGGACACCAAATTTTGTATTTAGCTCTATATGTATTTTATGCAATTTTGAATTTTGTTATATTTTGGATACCGGTCCTAAATTTCCCCAAATTCTTAAAATTGAAGTTCAGTCGCAAATATAACCAAAATGCGAATGAGTTCGCATAGTAATAGTAGTTTTACTAAACTGACAAATATGCCCATAGAATATGTTGATCATATGCCGAAAATTTCATTGAAGTCCGTTGAGTAGCAAAAAGTTATTAAACAAAACTTTTGGGCAAAATGCAAACGCACGTGACATGAATGCACTTTTTCAATGCATATGCACACACATACAAACGATCGCATTCTAGTCGATTCGAAGAATCGCAAATTAGGTTTGAATTTTATTGAATTATCAGCGGCTGCTTTATTTTACATTTGCAACTGCTTTCTTAAGTAGTGGGGTAGCGACGTTGGTAGTAATTGACGTAGGTTCAACTCTACTAAAGATGATTTTTTTTTTAATTTTTACGCTAAATATAAATTTATTGACAAACGCAGCTTCGACGGTGCTCAGGGTATCCCCTAGTCTTGTTTTTTAAAACTACATTTTCAATTTCTGCTGTTTATTTTAGTTAACTGAAAATAATTTTTAAAAATGTCGGAACTTAAAATGTTGACTTGTGACTATGTAAGAGGAACTAATATTGAATCTAAATATATTTTGATATGTACTAATAGATCTATGAGTGCAACTATAAATGATTTGCAGAGTTCTTTTCCTGTTTCCTATATACAACTCTTTTTATTTCTATATATAAAGAATATATATCTGAATTCAAATATTTTCATGATATTTCTTATCAAATATAATATAATATTGGGAAAAGTACGGAGGGAGTCTTTGAGTCTTCTAAGCGCGATATGCATAATTTTGTTGTGCATTATTATTGACTTAAGGAAAAAAATGCAAAGATGCAGCTGCATTCCAAGAGCATGAAAGAAGGGGGAGGTGGAGTAAGTGGTGGGGTGGTGTATGGGTTAGAGCACTTAATATAAGTCGCTCGGCGTAAATAGAAGAAATGCTGACACATTTCAATTGAATTTCAAATGCGATTTTGTTTCATGATGTATGTATGTTTGTATGTATGTATGTATGTATGTATGTATGTATGTATGTATGTATGTATGTATGTATGTATGTATGTATGTGTGTATGTATGTATGTATGTATGTATGTATGTATGTATGATTGTACGTATTTACGTATGTATGTATGTATGTATGTATGTATGTATGTATGTATGTATGTATGTATTTATGAATGAGTATAGGAGACAGGCATATCGTACAGTATAAGTACATATAAACATATATGAATATTTGTTGTTGTTTCTTGGTGTTGTTGAAAGTAAAAAAACAAATTAATTTGTAAAACTATTTTTATAACAAGAAACAAGCAGAGTCCGTACTATATTTCAACAAATTTATTGCCAAGATGTGCGAAAAAATGGAAA
This sequence comes from Drosophila pegasa, assembly GCA_035046225.1. Taxonomy (NCBI): domain Eukaryota; kingdom Metazoa; phylum Arthropoda; class Insecta; order Diptera; family Drosophilidae; genus Drosophila; species Drosophila pegasa. The sequence continues at coordinate 437,698 of JAWNOD010000198.1, read as the reverse complement.
GCATATTTTGTGTTTTATGTTTTTATACCCTGAGCCCATTGAAAATGGGAAATCAGGGTATAATGTTTTTGTTGGATGTATGTATATTCTTGATCAGCACGACAAGAGAAATCGATTTGTCCCTGTCCGTCTGTCCGTCCGTCCGTCTGTCCGTATATATGAACGCGTTGATAAGCTGCCATAAGAGCTAGAGACTTGAATTTTTTTTGTAGATCCCAATATACAGCGCGCAGGTCAAGTTTATTTCCAAAAACCGATAAATATATTCGTTTTTTTGTTATCGAATAAGAACAAAATCGAAATTCAGTTAAAAGATTATATCTCGCCTATCTTTACATTTAGCTTTATATGTATTTTATGCAATTTTGAATTTTGTTATATTTTGGATACCAGCCCCAAATTTCCCCAAATTCTTAAAATTGATGTTCAGTCGCAAATATAGCCAAAATGTGAATGAGTTTGCACTTTTACTAAACTGACAAATATGCCCATAGAATATGTTGATCATATGCCGAAACTTTCATTGAAATCCGTTAAATAGCAAAAAAGTTATTAAACTAAACGTTTGGCTACTTTGCAAAAACACGTGGCAGCAGCGCTAAGCATACGCACTTTTTCTATGCATGTGCACCCACACATTTAACGCGCATACTTTTTCTCTGCATGTGCACACACACATACAAATGCTCGCATTCTAGTCGATTCGAAGAATCGCAAATTACGTTTGAATTTTGTTGAGTTATCAGCTGCTGCTTTAGTTTATATTTGCGTCGTTGGTAGAAGCGACGCACGCGAAACATGAGGACCTGGGTTCGACACCAGACGACGAGTGAAATTTATATAGCTTTTTGAATTTTATAAAAATTAGGTGACGTTGTTGGTAGAGATGATGCACGTTGCGTAATTAACAAACTTCGCCAATGTCAGTTTAACAAAAAAGCTTTTTGGTTGTTAGAGAGTAAACTTTACATTTTTTTATAATTTTCGATAAATATAAGTGGTGCTCAGGGGATCCCCTAGTCGGTTACGCCCGACTAGAGTTTTCTTACTTTTTATTCATGTTTATTCACTGAGTTGCATTACAATTATATTCTCTCCACTCGAGAGAGTTAATGAACCTATTGCCAATGCCACTTACTTCACTTAATGATGCTCGCTTGCAACGACAGCCACATCGGGACTTTATTCATGACTAAGAAATGCCCTGCATAAGTTTGACAAATGTCAAAAGCACTTTAAATGGTATGTATCATAATTATAGGAGGATTAGAAAAGTCAGTAGACTTTCAAAAAAAAAAAAAGATAAGCCGACAAAATATTCAACCTAGGATAAGTCTTTCCAAAACTATAAGCATTTAATCAAAATAAGTAAGAGTGCCCTAGTCGAGACGGCTCGACTTCAAATCATTTAACGCTTCTTTTATATACATATATACCGCATATAACGCATGCACACATACATACACAGTTATGCGTAGGTACGCGCTCTACTTACTGCGCAGTTAACGCAGTGACTGCGCTTAGGCTGTAATATGAGCATAACAATGGGAAATTTATTGTTGAATAACTTTTTATACCCTGAATCCATTGAAAATGGGAATTCAGGGTATAATGGTTTTGTGAAAATGTATGTCACAGGCAGAAGGAGGTGTGGCAGACCCCTAAGGTATACATATTCTTGATCAGGACGACAAGAGAAATTGATTAAGTCCGTCCGTATGATCCGTATGAGACTTGAAATTTAATATGAATACTCGTGTATACCATACGCTTAGTGAGTTTTTCTTAAATTTTCGATAACTCATCCCATTTCCTTATTATCGATAACAATCGATATTTTGACTTCGTTTTTGAGGCGTAAATTAACAACCGAATAGCCTATTTGCGGTGTATGCTCTTGTAATGATTACAAACGAATTGTAATTTTTGGATTTTGGATACCGGCCCGCATTTCCCCAAAACTTGCAAATTTTTTTAGAGGTCGTATATCAAATACTAGAGACTTGTGCTTTGGCAAATACAAACATATGGTTTATCTCATTACTCTGTAAAAGTTTCATTAAGAATCGTTAATCAACTTCCCATAGCAATGCTCATATTGCAGCCCAAGAGCAGCCGCTGCGTAAACTGCCCAGTAAGCAGAGCGCGTGCCTACGCATAACTGTGTATATATGTGTGTATGCGTTATATGCAAAGTATATATAAAGGAGCGTAAAAATATGTCGAAATATAATCGAAAAAATGCTTTATTCAAGACAATAACGTTAGTCGAGTACATATTTTGTACAGCCTGGACGAAGAGTCCAGATATCCAACAAAAAGCTACAAATTGCCTTATAATATATGTATATGACGCTGCGTAAACGCATAGTTCGTTTATGTGTTTGTGTGCGATATCCGCGATACGCATAAACACTAGGAAATTCCAATTATGCCCTTTTTTTTCGCTAGCAACTTCAGTTTTCATGAAGGGTCAGCAGGTACCAAAAATATGTAACATTCTCACTCCTATGCGTACGTACAACTGTATATTTATGTATGCATGCGTTATATGCAATGTATATATAAAAGAAGAGTTCAGGGTTCAGGGTATCTCTTAATCGAGCCGTCTCGATTAGAGCACTCTTACTTGTTATACCCTGAACCCATTGAAAATGGGAAATCAGGGTATAATGGTTTTGTTAAAATGTGAAATGTATGTAACAGGCAGAAGGAGGCGTGGCAGACCCCATAAAGTATATATATTCTTGACCAGGACGACAAAAGAAATTGTTTAAGCCCTGTCCGTCCGTCCGTATGAACGCACCGATTTCCTAAACCACAAAAGCTAGAGACTTTAAATTTAGCATGAATACTCGTGTATACCATAGCTCGATAGCTCATCCCATTTTCTTATTATCGATAACAATCGATACTTCAGATTTGCGGTGTATGTTACTGTAATGAATGCGCACATTTTGTCATTTTTCGATTTTGGATACCGGCCCTCATTTCCCCAAAATTTGCAAATTTCTCTAAAAGTCGTATATCAAATACTAGAGACTTGTGCTTTGACAGTTTCATTAAGAGCTTTGGTGCTTGTGCTTTGGTAAATACAAACATATGTACCATCTTATAATACTCTGAAAGTTTCATTAAGAAAGTTTTAGCAGAAAAAAGTTATTCAACAATACATTTCCCATAGCAATGCTCATATTGCAGCTCAAGCGCAGCCACTGCGTTAACAGCGCAGTAAGTAGAGCGCGTTCCTACGTATAGCTGTGTATTTATGTGTACATGCGTTATATGCAATATATACATATATATAAAAGAAGAGTAAAATGAGGGTTCAGGGTATCTCTTTGTCAATCCGTTTCGACTAGAGCACTCTTCATTGTTTTAATTTTACTTATCATGAACGGGTATTGTGCTGTCGGTTATGCCCTACTGAAATATACTTTCAGTTCAATGAATTGAGTTTGTTTGATGGCTACAGGGTATAATTACACCACCAACAACAAAATATGAGAACGAGAACATTGAGTGGAATCGCTATGTGCATAGTGGCCTGGCCATCAATCAAATGGCAATAAAGTGCGCATAGCTGCTGAGGCAGGCGCACAGTTGTAGCCCATCAAGGCCCCCTTCTTAACCTCCGTGGCCTTTTTCATTTATTATGCGGCACACTTTAATTAAATGCTAATGCAGCGTAGCCTTTCAATTTGCAATAGTTCCCATTTTTTCACATTGTTGACGCAGATCTTTCGTCATCTGGAGCGCCCGGCGGAGGTGGCGCGCCTCACCCAGCTGAAGGATGTGGTTAAGACGCAGCGGGAGCGCTTCATGAGCACCATATTGAACAACACCGAAGTAAACAATCTTAATGAGTTGCTTGCTTTTGAGCTGGCCAAATATGAAGCGGTAAGTGCAAGCGCAACTCTACCTCAAATTTTGATGCATACCTTTCGGCATATTCCATAGAGGCATTTAATTAAATTAATAAATATAAAATAAAAATAAATATAAATAAAGCACAATAAATAAATAAATAGTATGATATTCGGCCAAATATTAATATTATATATATAATATTATTGTTATAATACTTTTAAGAATTGCTTATGAAGGCATCTACAAATTTCGGTCAATGAAGTTTGGGGCAGATATATGCGGTATATATTTTACATATACTTTATTGCTATTTGTAAAGTAGTATATACCCTTAGACCTTTCAGTAAAGACAAATTTTAATATACCACATATATTGGTTACCATATATATGCATCTATAAATATGCCTTTAGCTCTTGGAAAAAAGTCATAAGTACATCTTATTCCTAATAATCATTCCGTTGTCTCTTTTTTTTAATAGGCTGTACAACAGGCTGCCGAGGGCGGGCTGCTTATCGTAGCCGATAAAGACTTTCCAGAGCCCTACGAGCGCTGGAGCATACTGCAAGCTGTGTTCTTCTCATCAACTGTGTTAACCACTATAGGTAAGCGATCAACTTCAAACTAAATGGAAAACAATTTGTAATTTATATGACGTTCCCGACTGGGAAATACCCTGAAATCTGCCCAGTGCTGTTATTTCAATCATATCTTTTGGTATTTTCTGTTAAAGAATTCTACTGGTCTAAATTGAAATATGAAATCGGAGCAGTAGCTTAAATCAGAATTATGATATGAGCTCTGATTTATATTCGAGTTCAAATAGCAACTTTGATTCCTCTAGCTTTTATTGCATATAAATAATACTTAACACACTAACTTTTTATCGATAATACAAAAACGAAATGAGTAATGAGAAACATATGTTATGCTGTATGTGTACGTCATTGTATACCGAGTATATATGTATATACTTTCTGAGGTCAACTTTCTCAAGTCTTCCTCTGCTCAATACACAGACTTCTTTAATGGAATCTCTTCCCGTCATACGTTTACTCATTTGTGATGGATTCAGGACATCTAAAAATCCCGTTTTTAGTGCAACTGATTTGCAATTTATCAACCGATATAGATAAAAATATATATTTGTATCTTACATATAAAGGAAAAATATATATAATAAAAAGTAAGGTTGAATTGAGTTGGGTATAGATGCATCTCCCAGTAGAATACGTTAACTGTATTTATCTGACTTTTTATCAGTCTGTACCGTTCTCTCTCTCGCTCTCTTACTCCGGCAGGTTATGGCAATATAGTGCCGGTAACGACCAGCGGTCGTGTCTTTTGCATTTGTTTCGCACTCATTGGAATACCCTTCACACTGACTGTTATTGCCGACTGGGGTCGGCTGTTTGCCAGCGCTGTGTCCGTGTTTGGCAAGCATATGCCAAGTAAGTTCATTTACAATATACGACTGAATTTATTATCGATTTCACACATGCTTATCGATTGCAGCGAAGCCAAAGTTCACAAATTTCATCGGCAAGACTTGGTTTTATGCGATTCTGGCAGTTGGATTTCTGGGCGTTTATCTGGCAGCTGGTGCAGGGCTATTGCTGCTCTGGGAGGATGATTGGACATTCTTTGACGGATTCTACTTTTGCTTCATTACAATGACAACAATCGGATTTGGTGATCTAGTGCCCAGTGCGTTAGCCGCAATCAATTAACTTCCATAGATAATCGAACTTCTCGCTATCCCCTCTCTTAGAGAAACCCAACTACATGCTGCTGTGCACTCTCTACATACTGATTGGGCTGGCGCTAACATCGACCATCATTGAGTTAGTCCGTCGCCAGTACGCGACCAGCTGGGCCAAGCTGCAGGTAAGTGTGTTCACCCAACTGATCCACTCTCCGACGAGTGCATTCAAGCCTTGCCTTACAGGAGCTGTCGGGCCCAATGGCGGAGACACTGCGCCGCCTGGGCGAAACGGCGGGCACCGGCCTCGACTACACCACATTGCAAAAAGTTTTAACTGTAAGTTAAGCATAGCTGCTGCTATTGGACCGCTGATGAATAATAAATGCTTAATGTGCCCGCAGGTCTCCATGCCCAAGTGGAACACCAACAAGAAAAACCAGCACAACTCAGACATCGCTGCACTGGAGGCCATCACGAACGCCATCCTCAAGGAGGTGAAGGAGGCGCAGAACAGCAAGCCCAAGGTGCTGCAAATCGTCATCTACGAGTCGTCCGTATAAGCGCATCATCAGCGTGGATAACACTTATAGCATACTTTTAGACCAAGGCACATGAAACCCCAATATATCATATGTTACAAATCTGTGTATTTATATAAGTTAGGCTTTGCATAATATCTATATAGTTGTTGTTATTATTCCACGTCATGTGTGTAAGTGTGTGCGTATAAATGTGTGTGCGTGCGTAAGTATGTATGAATGCGAGTATAGGTGTATGTTTATCAATGGGCAGCAATTCGTAAGCTCTGTTCTTGTTGTCCAGTGTTGTTCAGTCAACGACTTCCATAAGCTAATTTCTAAATCTAATTAATTGTAAATGCCTGGGCAATCGTATTGCTCATACGTACTGTGGTCACACCTATAAGCGGCGGTCGATCAACAAGTAGTCACTATAATTTCTATCTACATGTGAATATGTGTGTGGTTGATTATGCAAAAAAACCTGAGTATTAGAATTCTCGACAGACTTGCTTTGTATGTAGCAGTTAGAAGAAGACGTGACTTACATATGTTCTTCATTAAAAACGCCCCGAATCTTTCTAGCTATGTCGATCTCTAGGAACACAACGATATCTATATGCTTAAAATATATATTTCTGTATACCCAAAGCAGTAATATTTTATTTGAATAATCAATCTCTTTTTTAAAGTATCGATAAAAATAGATTGGGTCTTTAGCTTAACGTAAAGGACAATAAAGTAGCATGAGTACAGAGACAATAAACATTTCTAAATTTAGATATTTTCTTTTTTCCGGCATATATTGTAAAATATTTCCATTTCCATACGACTCTGGTGCACTCACACACTTAGTTGCTTGTAAAAAAAAAAAATAAAATAAAATAAAATAAAAAAAACAATTCTTAGGGTATTTTCTGGTCAAACAATCCCAACTAAACTACTTAATACCGATTTCATATTATTTACAGCTAGTATTGGTTCCAATATTTTCTCATAGATAAAATTCAGTCTTATAATCTCAATTTATATCTCTTTGAATTGTCTGACATGACAACTTATTGATCGCGCCTCGAATAACTTATTATGGCAAAAAGTGATGGAATATATATACAAATATGAATAATTGTTTTTTTTAGCATTAGGTAAAAAATACTAAAAAATAATCATGAATAAATGTCCAGATCAAAATAAACATAATAAACAAGTAAGAAAACTCTAGTCGGGCGTGACCGACTAGGGGATACCCTAAGCCCCGTCGAATCTGTGTTTTTCATCGAATTTGGGCGAATTTGGGGCCGGTATCCAAAATATAACAAAATTCAAAATTCCATAAAATACATATAAAGCTAAATATAAAATTTGGTGTCTCTAGCTTAAAAGATGGGCGAGATATAATTTTTTCGATTTTGTTTTTAATCGATAACAATTAATTGGGGATAGTTATCGATTTTTTAAAACAAACTCGATCTGCGCGTGCTATACACGGACCTACAAAAAAAATTTCAAGTCTCTAGCTCTTATGGGGGCTGAAATCGGCGCGTTCAAACATACGGACAGACGGACGGACGGACGGACGGACGGACGGACGGACGGACAGACGGACAGACGGACATGGCCCAATCGATTTCTCTTGTCGTCCTGATCAAGAATATATATACTTTATGGGGTCTGCCACGCCTCCTTCTGCCTGTTACATACATCCAACAAAAACATTATACCCTGATTTCCCATTTTCAATGGGCTCAGGGTATAAAAATAAAAAGACTTAAGCTAAGCGCAAATCAACTATGAGAAAATGCAGTTGGAACCGAAACTGGAACGCAGACTGAGACTGGGCTAAACAGGAATGAAGCTTTCGGAAATAGGTAGCTGAGCTTTTGCCGACAGTTGTGAGCGAGTGAGAGGCGAGGAAAAGCGCCCCACAATTTGAATGAATGAAATTGATGGATACCGTACGTCCGTCCGCCTGCCTGGCTGTCGGGCGGCGCCAGTTCGCCATTTTGCCAACTCGCCACGTCGCCAATTTGCCAGTTCGTTTGCCGCTTGTCACATTGTTGGCTATAAAAGTCGGGCGCACTGGCGACGGCGGCTAGTCCCCAGCCACTAGTCACAGCGCGGAGCGTGAAGCGCGCAACGTCGGGCGACGATTTCCAATTCCATTTCATTTCAATAATTTTTTACATTTTTTTGTTGTGATTTTGTCTCTGTGTATGTTTTTTTTTCTCTATTGTTACTATTAATATTACTGTTGTTGTTGCTACAATTATTTTGTGGTGATGCCGAAGCGCTCGACGCTTGGCAGACAATTGTATCAGTATCGCGGCGGACAGGCAGCGACGAGCATCCGCAGCATTCGAAACAAAACAAGAGAAAAATAAATAACGAAAAAACGAGGCAAAACCCAAAAAAAAAAAATAATAACAATAAATAAAAAAAATTCGCGAGGCGCGCATTGAAAAATATTTTGAGCTCAACGCTTTGACTCCGTCTCCGTTTACCGTGGCATCCGCCTACGCAAGTCGCCAACGCTCAGAGTTCTGTGTGTCCGCTGTGGACTCCGGCGTCCCGAGCGTGCTTGTGTGCCTGTGTCCGATTCTCATTCCGATTCTGAGCTTGAGTCCGAGTCTGAGTCTGTGCCTGTGTCTATACTCTTCTTTTACTTTTTTATATATTTTTTTGCGTTTGCCCGTATCGACTAGCTAGCTAGTTGTGAGTGTGTGCTCCATTTCAATGGAGGTGCTGAAGAAAGATGCTGCTATGGGCTCGCCCAGCAGCGTCTTCTACCTGTTGCTGTTGCCCACCTTGGTGCTCTGGTACATCTACTGGCGCTTGTCTCGCGCCCATCTGTACAAGCTGGCGGCAAGACTGCCGGGACCGCGTGGCCTGCCCATTGTGGGGCACCTGTTCGATGTGATTGGTCCCGCTTCGTGTAGGTTCAATTCAATTTCGTTCTGTCACAATGGTCAGGTCAACCCCAAATCTGTATCCTGTTTTTCCAGCTGTTTTCAAAACAGTCATACGCAAGAGCTCGCCGTTCGAGCACATTGCCAAAATGTGGATCGGGCCCAAGCTGGTGGTCTTCATCTATGATCCTCGCGACGTCGAGCTGCTCCTAAGCAGCCACGTGTACATCGACAAAGCATCCGAATACAAATTCTTTAAGCCTTGGCTGGGCGATGGCCTGCTAATCAGCACAGGTGAGTCTGTGTGTGTGTGTGTCTATGCCTGCTCTCTCTCTTTCTCTCACGACTAGCTAATGCATTTAAATTGCGTTTATGGAATTATAAACTAATAAAACGATTTGTAAGCCTGATAGTTGGCACAACAACGCCGAACAAATGTCGGCTATAAATAAACTAAACGCAGAGCAGCAGAGTAAAAGAGAGAGAGAGAGAGACAGTAGAGACAGAGAGAGATGCAGAGCGAGAAGGGAAAGATCTATTGTGCAATTGTCACCTTTATCTAACTTTATCGAGCTGTTTTCTGAACACCAGCTCACCCTCTCTCTCCCTCTATATCTCTCTATCTTTGTCACGATATTTAGATTTGTAGATGGCTTTCGTATATATTGATATAATGATCCAATTAAATATGTTTCTTCTTCTGTCTTATAACGATTAGTCTTCACAAAGCAACATATGCATATTTATATACAATAGAATTGTTGTTTACCTATAAGCCTTCATATTTAAGTTAAATGTTTTTGTTTTATTTAGTAAGACCTAAATTGATGTCTTTATATAACCACATATTGCATTTATATATAAGCATATAGATTGAATATCAATTTTCGTTTGATTCAAATGTTAAATCACAAGTTTTCAGCATATATTTACTATGCACATCATATATCTTTTGATCCCTTAGCTTTGATTGAGGCTTCCTCTCTTTCTTCTTATTCTGCTCTTGATACACCCCTTATACACAATCTTCTTCATCTTATGTCTTTATCCGATCAGGTCAAAAGTGGCGGGCTCATCGCAAACTAATCGCACCCACATTCCATTTGAATGTCTTAAAGAGTTTCATTGAATTGTTTAACGAGAACTCGCGCAATGTGGTGCAGAAGCTGAGTGCGGAGGATGGACGCACGTTTGATTGTCATGATTATATGAGTGAGGCAACTGTGGAGATTCTATTGGGTAAGTGACACACACACGTGTACACACACGCACACACACACACACACACACACACACACACACACACACACACACACACACACACACACACACACACACACTCACACACACAGTTTAAACAGTTTCTCATTCAAATTCCGATTCATTTTTGTTCTTCTGCCTTTGTGTGTGCGTGTGTTTGTACACATACAGAGACGCCATAGTACATAGAGCGCATACATATATATGTACCTGCCACATGCACATACAGATATGCTACAATTGAGCTCAGACCTATTTCCCTATATACTCGCACAAATCAAAATTTTGTTTTTTGTTTTCCATTTGCCGCTTTTATCTGTGTAGACAATGAGCAGCAGCATAGATAAACGACCTGGGACCCAATACAGATACACGAGCACATACACATACGTCTACGGACGGATACACATGCACACACACCTACATACATACCCCAACTTCTAAACCGCGCAGTTAAAGAATGAGCCGCCGTAAACTGGCATACACCGATTTTCACAAGCATCACAATACAATTTATCACAATTTAAATAATACATATATATATATATATATATATATATATATATATATACACGGTAGCAAGCACAGATCGGTTCGGTGAAAGGGGGTTCGGTATCCAAAATCCATAAAATACAAAATGTGCGTTATCATTACAGTAACATATACCGCAAATCTAAGTCTTTAGGTTTTACGGCTATTAAGTTAGGTTGAACAAGTAAGAAAACTCTAGTCGGGCGTGACCGACTAGGAGATACCCTGAACCCCGTCGAATCTGCGTTTTTCATAGAATTTGGGGGAAATTGGGGCTGGTATCCAAAATATAACAAAACTCAAAATTGCATAAAATACATATAAAGCTAAATAGAAAATTTGGTGTCTCTAGCTTAAAAGATGGGCGAAATAGAATTTTTTAACTGACTTCCTATTTTTGTTTTTAATCGATAACAATTAATTGGGGATAGTTATCAATTTTTTAAAACAAACTCGATCTGCGCGTGCTATACACGGACCTACAAAAAAAATTTCAAGTCTCTAGCTCTTATACGGGCTGAAATCGGCGCGTTCAAACATACGGACAGACGGACGGACAGGGCCAAATCGATTTCTCTTGTCGTCCTGATCAAGAATATATATACTTTATGGGGTCTGCCACGCCTCCTTCTGTCTGTTACATACATCCTACAAAAACATTATTCCCTAATTTCCCATTTTCAATGGGCTCAGGGTATAAAAACGAAGTCAAACTATCGATTGTTATCGATAATAAGGAAATGGGATGTGTTATAAAAAAAAAGGAATACTTTTTTTGCGTATGGTATACACGAGGATTCATTTCAAGTTTTGTGGCTTACGAAATCTCTGCGTTCATATGGGCAGCCAGACGGATAGGTGTCCACCTGTCCTGTCGGACAGAGCTAAACGTTTTCGTATTAACTTTATTAGCTTAAATAATTAAATATTTCACTTCAGTTACCATTTTATTCACTAACGTAATCTATAAATTTTCCAACGATTGAAAGATCAGTTTTGACTTGATTATGTAATCAGTAAAAAACTATAACTGGACGGGGCAGAAAAAGCACAAGAGCAGCAGATTTAGTAGAAAAACGTCTTCACCTATTCCTACGACGACTTTCACTTTGCGAGCTGAGCGCAACTTCTCGGAGCCACAGTTGGCTTATATCATTATCGCACTGTGGTTGGCCATAGGCGGGGCTGGCTAACTGTGCCACCCTAAAGTGTCTGTCATTTATTTAAGGCCAAACACGTTTTGGCCAAAAAGTGAAAACAGCGCCGCGTCCAGTTAGTTCTGGCAGCTTGCCAGGCTCGAGCGCTAAATGTTAATGACATTGCCCATGTGTCTTCATCTATGTCTGTCTGTCGGCAATGCCTGGCGATTGATTTCTAGGCCATTGCATAACGAAGACGCGCTCACCTTCGCCCATAATTGAAGTGCTACCAAAAGTGGGCTTCGTAGTGCAAATTGCCAGCGCGAAGCCAAGCTCACCACACGGCCAGTCCAAGCCCAGCAATTAAAATCACGTCGCATTCCCATTAAGCACTTAATCAGCAAAATTTGAATGCAGCTGCAGGTCGCAAACGACCCCAGGCCCAGCCCAGCCTCGGCGCCAAACCCCAAGCCCCAAGCCTCAGGCCCAGATCCAGACCCAGGCTCAGGTCTGGTTGACGCAAACGAGCAATTAGCAATTAAGAGTGAAAAAAAAAAAAAATTAGAAAAAATTGATAAAGTGTGCAAATAATTTTTTTATGTTGATCTAACTGTATGTTTCATATAGTACATGTGTGTATATATATATGACTCATCAGACTGACAGCAGAAACAGCAAAGAAAACCAAATTCAAATGTCATTTTCGATATTGCATAACAGCCTCGAGGCATCACCAACGCAAGGAGCTGCAACAGGTGCGACTAGTTTTTACCTGCCCGGTTGGCTGTCTGCCTGCCAGCTGGCCAATACTCCGGCCAGTGGGCCACAAGTGAAAAGCTGAAAATGGCAAGTGGCGAGAAAACAGGAATTTCCACGCTTGCGCAATGTCTTTTTCGAATTTACGCCTTTCAGATTTTGGCGGAAGACATGCGCCAGTCGATCAGACAGACTTTGTGCTGCCAGCCAAATACGTAACTCAGCCAAAACATCACAGCCAGTCGGCTAGAAGAGAAAATGGGAATTATCTGCTCTAGGTTCCTATCAGTCAAAATAGCTTAGAAAATCGGAGAACATATCGATCATTCACAAGTTATAGAATTTTAAAATCGTACTTTTTTTTTAATTTCGCCAAACTCTAGGCTCTATAGACTTGAGAATTGTGTATTTGCGTATTTCTAATTTCTGAAAATCAAATTTAAGGATAGCCAAAAAAAAGTATTCATATATATAATTTGTATACCCTGAACCCATTGAAAATGTGAAAATGTAACAGGCAGAAGGAGGCGTGCCATACCCCACAAAGTATAATATTTTTGATCACGAAGACAAACTGAGTTGATATAGCCCTGTCGGTCCGTCCATCCGTCCGTCCTTCCGCCCTTCCATGTGAACGCACCGATTTCCTAAACCGCAAAAGCTAGAGACTTGAAATTTGAAATGAATACTCAGGAGTATTCATTTAAAATTTCAGGTCTTTCGAGATCGCTGTATTCACATGGAAGGACGGACGGACAGGGCCATATTAACTCAGTTTTTACTCCTGATCATATATATATATATATATATATATATATATATATATGTATATATATTATGAAGTGTAGCATACCTTTTTCTGCCTGTTACATACATTTTTACAAAACCATTATGCCCTGAACTCTCATTTTCAGTAGGTTAAGGCCCCGTTGGCCAGGGATAAGCGTTACAGAATGGGGAAGATGAAACATAGCATTTTATGACCAACCATATTTGCAACGTGTGTGTGTCTGTGTGCACATGTGTTGCATCTAAAACTATCTATTTATGCATTGTATCTACAATTAGCCAACCGGCGCAGCGTCCGTTGTATGTTTGTTAAGTTCAATTGGCGCTTGGGTCAGTCGAGTGCATTCCACTTCCAATCTCATGCCCAATCTTACACAATCCTCTCTCTTCCGTCTCTCTCCTATTGGCGCACAGAGACCGCGATGGGAGTATCGAAGAAGACGCAAGACAAGTCCGGCTTTGAGTATGCCATGGCCGTGATGAGGATGTGCGACATACTCCATGCCCGGCATCGCAGCATCTTTTTGCGAAACGAGTTCATTTTCACGCTGACCCGCTACTACAAGGAGCAGGGTCGACTGCTGAACATCATTCACGGTCTGACCACGAAGGTCATACGTAGCAAGAAGGCGGCCTTCGAGCAGGGCACGCGTGGCTCCCTGGCCCAGAACGAGCTGAAGGCTGCAGTTCTCGAGCAGGAGCAGTGCGAGCAGCGAGAGCAGCAGATGTTGGCAGGCGGCCAACCCAAGCAGGAGCAAAGCGCTCCTGTGGCTGGTCTCTCCTACGGCCAGTCGGCGGGGCTCAAAGACGACTTGGATGTGGAGGACAATGACATTGGCGAGAAGAAACGCTTGGCCTTCCTCGATCTAATGCTGGAAAGCGCCCAGAATGGTGCACTCATCACGGACACCGAGATCAAGGAGCAAGTGGATACGATTATGTTTGAAGGACACGACACTACAGCCGCCGGATCCTCGTTCTTCCTATCGCTGATGGGCATACACCAGAATATACAGGATCGAGTGATTGCCGAATTGGATGGAATCTTTGGGGACTCCCAGCGACCGGCCACATTCCAGGATACGCTGGAAATGAAGTATATGGAACGTTGTCTGATGGAGACGCTCCGCATGTTTCCGCCCGTGCCGCTTATAGCTCGCGAACTCCAAGAGGATCTGCACCTAAACTCTGGACCCTATGTTATACCGCGTGGCGCTACGGTTACTGTGGCTACCATACTGCTGCATCGTAATCCCAAAGTCTACGCCAATCCCAACGTCTTCGACCCGGACAACTTTCTGCCCGAACGCCAGGCGAATCGGCACTTCTACGCCTTTGTGCCCTTCTCGGCAGGACCCCGCAGCTGTGTGGGTGAGTACCGGTCGAGTCCTTGCCTAGATCCCGTCATTTATTCCATTGCAATGCATTCACTCAGGTCGTAAGTATGCCATGCTGAAGCTTAAGATTCTGCTGTCGACCATCATGCGCAACTATCGTGTCTACTCGGACCTCAGCGAATCGGATTTCAGGCTGCAGGCAGACATTATTCTAAAGCGGGAGGAGGGCTTTCGTGTCCGCCTACAGCCCCGGCAGCCGGGACAGGCGACCCCAGCTGGCAGAACGTCAGCATCATAAAGATATGCATATCTTTCCTTGCAAGTGATAGTCCCGGTGTATACAGTAATACAGCACACAACATACATAATGGAGGCAATAAACAAACACAAAACAAACACACACACTCTCTCTACACACACACACACACACACATACACAAAACAAACACACACACACACACATACACAAAACAAACACACACACACTCTCACACACACTCACACTCACACACACACACACATATATATATATATATATATATATATATATATATCACAAAACATACACACAAAACAAACACACACACACACACTTTATGTATTTTTATTGATATTTAATAACAATTTGTTTAACGTGGCAATCTTCAAGCGCTGCATTTAACATTTAACAACAAACCAAACACAAGACACTCAAACAACAACAAATATTAAATATTCCCTTTTTTTGCGTATTTAATAATGATATGTACAATGTTTTGACAATATATTTGCTGTAATATTTTCGAATTTTGCGGGTCTTTTTGTGGACATGGGCTACGCTTGTCCTAGAGATGGGCGCCAGCGTGCTAGTGCAAACAGAAGTGGAGTAAACAGAAAATCTAGATATATTACAATAGTTCCTGTTCACATCCTCAACACGATGGCGGATGGAGGAACGATGGAACACAAAGAGCCATATCACGACGACTTTCTTTCTTAATTATGGTAAATCGAAATAATTAAAAGATAATCTTAATCTCACAGACTTAAGTATGTATAATATTACAAATCAATTTTGACTTCCTCCAAATTACATTACTTTTCACCTCTCTTCTTAGTATGTAATATATTGATAGGTCGAATGTTCAATTTTAGCGTAAGTAGTTAGCTCTAAGCTGCTAGCCTTATCGATAGTTATCGGTAAGGGCGCAAGCTGTCTGGCAACCCTGCACAGCTGTTGCAGCGAAAGTGACACGACGACAGCCGTCAATTGTTTTTAGGATTTGAGGCTAGCGTTGATTTTGTTTTCCTTTTTTGTGGAGTCCATTCTGGTCTGATGTCCACCGCTATCGATGAACTGCAGGCAATCATTGCCGAGCTGAAAACAGAGCTCGAAGAGCAGAAGACTTCAACTCGCAATACACGCGAGCGCATCGAGCGCATGTCCGCCGAGGTTGTCGATTCCAATCCGTACAGCCGCCTCATGGCGTTGCAGCGCATGAACATCGTTAAGGACTACGAGCGCATTCGCGATAAAGCGGTGGCGATTGTGGGAGTCGGGGGCGTTGGCAGCGTAACAGCCGACATGCTGACACGGTAAGCGCGACGGCAATGAACACCAAGGCAACCATAGATAATATATCACCCAACAGCTGCGGCATCGGCAAGCTGATTCTGTTCGACTACGACAAGGTAGAGCTGGCGAATATGAACCGTTTGTTCTTCACACCCGACCAGGCTGGCCTGTCCAAGGTGGAGGCAGCTGCGCGCACACTGAGTTTCATCAATCCGGATGTCCGCATCGAGACGCACAACTATAACATTACCACTGTGGATAACTTCGACAAGTTCCTGAGCACGATCTCGGAGTGTGGCATGCAGAAGCGCCAGCCTGTTGACCTGGTGCTCAGCTGTGTCGACAACTTCGAGGCTCGCATGGCCATCAACGCGGCCTGCAATGAGAACAATTTGAATTGGTTTGAGTCCGGAGTGTCGGAAAATGCCGTCTCGGGTCACATACAATTCATACGTCCCGGCGACACCGCCTGCTTTGCGTGCGCCCCACCCTTGGTGGTTGCCGAGAACATTGATGAGCGCACCTTGAAGAGAGAGGGTGTCTGCGCTGCATCGCTGCCCACAACGATGGGCATAACGGCCGGATTGCTGGTCCAGAATGCGCTCAAATATTTGCTCAAGTTTGGCGAGGTCTCCGATTATCTGGGCTACAATGCCCTGAATGACTTCTTTCCCAAGATGACGCTAAAGCCAAATACCGAGTGCGACGATCGCTACTGTCTGCAGCGCCAGAAAGAGTTCCGGGCACGGCCACAGCCCAGGGAGCAGCAGGTGGACGAGGTGGTGTCTAATGAGCCGTTGCATGCCAGCAACGATTGGGGCATTGAGCTCGTGGCCGAGGATGCGCCTGCCGAACAACAGACGACGGGCACAACGAACGTAGCGTCCGGCTTGCGCTTGGCCTATGATGCGCCGGACAAAGTGATCGTTAAGCAGGCGGAAAGTGCAGCGATCGTGGGCGGGGATGTCCCAGACACAAGCTTGGAGGACCTAATGGCGCAGATGAAGTCTATGTAACAAAACCAATTCCATATTCCACACCCTGTTATTTATAAACATATACAAATATTTACACGCTTCTTTACAACAAACGACGCAACCCAAAACTTGCAAATAAATATATTTCGAAACCGAATTTGGATTGATGAGTTATTGCATTATGTTAGTGAACAGAACGGTTTGACTTCGGCGATATAAAATATAAAGCCCTATTTCGGTTAAATTATTATTAAAAGGTACATTTCAAATGACTTGCACGGCATTAAGCGAGAACTTTGCTGTGTTATCGATAAGTGTATTTAGCAGAATTTCGATCAAAAACATTTATATAAAATACCAATTATTAAAATACCCTAAAAAATACCTTCGGCTATGCGGTCATGCCGCATTAAATATTCAGATTTTGTCGCGTTGTCAAATTGTTAGGGGTTTTTTATTTACTTCATTCTCGACATTCAGGCCAAAAAGAAATTGATTTAGGAAGCATACATAATGACCAAAAAAGACGACAAAACTCAGGCTGCCGAGGAGGTAGGCTGTGCCGGCTCGCCTCCGGTCTCGATTTATTGAACACGTCAGTTGCTAGTCGTGCCTAACGCCTATCGTTTATATTGATTTGCAGCTGGTGAAGGTGAACAAGTGGGACGGCTCTGCAGTGAAACACGCCCTGGACGATGCCGTGAAGACCTGCCTGCTGGGCGACCACCCCCAACTGAAGGAACAATTCGCTTTGGTCAACACGCGCCTAGTACTTTGCGCGCTGGCCGTTGGCGTAGCCATCATGGCCCATGCCTGGGATTTTAGCCATCCATTTCCCCAGTCGAAGCCGGTCCTACTATTTAGCGTGCTGGCCTACTTCGCGCTCATGGGCGTGCTGACGCTTCACACCACATTCCGCGAGAAGGGCACCTTTGTGGTGGCCCTCCAGAAGGAGGCCGGCACCAAAACGTCTCGCGTCTGGGAGGCTAGCTCCGACATGAAGAAATACGACGAAAAATACATGCTCACGCTCGGTGTACGAGATGGGCGTGGCCAGCGAGAACAGACGAGCGTCAAGTCGTGTGCGGCCTTTATCGACACCAACGGCATCATTGTCGACAACTTGGTGGCCAACGAGGTGAACCGCCTCTACAATTTACTCGCTGCCGACAGGAAGGACAAGTAGCTTCTGTCTTCGTCGCCGCCATTCACCCACGCGCTGATTGTCTAAATAGTTTGTTGCTTTTCAAATATTTGTGTCTTTTTTTCATTCTCATTAAATTATTTGTAGTAAATACACTAATCCCTGCCTATATTCCTTTGTAGTTTCTGCGAGGAACGATACCCATTATATAGTTGTGCGATGGGAGTTGCAAGCCTATGTAAAAATAATCGTATTCCCTATCAGTAGATATCTGTTACGAGATCATGTCTAGCAAATGGAAGGAAAGGTATAACCGAGACTTGTTACCAGACTGAAAGTAGACATACATATGCTCTTTCTACTCTTGTGGACAATTGGGGTTTACATAAAGGTTAAATCGTAGTTACATGTCTAGATTCTATATCAACTATATACGATTTCACTATTTTTCACTCCATTCTGGCCAAAGGACATAGGATTTAGATAGGGTAACAGAGCCAAAGGTTTTATATCTGATAAGCCTTGGTCTTGTACAGCCAATGCCTATATAGCACACAGTATAGAGAAACCCAAACTCAGGAGGGAATTCCAATTAACAGAACTCGAATCCAATACTATTATTATTTTATTAGGTCTTCTAGCAAAGAGTCAAAATGGCATTTTAAAATTGTTAAGATATCTAAAAAGAAAAGCCTTTTTTCACAAATGTATTTGCCACTTCTAAACATCGCCTGCTATCGTAGGGAGACAGTGGTAAGGGCGAAAGAGGGGTATAGAGGACAGCTAATCAGGTAGAACATGAACGATATCTCGCTGACAAGCACAAGCTTTAAGATTCAGATTAGTGTTTTCAGATGTAGAGATATTTGATTATTTAGTGAAATAATGCAGCGAAATATCTGTTTCTGTCGACTTTAATATTATTGTAGCAAAAGCAAAAAAGATGTTCGAGGGTATAGTCATTGTACAATTAAATATGTATATCCTATGTATATATTTGTTTTCGCATATAAGAAGTATTCTAAAGATATAGAAACACAAAAATCTCCCTGCAATAGGTATAGGTATAGAGTAGGGTGACCACATGGACCTCAGGGCATTCCGGGACGGTCGACCACTACGACGACGGATGGCAACCCTAGTATAGAGGGGCAATCCCATAAAAACTGTAGTTCAATGCAAGCCAAAGAGAAGATATTAGGTACGTTAGAGATGCAACTCTGCAGTATTCGGAATACAATTGACATACATGAAAACTTTTCCACAACATAGATGATGCATAGAATAGAGGTCTGCATGGCTGCATGGCCATAGCAAATTGAGTGCATTCGAGTGCGAGTTGGGCCTCATAACGTCGACACTCGGCGAAATGAGTGGAAAGAAAGCCGACGGCACTCGGTCACTCAAGTTCTTGCATGGATTATTATGTTTTACATATGAGTAGAGGTGATCTAGCAGGTGTGAGAAATGACAGAGACAGCAGAGGCTATAATGTTAAGCACTGAGGATTGTATTTGCATGTGAGGATAGGACTAAAAGTAAAAAAAAAATTTAAAGGGGATTAAGAAGAGATGTATAACATTTTATTTTTCTTAGAAAAACAATTCTCCCTATAGTCGAATGGAGTTATATAATAAAATAAAATTAGACTGTAATAAAATATTATCATTATTTATACTTATATAAATTAACTGGAGCTTATGACTTTTGATATCGACTAGACCTACTCCGATCTACATCTTCCAGCACAGTCACTGGCTGGATTGTATCCCAGAAGACAGGTCATCACCAGCTGTGCTGGAACGACCAACTGCTTAAACTAGTTCTCGCCCCACCACGCAGGCGTCGCTTTAGATTGCGTTGGAATAATCTTCATCCAGAGATGAGCTGTAATAGGAGTACGAATGTAGACACATCTACGTCACACTTATGGTCTATCCATTGTGCCAGTTCCAGCTCAAGGAGCAATGCAATCATCCAGTTAAATCAATCCATTCACCTTAGCCGTGTATCGTCCTTCGTTGTACTTTCTGTTATCGCTTCTATAGAGCTCTACACCCGAATTTATGAACGATTCATCCTCCAATGGGCAAATCGCTGACCTGTTACTAGTCATCCGAGAGTGTGATTGGAGCTGTCAGGAGATGAGGTCGTATGTGCGTGTGTGTGTGTGGAACTATCGTAGTTGGCCTCAATGTAGAATAGTTTTTGTTTTTCTTTGCTTGAAATTAGTTGTTTTCCCATTATCGAAGCACTTAGAGACTGTGGAAGATACCGCGAAGCAGCCACAGCATGCAGATGACAGACCTAAATTAGGCAGTAAACAAAACTACAAGCACTTTCGGTCAAATCAAGTTCCAAATTTAAGTTGTTCAAGGCAAACGAGTTGAGGCAGGGCAGGGTTAGGCAAGGAAAGGGCCAGCAGGAGCTCAGAGGGCAGAGAGCAAAGGGATGCGGGAGATTGTGACACTGCAGATTGGAGGCGCTGGCAATGCCATTGGCGATGCGGTGAGTAGCGCTTGCTCATAGGCCCGATCCACCGAGTCACACCCACACATACACACACACCCACGCTCGGCTAGTTCTGGCATGTGATCTCGCATGAGCACGGCGTGGACTATGCGTCGGGTCGCTTTGGCGGCACCAGCCAACTGCAACTGGAACGAATCAATGTGTTCTTCAATGCGACGGCCAGCAAACGCTTCTACGCCCGATCCATTCTCATAGACACTGAGGCGAGCACCGTGCAGCGCCTGAGTGCCAGCAGCCAGCTGTACAGACCCGAGAACTTCGTCGCCGGCAGCGAGAGCGCCGGCAACAACTTCGCACGTGGCTACCATACGGACGGGGCGGCGATCCTCGACCAGGTGCTGGACAACACACGCCGTGAGGTGGAGTCTGTTGACTCGCTGCAGGGCTTCCAGCTACTGCACTCGATCGGTGGCGGCACCGGCTCGGGCCTGACGGCCCTCATAATGGAGGCGCTGGTAGAGCAGTACCCAGACAACCTGCTCTGCAATTACGTGACCATACCCTCGCCGAACATGTCCCAGGTGGTGGTGGAGCCGTACAATGCGCTGCTCAGCATCCCGGCGCTGGTGAACAACTCACACTTGACCTTCTGCCTGGACAACGAGGCGCTCTTCCAGATCTGCAACCGCAACTTAAAGATACAGATGTCCGGACACGAGCACACTAACCACATTGTGGCACTTACCATGTCGGGCATAACCACCTGCTTGCGGTTTCCCGGTCAGCTGAACGCTGGTCTGCGCAAGATTTACGTGAACATGGTGCCGTTCCCCCGGCTGCACTTCCTCATACCGGGATTCGCACCGCTGGTCACCTGTAAGCAGCAGCAGTTTAGCAAGGGCACGGTCTCCGAGCTGGTTCAGCAGATCTTCTCCAGCAACAACCTGCTGTGCGCCATCGACCTGCGCAAGGGCAAACTGCTCACAGCTGCCGGCATCTTCCGGGGGCGCATGTCACCGCGCGAGGTCGACCAACTGATGACCGGCGTGCGCAACAAGAACCTCAACAACTTCGTTGACTGGATCCCGAACAACATCAAGACGGCCATCTGCGACATTCCGCCGCGTGGCCTGAAGATGTCCGCCACGTTCATTGGCAACACGACTGCTATCCAGACGCTGTTCCAGCGCATGCTCGATAGCTCCATCTCTATGATGCGCCGCCGGGCGCACCTGCACTGGTATACCGGCGAGGGCATGGAGGAGCGCGAGTTCACCGACGCCCAGGAGGAGCTCCAGAACATCATCGAGGACTACCGCGGCAGCGGCGACACCGGCGAAGGCGGCGCCGGCGGCAACGACAACGACAACGACAGCGCGGACGTGGGGGCCGCTGCCAACGGGCCCCAATGCACCTACTGCACGGACTGAGCACGGACTGGAGCCCATTGTTGTTGTTGTCCACGAGTCAATACATTTGGCCGTCCAGTGTGCTTGTGTCGAATCTTTGCTAAAACTTGGCAGCATTCGGCTGCCAGCTCGACACTCTCGTTCGAAATGATGCACTGCATCCTATTTATAGCTGGCCAAAGTTCGATGCGTTTAGAGTTCAGCGCACCAGCCATGTGCAGAAGTGTATTATATATAATATATGTTATATAATTATATATTGATGTGTCCACATGCCGGCTAATGGGCAAAGGTGCAGCAAATTGTACGACTCTATTAATAAAATGCATAGACACACGCACACACACACACGTGTTTGTGTGTGTGTGTAAGTAACTAATGTGCCCGGCTAATCCGGCTGACTGAAAAGGTTTTTGCACTTGGGGTTGGCTATTTTTGGTCCACATGCATTCCTGGGATGCCAGCGTCGTCGCTCCGCTGCGACGACGGCAAAGATGACAAAAAAAAAACAACAAATGCGATTGCTTGCATCGCTTACTCAGGCGAGGAGGAGCTGGTAGGGAGGCGGGGTTGCTCATGAAAATGCAGCGCAAGTGGAGCACGCGGACACAGACGGATGCAGTGTAAAGCATGAATATAGGTATATACAGAGATACGCGTGTGTGTGTGTGTGCATGTATAAACATTTGCGAATGCAAATGTCTAAATTAAGAATAAGAAATAGGCGGCACCTAAGCATTAAAGTGGCGGCTACTATGTTTAGACCAGCGCCCAATGTCCATTGCGTGTCAAAATTCCGTCAAGTGTAGAGTGCGCTCGTAGCTTGTTGTCCTTTTATTTATTTTGATATTTTTTCAATTTTGAATTTCAAGCCAGACCCTCACAACTATTGGAAAATGCAGAGTTGATAGTTGACAAGTCCAGCAGCTCACGCATGCGTTGAGTCGTCAAATGTATCGTTATCGGCAATGCCAGCGGAATAATAACAGTGCCAATTCGAGCTCAACTGTATATTGTTAAAAACACAATTTTGCATTAAGGCCTATATTTGCAGCAATATCCGCGTATATATAAATATGATTGAACAAAAAAATATTGTTTTGAATATTGGCATTAATTTATTTAAATTGATTCTACATTAGCTACCACAGCACTTAAGAGTTAACAGCAGCTTAGCAGCTGTTAAAGTACTAGCTCTATCGATAATACGCGCCATTACATCGATCATCGATAATTCAGAAGCAATAACAAAGCCGAACGACGCGGACGTGTGACGCTCGGTGCGCTTAATAGTGAATTAAATTCGTTGTCGACTGGTTTATTGTGCGTTGGGTTTGTGACTTTGTTATCTGCCGTTTACTAGCTCTGACTCTACCGATTACCACGCGTGTATTTTTTATGTGTGTACTTGCGTGCATGTTTGTCTGTGATACAAATTCATATCATTTAACAAATTGCAACACTATTGTTTTTTTTTCTTCTGTTACTACCGCGCTCGACTTCAAACATCTTTTTCAATATTTCGTCTGCGAATTGAGTTAGTCAAATGCAGCAGCATTTCGACTAATTCGTTTATTTTTTGTGTATGTGAGTTTTTTTTTTGTGTGCAAAGTTGAACGCACACACACACACACAAGCAAGTAGCAAGAAGTTGCTGAAGCTGCGCTGCCACAGCCGAAGTCGGCAGAACACGACGGCATACACCAACACAAGCAGCATTGTGCGTATACGTATACATACCTAGGTATGGAGACAGACACATACAGCAGCCTGCGCGCAGCATTGACAAAGTAACGCGAAACGTGTTGTGTGTGTGTGTATGGAATTTGTTGCGTGTGTGCCGCACGTTCAATTAAAATTTAAATAGTCTTAACACTTCAAGAAAACCAAAATAAAACAGTCCAACAAAAAAAACACGCAAATCGAAAAGTACAAAAACAGCAAGCGCTGAACCAAGATATATGATGTTGCCGTTGTTGCTTTTGTTGGTGTTGTGAGTGGATAGCATCCCTAGTGCTGTCACGTTTCAACTCACAGGCTGTTGCATTTGCGACGTCGGCAGCGCAGCTCAAAAGGGCGCTGGAATTTCTCGGCTTCTGTTAGCCTGTTGCAGTGATTGTTGTTGCTGCTGCGTACAGTGTGACCAGAGCTTTGATAAAGGCGCGCGAGCGCCCGCCGCGGATCTTGTATTATTCCCGAATTGCGTTCTTTTATTGTCCTTTTTCTTATGTTCCGTTAGCAAACACATTTATTTATTGTCTCTGTTGTTGTTGCTCACATATGTGCCGCAGTTTAAAATTCACGCCATCGTCTCAACGCATCAGCAACTAAAACTCAGCCTCTCCGCCCCTGCCACCCACACACCACAAAGCAAAACATATATAAGTTTAAAAAGAATCGATAACCCAATCGAAAAGAGACACAAGATCAAAGCAAAAGCAAAAAGAAAGAAGTGTTTTGTGTGTAGAGTGAGGGAGAGGAGAGAGCAGACAGCAGCTGCAGCAGCTTGAAACATGTTTACCGAGGAGGGCATCTTTCCCATAGGCGATGGCCTGCTGGACGTTGATGCCGAGCGCTTAAAGGGATTACTTGTGTCGCATGACATTAACGAGATCTACGAGGTGGAACAGACGCCGTTTGCCAGGTGAGTGAGAAACCGGAGCACAAAACGTGTTTTACTTCCCTCTGCCTCTTTCTTCCTCTTCTTCTTCTTCTTCTTCTGCTTGCTGCGACTGCTGCGTGTCAAAAAGTTGCCAAAAAAGCGAAAACTGCGTCTGCAACATGTCCAGCGAGCAACAAGCTTAAAGAAAGTCAGTCAACAGTAAGTTGTTTTTGTTTTTTTTTTTTTGCTTGAAAACTGAAATTTTCTGCGCTGGCGCCGCAGTGGTATCAGCAGCGAGCTTAAAACTTGTTTTTGTATTTTTCTGTGCGCAGTTGCTTATCTGTGTGTGTTTGTGCACAAGCGCTAAAACTTGCACTGGGCACTCTTTTACGCCGCTGTTGCTGCTGATGTTGTTATTGTTATTGGTCCTGTCCTTGCCTGCCCTTTGTGGCAACAACAACATCTGATATAGCAACACCAACACCACAAAGCAGCTGTTTCGCTTCTTCGCCCTTAGTCAGCGGCAGCCTATGCCGTCGCAGTCGGAATTGCAATCGCCAACGAACTCAGAGAAGCTTTTCTGCTAGATTTGCATTTTTGCGCGTTTTTATACGCTGAGCCCATTGAAAATGGGAAATCAGGGTATAATGTTTTTGTTGGATGTATGTAACAGGCAGAAGGAGGCGTGGCAGACCCCATCCTTGATCAGGACGACAATAGAAATCGATTTGGCCCTGTACGTCTGTCTGTCCGTATGTATGAACGATTTCAGCTCTCAGAAGAGCTAGAGACTTGAAATTTTTTTGTTGATATATACAGCGCGCAGGTCAAGTTTATTTCCAATAATCGATAAACATATTCTTTTTTTGTTATCGAATAAAAACATTATCGAAATTCATTTAAAAAATTATATCTCGCCCATCTTTTAAGCTGGAGACACCAAATTTTATATTTAGCTTTATATGTATTTTATGCAATTTCGAATTTTGTTCTATTTTGGATACTGACCCCAAAAATCCCCAAATTCTTAAAATTGAAGCTCAGTGTCAAATATTATATATACAAATAATTTTGTTATATTTTGGATACCAGCCCCAAATTCTATGAAAAACACAGATTCGACGGGGCTCAGGGTATCCCCTAGTCGGTCACGACAGACTAAAGTTTTCTTACTTGTTCATCATAATTTGCTTTGCATTTCGCTTTATTCCTTTTCCGCTTTCCGTTCCACCATCGGCAGTGGCAGTGGGAACAGTTTGCTCATTAGATTTTATTTGGATTTTATTCAAAGACGTCACGTCGCGTCTACCCAACACCAATTTGCATACATATTTCGCTTGTTTTTTTCTGCTTTTCATTTAGCTGTGCCTATGTTTCCGCCGCAGCAGCAGCAGCGACTTCCTAGACGTTGCTCCTGACCTTCTGCCTCAGCTAAAATCATGGCAAGACGGAGAGAGGGAGAGAGAGCGTGCCAAGGAGCGACGTTGCCACTTGAGACGACGTCTGTCACTGCCATTCTGCCTTCTATTCCTCTTACTATACGCACTAGAAGTAAAAGAAGACGCAGAGACGGGCGACTGACTGTGAAGGTCGTTCGCTTTGCCTCAGTTGCGCTTTCTCCTTTTTGCGCTCTTGTCTTTCCATCATTTGTTTAGAATATGAGCAGCAATAGATGCAGACCCGAGCGACTTTATCTGCAGCTCTAAAGCTGTTGATAAGCGCGGCACTACGCATCAGCGTAGGCAAACAATTTTATCAGCTATCGATGGGTCGGTTTCGTAAGCGCAAAACGCGTAACTGAATCACGAAGCGCAAAATAATATAAGCACTAATCAGTTTTTATGTTGGTCTTACTTAACTTGAACTGCGCTGCTTACCATATCATTTCGATTGTTGTTTTTTAGACACTAAGGTGCGTTAATATATACATTCAGAAGTTGTGTACATAGGTAACTTGAGTACGTGTATACCGTTCCCGATGATAAATGTGTAATGCAACAAATATTTATTTTAGTCCATTCCAAACACTGTTCTTGCATTATTTGTAATTCATTTTAAAAGGTTTAAAAAACTAATAATTTACATTTTCTTAATGAATGAATACTTTTAGCTATGGTATGGTTCAGTTCGATATATTCTAAATTGCATTAGATTTTATTTTGTTTTATAACAAAATAAAATATTTTTGCAACAACTGTGTCTGTGTCCCACTTTGTCGTACTTAACATTTGTTAATTATATTAAACAGTTGTGCGTTTATTGTTAATTACTCTGAATGGTAAATGAGTATAAACAATATTTATTTTTAACTATTCTTATAGCTGACATTTCTAGCTGATAAACAGATATGCTTTCAGCTTTACTACATTACAATATAACTGAAACCTTTTTCACTTATTTTCATAGCTCACGTTTATCCCATTTGCTTATTGATAACAATCGATACTTTGAATTAAGTTTAGTTTTTCAAGCGTAATTTAATGACCGTAAAAACTACTGACTTTAGATTTACGGTGTATGTATGTTACTGAAATGAATGGGCACATTTTGTAATTTTTGGATTTTGGATACCGGCTCCGCTTTCCCCAAAATCTAAAAAAAACGTATTTCAAATACTAGAGACTAGTGATTTGGCAAATACAAACATATGGTCCATTTTATTATACTCTGAAAGTTTCATTAAGAACTTCGCAGAGCCGTCTCGACTAGAGCACTCTTACTTATTTCTATACCCTGAGCCCATTGAAAATGGGAAATCAGGGTATATTGGTTTTGTTGGATGTATGTAACAGGCAGAAGGAGGCGTGGCAGACGCCCTATATATATATATATATATATATTCTTGATCCGTCCGTATGTTTGAACGCACCGACTACAGCCCGTATAAGAGGTCGAGACTTGAAATTTTTTTTGTAGGTCCGTGTATAGCACGCGCAGATCGAGTTTGTTTTAAAAAATCGATAACTAGCCCCAATTAACTGTTATCGATTTAAAGCAAAATCGAAATCAGTTAAAAAAATATATAAATAATTC
Organism: Drosophila pegasa; assembly: GCA_035046225.1. Taxonomy (NCBI): domain Eukaryota; kingdom Metazoa; phylum Arthropoda; class Insecta; order Diptera; family Drosophilidae; genus Drosophila; species Drosophila pegasa. The sequence continues at coordinate 409,696 of JAWNOD010000198.1, read as the reverse complement.
TGTAAAAAAAAATTATATCTCGCCCATATTTAAGAGACACCAAATTTTATGTTTAGCTTTATATGTATTTTAAGCAATTTTGAATTTTGTTATATTTTGGACACCGGCCCCAAATTCCCCCAAATTTTATGAAAAATAACACAGATTCGACAGGCTCAGGGTATCCCCTAGTCGGTCAGGCCCGACTAGAGTTTTCTTGCTTGTTATACCCTGAATCTATTGAAAATGGGTATAATGGTTTTGTGAAAATGTATGAAACAGGCAGAAGGAGGTGTGGCAAACCCCATAAAGTATATATAGTTTTTCTATAACTTATCCCATTTCCTTATTATCGATAACAATCGATAATTTGACTAAGTTTTTCAAGCGTAACTGCACTGTAAAAGCTAGAGAATTGAGATCATAATTTTCTGTAAATAAGCAGGCAAAAGGCTTTTAAAGCTCTTCTGCATTTCTGTATTCGTTGAATTTGCTTAGTCAAGTTTATTTACGAGTTTTGGCTTAAACTTATTACGTCGAAACGGCCGATGCGTAGCCAAATAAATCGTAATCGGCCTGGGCCGATCTGGATAAAGCACGATTAGCAAATACTGAAGAAGTGGCAGAAGCAAAGAAAAAGAAGACGTTGATAAAGAAATATCAGCGACAGTTAGAATACGAGAATTATCTCTAGATGCGATTGCGCTACAAGCGGCGGAAGTGTTTCTTCTTTTACAGTTTTATTATTATATAAATATATATGAATAAATATTTATTTTTATTTTTGAGGGGGAATTCGCAAAGAGAAAGATTAATCTACTGAATAATGGAATGCGTCTCGTATTTGCATTTAAAGGGTTAAAATTGAGGAAATTCACAGAATGCGATAAGATCATTTCGCTAGCGTCATAGAGCAAATGAACAGACATTCATTTAAGGCGTGATCGATAACTGGGTCATAGTTTTGAATGTAAGCCAATAGTAGAGGAGCTTAAGGTATTCTTTTATATATGGTTGATAAGTTATTCAACTTATACAAAGACAATCGATAAATGATTTATTTTTAGATAATCTTTTATCAAACGATCGACATTTAACAATTTTTTGATTTGTAATGAGAGAGAGGGAGAGAGAGAGATTACCATTAATTTTAATAGTTTTCAACTTATTGCCTTATCGATTATTTGTCGGCTTATACATTTTTAAAAGAAACCACTGCAAAGTTCTGCATATTTATGAATTTCTTAATATTTTGCTTATAGTTAATTTTTCAGCCTATCGATAGCTAATTGATTTGCGATAGCCTGTACTAAAGCGCGTAATCGTTGATGTTTGATATTTCAACTTATAAATAAGCTGTAATTTATTAATCGATATCTGTCTTTAATGCCAATGCCACAGAAAATATTCCTTGAGAAACTGAAGAGCGTACTCATCGAGTAGTATTATCGAGCTGAAATCAATCTGTCTATACACACAAATAGAGAACAAGTAAGAAAAATCTAGTCGGGCGTGGCCGACTAGGGGATACTCTGAGCCCCGTCGAATATGTGTGTTTTCATAGAATTTGGGGAAATTTGGGGCCGGTTCCGAAATATAACAAACTTCAAAATTGCATAAAACACATATAAAGTTATATATAAAATTTGATGCCTCTAGCTTAAAAGATGGGCGAGATATAATTTTTTAACTGAATTTCGATTTTGTGTTTAATCGATAACAATTTGGAGCTAGTTATCGATTTTTTAAAATAAACTCGATCTGCGCGTGCCATACATGGACCTACAAAAAGAATTTCAAGTCTCGAGCTCTTATAGAAGCGGAAATCGGCGTGTTCAAATATACGGACAAGGCCAAATCGATTTCTCTTGTCCTGATCAAGAATATATATATATATATATATATATATATATATATAAATATAAATATATATGGGGTCTGCCACGCCTCCTTCTGTCTGTTACAGTTACGCTTGAAGAACAAAGCCAAATTATCGATTGTTATCGAGAATAAGAAACTGAGATGAGTTATCGAAAAAAAAAGGTACACTCGTGCAGCGCATGGTATACACGAGTATTAATGTCAAATTTCAAGTCTAGCTTTTGCCGTTTAGGAAATAAGTGCGTTCATACGGACGAACGGACAGGGCTTAAACAATTTCTCTTGGAGTCCTGATCAAGAATATATATACTTTATGGGGTCTGCTACGCCTCCTTCTGCCTGTTACATACATTTTCACAAAACCATTATACTCTGAATTCCCATTTTCAATGGGTTCAAGGTATAAAAAGAAATAGAACTAAATATGTTAAAAAATGTCTGCATATCCTTCCGAATGGCCCTCTCTCCCTTGCCCTATGACCTTCGCCATTTGCTAGTCGTCTGGTATACTAAATGCAGCTGCGCTTAATGACTCCGCAGGGATATAAACACTGGGCAACAACAACTGACAACTGAGAGATCCATTTGAGCTATGGTCAAAATACTGGAAATTCGTTTGAGCAAAAAACTTAAAATGACAGGAAACTTCTAAGAAGTAAAAGAAGCTTAAATTTGTGGAATCGTAAAATATGTATCGATATATTATATTCCCTTATAACTTTAGTTAAATGTTGATTATTCCATACTTCAAGAGCTTTCTCAACTCTATGTTTCGATTACATCAGGTACACTTTGGTTTATCGATGGCAGTAATTTATTTGATTTATTTAATACAAGTTAAACAAGTAAGAAAACTCTAGTCGGGCGTGACCGACTAGGGGATACCCTGCGCCGCGTCGAATCTGTGTTTTCATAGAATTTGAGGGAAATTGGGTCGGTATCCAAAAAATAACAAAATTCAAAATTGCATAAAATACATAAAAAGCTAAATACAAAATTTGGTGTCTCTAGCTTAAAAGATGAGCGAGATATAATTTTTTAACTGAATTTCGAACAAAATTTCAAGTCTCTAGCTCCTATACGGGCTGAAATCGGCGCGTTCAAACATACGGACGGACGGACAGACAGACGGACAAGGCCAAATCGATTTCTTTTGTCGTCCTGATCAAGAATATTTATGGGGTCTGCCACGCCTCCTTCTGCCTGTTACATACATCCAACAAAAACATTATACCCTGATTTCCCATTTTTAATGGGCTCAGGGTATAAAAAGCATTACATTTTCCATTGTTTTGTTTAAGTTTCTCGATTATTTGTTTAATTATTTCAAAAAGGTCTTACACTCGATTTGAGCAAGAAAAAAACGAATTTTATTTTGAAAGTCTGGCACCGCTATATTTGAATACACAGCTAATTTGCGCAGAAAATCATAATACTTAATTAAATTCAGTCATTTAATTTCGCTAATTTGCCAGCTTATTATGGCCTTAGAGTGAGTTAATAGATACACATAAACACACACACACACACACATATAGATACACATAAACACACACACACACACACACACACATATAGATACACATAAACACACACACACACACACACACACACACACACACACACACACACACACACACACACACACACACACACATATATATATATATATATAAAAAGAGAGAGAGATATATATATATATATATATATATATATATATATATATATATATATATATATATATATATATATATATATTATATATATATATATATATATATATATATATATGTATATAATCTCAATCTCTTTTGCCCTGTGGCTAAAACTGTAAATGTTACAGCAGCAAATTAAAACATAAATTTATTATATGTAAATGGAAATATGTGTGCATATATCATATATGCATGTGTATATAGCTCTACTACTACTATAGAGTACTAGATTAACGCTTCCAAATATGTCGATACAACAAAAGTGCACAGCTTTCATATGTAAGATATAGATCATATGCGGCGTTATTCGCGTAACATAAAGAGATTTAAAATGCTTGATTTTTGTAAAAGTTTCAAAAAGTTAGAGAATATTAAACAAGTAGGAGTGCTCTAGTCGAGACGGCTCGACTAAGAGATATATATAGCAAGAAGCTAGCCAAAGTTTAGATACAGTTTAATTATCTTATTTATTAACCTTAATTTACAAAAAGAATTAAGTCTATATGTTGCTTAGTTTAGAAGCTATAACTAAAAAACCATAAAAAGACACGTTTTTGCTTCCAATAAAGTCTTCGTACAGTAGAACTAAAAAATTAAAAAATAGTCTTAAAAACTAACAGAAAGTTTATTTTTGGCATATTTAATATTTTGTAGGGTAACCTTTATTCTTTATTACCTCTTTTAATCGGTTTGGCATTTATAAGACTAATTTCTCTGTGTAATCCTTATCTATTTTTTCCCACTCCTCTTTTAAAACTTCAATAAGCTTGGGTTTTAAAGAAATATGATGCTTCCTTATATTTTTTCCAACATATGCCAACAATGCTCTATTGGATTTAGATCAGGACTTTGGGGAGGTGTTTTTAATAGATTTGGCGTATTATATGCCAAGTACATTTTGGTATTATGAGCCATGTGTTTAGGGTCATTGTCATGTTGGAAAAAATAAGATCTAGATAATCCTAGCTTCGCAATACTTGGGACCACTTTTTTTTTTTTTAATTTCAATGTAAATTTGGTGGTCTATCACCCCATCAATTATCTCAAAATTTCCGACACCAGCAGTAGCCATACAGCCCCATACCATAACGTCACCACTGCCATACCTTACTGTCCTGATTGTGTGTTTTGGTTGGAATGCCTCTCCGGCTCTTCTCCAGACACGAAGTCGCCCATCCGATCCAAATATGTTGTACTTCGATTCGTCAGAAAAAAGTACATTACGCCAAAACTCGCAAATTCTAGACGTTTTTTGCGAATAGCGCTGCTTACAAAAGGCTTTCGTCTTGGCGTGCGCGACTTATACCCATTAGCCTTCCGAACTGTTTCTGGGTGTACGACTTTATTTTTGGACTGTAGAATCTGTTTACATATCGAAATTGCGCTAACAAATGGATCCGAGTCACTATTCTCTTAATATTTAGCCGATCTCCGTTTGTCAGCATGCTCGGCCTTCCTGATTTTCGCTTGTTCTCAACTCGCCCTTCGTATTTGAACCGTCCATTTACGGATTGGATAGTAGAACGACTGCGAGACAATATATTTGCAATTTCCGAACATACATTGAAAAACAACCGTTATCATTTTCGTTTTCTGTCTGCAGCTAAAATTCTAAGAAAGTACGGTGTACGAAGACTTTATTGGAAGCAAAAGCGTGTCTTTTTATAGTTTTTTAGTTATAGCTTCTCAACTAAGCAACATATAGACTTAATTCTTTTTGTAAATTAAGGTTAATAAATAAGATAATAAAACTGTATCTAGTTTCTTGCTATATATATATATCTTATATTCGTTCAAAATGAAAAAAGTTGCTGCTGTACGAAGACATTATTGGTACACTGTATGTCTTTTTTTTTATACCCTGAGCCCATTGAAAATGGGAAATCAGGGTATAATGCTTTTGTTGGATGTATGTAACAGGCTGAAGGATGCGTGGCAGACCCCATAAAGTATATATATTCTTGATCAGGACGACAGGAGAAATCGATTGGGCCATGTCCGTCCGTCCGACTGTCCGTATGTTTGAACGCGCCGATTTCAGCCCGTATAAGATCTAGAGACTTAAAATTTTTTTTGTAGGTCCGTGTATAGCACGCGCAGATCGAGTTTGTTTTAAAAAATCAATAACTATTCCCAATTAATTGTTATCGATTAAAAACAAAATCGAAATTCAGTTAAAAAATTCTATCTCGCCCATCTTTTAAGCTAGAGACACCAAATTTTATATTTAGCTTTATATGTATTTTATGCAATTTCGAATTTTGTTATATTTTTGATACCGGCCCCAAATTTTCCCCAATTAAAGTTAAGTCTCAAATATAGCCAAAATGCGAATGAGTTGGCACTTTTACTAAACTGACAAATATGCCCATAGAATATTGCATCATATGCCGAAAATTTCATTGAAATCCGTTAAATAGCAAAAAAGTTATTAAGCAACACGTTTGGCTACTTTGCAAAAACGCGTGGCAATAGCGCCAAGCGAACGCATTTTTTCTATTCTGTGCACACACATATACAAACGCTCGCATTCTAGTCGCTTCGAAGAATCGCAAATTACGTTTGAATTTTGTTGAATTATCAGCTGCTGCTTTAGTTTACATGTGCCACCGCTTTCTAAGACAGTGGAGTGGCATCGTTGGTAGAAGCGATGCACGAGAAACGTGAGGACCTGGGTTCGAGACCAGGCGACGCCAGAAATTAATTTAGTTTTTTAATTTTATAAAAATTAGGTGGCGTTGTTGGTAGAGACGATACACGTTGCGTAATTTACGTAGGTTCGAACCTCGCCAATGTCAGTTTTTTAATAAAAAAGTTTTTTGACTGTTAAAGAGTAAACTTGAATTTTTTTTTATAATTTTACGCAAAATATAAGTGTATTGAAAAACACAGGTTCGACGGGGCTCAGGGTATCCCCTAGTCGGTTACGCCCGACTAGAGTTTTCTTACTTGTTGATAATTGATTTTGTTCAACATTCAGTGTTGCATTTGTATTCATATACATGTATGTAACAGGCAAAAGGAGACGTGCCACACGATAAGGTATATATATTCTTGTTGATATAGCCCTGTCTGTCCGTCTGTCTGGCGATCCATCCGTTCGTCCTTTCATGTGAACGCAGCGATCTCGTAAGCTACAAAAGCAAGAGACTTGTAATTTTAAATTATCTTTTTTTCTCTCGATAACTCATCCCATTTTCTTATCGGTAGCAATCGATAATATGACTTCGTTTCGCGCAGCCGCTGCGTAAGCCGCGCAGTAAGCAGAGCGCGTGCCTATGCGTAGCTGTGTATGCATGTGTGCATGCGTTATAAGCAATGTATATATAAAAGAAATGTAAAAACGACTTTAATATCAGTGTAGCTAATAAATTATATATATCAATTACGCCCTTTTGTTGACTACCAACTTCAGAATTCTAATAGGGTCAGTAGGTACCAAAAACATGTAACATTCCCGTCCCTATGCCTACGGATTACTGTGTATATATGTGTGCATGTGTTATATGCAATGCTTTGTAACAGCTTCCACAGAGTTCAGGGTATCTCCTAGCCGTCTCGATCGCTCTTATTTGTTCATATTTGCTTTTATTTCACCTTTAATCTTTGTGGATGTGTGCGTGCCTGTGTATTTATCGCTTTGTTGGGAGAAGGTTGATGCAGGTCGTCTTTACTCTGAGAAAGCTGAGCATTGCTTGGCGTCTTGATGAAGTTTCAGTCTTCTTTGGATGCTAACGAACGCATTAACACAATCTAGGATGCAAATAATGCAATTAGTCTTGAAGCGGGAGCTGCCGCAGCATCTGTAGTTAACAATCTATTTTCGGATGAATATTTTGCAGCCATCTGGCCAGATGTTTTTGAATGAAGCAACATTTCATTTGGCCAAAAAGAAAATGAAAACAATAGTAGAAATTACAGCAGACACATGGCCGGGTGGCAAGGTCTCATATCTGTAAGCCTTGAGCCTTTTGCGTGCGCATCTTAGGGTCGTGTTGTTTGTCTGGTGTATCTGTTCCTGCTCAAGCTTTAATTTTAACGTTTGCAGGTTGGATTTTTATCTTAACAGACGAAATGAGGCCCTCGCAGTTAGTAACTCGTTGGGTGCTTCACCACTCTCTACCACTCAAACACACTCTGATAAGATAAACGCGATTTGTTTCATTTGCCGAATCCATAGCAAACCGCTGTCGTTCCCAAATTTCCAAATGAAAACATGTAACAGTGCTCTAGTCGTGACGGGTCGACTAAGTGATACCCTGAACTCTGTGGGAGATGATATTAAAATCATTTTACGTTTCTTTAATATATACATTGTATATAACGCATGAACACATGCATACACACTTATGCGTAGGCGCACGCTCTGCTTACGCAGCGACTGCGCTTGGCTGCAATATGAGCATTACTATGGGAAATTGATTGATGAATAACTTTTTTTCTACATGAACTTTCATAATGAAACTTTCAGGGTAGATTAGGGTGGTCCATTTGTTTGTATTTGTCAAAGCACAAATATCCAGTACTTGATATACGTTTCTGTGGAAATTTTAAAATTCTGGGGAAGGTGGAGTCGATTCCAAAATCGAAATGTACATATTCATTACAGAAACATACACCGTAAATTTGAAGACTTACACAGTTGTTAAGTTATGCTTGAAAAACTAACTCAAATTATCGATTGGTATCGATAGTATGGAAATGGAATCAGTAAGAAAGCTCTAGTCGGGCGTGACCGACTAGGGGATACCCTGAGCCCGTTGAATCTGTGTTTTTCAATCTACTTGTATTTAGCGTAAAATAATAAAAAGTTCAGGTTTGCTCTCTAACAACCAAATATAATTTTCTCAAAAAGCTGATATTAGCAGATTTAAACCTGCATCCATTATTGGAAACCAATCCAATACAATCCACTATTGGAAACAGCAGTGGCAAATGTAAACTAAAGCAGCAGACGTAACTTGCGATGCTTCGAATCGACTAGGATGCGAGCGTTTGTATGTGTGTGTGTGCACATGCATAGGAAAAATGCTTTCGCTTAGCGCTGCTGTCACATGCGTTTTCAAATTGTCCAAACGTTGTGCCTAATAGCTTGTTTGCTACTTAACGGATTTCAATTAAATTTTTATATTTGTTAGTTTAGTAAAAGTGCAAACTCATTCAAATTTTAGTTATATTTACAACTAAACTTCAATGTTAAAAATTTTGGGGAATTTGGGGCCGATAACAAAAAAACGAGAATAGTTATCGTTTATTTGAAACCAACTTGATTTGCGCGCTGTATATAGGCATCTACAAAAAAATTTAGAGTCTCTAGCTTTTATGGAAGCTAAGATTGAGGCGTTCATACATACGGACAGACAGACGGACAGGGCCAAATCGATGTCTCTTGTCGTCCTGACTTTATGGGGTCTGCCACTCCTCCTTCTGCCATACATTCCAACAAAACCATTATACCCTGATTTCCCATTTTCAATGGGCTCTATTGAACAAGTGACCAAAAACGTATAACGATTCACGTTTCACGCTACGAATTTCTGATCATTATTTAACTTTTGTTCCAATTTGAATTGTGTAAGGGTTTAGTATTAAAATGCAAATGGTCATAACGATTATTCCGTGACGCCTACGAGATTGTCACGGAATATTCGTTAAAGCCATATATGGACGTATAGGCTCTTAAACTTTCTTTCAAGAAAATTTCAATTTGAAATCAAAGATTTGTTCTGAACTTTTGCTATAAATGTCATATGCAAGTTTAATGAAAATGAAAGACGTGAATAGCAGAAGTTTGGGTATAAAATAGGTTTTAAATGCCTACCCCTTTAGGCTTTACGAGGGATGTTTGAACAATTTGACTATGAAACAAGAACAAATGAGAGAGAAAAGGAAACTATTTTTTTTATTTGTATATTTTGCTATTTAATTTTCGATTTTTGCCAATAGTAAATTCGTTAGTTTTTTTGAGCAATTTTCCATGCAATTCATGAAAATGGTTTGGAATTTTTTGTTTTGTTTCAAATCTTACGAGTAGCAAAGTATCGCTTATAAATATATATATTTGTATGCAATCTCATGAAATCTCAACAAGTTTTGTTGTCACACAATAACTGAACTTTGCACTCGCTACGTTTCTAATCAGCTCGAGGAGATAAGAGCTTCTAGATATTTAGCATTACCTTGAACGCAACGTAACGTACGGACACGTAACGTATCGCAATAGGAACAATAACAACAGCAGCAACAACAACAACCTTTTACAACGCAATTAACAAATTGTACGGGTCAACTTAATCAAGCGATTAATCGATCAATTAACTGACTTTGACAAACACCAAAGCACATTTGTCCAAGCCTAATGAGCGAAATACATACTGATACTGATGCTCTGTAAAAAGCAAAGCAAAATAAAATATGATGCGCATAAGAGACGGGCGGGACATTGCAATAAATACAATATCTGTCGCATGTACAGGGTGTCTGCTAGTCGGGAAATCGAACGCGGCTGTTGTAGCTATGAAAGCTAAACTTCGCACTCAACGCGAAATCACAACCAAGCACACGAAAAAAGGTGACAAAACGGGAAACCAGCAGCAACTGACTGACGCATTAAAAACAAAAACAGCAAAAGTAATTGAGCTCTTGTTGTTGTTGTTGTTGTGGCTGTTAACTTTTTGAGAACATTATTTCCGCTGAATTAATTATCAAAGCTTTTACTGTTGTTGTTGTTGGTGGTGATGGTGCTATGACTAAACATCAAACGCTAAATTACAAAACTGAGAATCAAACTGAGTCGTTTGCAAAGCCAATTTCATTTGGCATTGTCATTGACAGCAAAACGTGTATGTTGCACAAGACAAGACAAAAAGCGCAAAGCAACAAGAAATCACAGAGAGTGGTCGTGCCGCAGCGGCCTTGAAGCCGCGAAAGTTGCAGCGAATTACGATCCAGCTTATTGCTGTCTAACACTTTCTACGATAGACAACTGAACTTAAAAAACAAACGGTTTGATTTCTTTAGCCAACAACCAAATCCAAGTCCGAGTCAAAGTTGCTTTGCAGTACCATTATGAGAATTACGTTAGCTGGCGCTGACTTCTTTGGGGTTGGCTAGAAGGTAAAGTGAAAGATCAACAGAGAGGCCACAGAGATCAACCAGTTTCAAGAGTTCTAGCCAAGAGATGTTCGAATAATTGTTTTACCAATTGAAAATGGAATTTCTCTAAGATGAAATTTCAGTTCTCTTTTCGAATATAAAACAAGTAAGAAAACTCTAGTCGGGCGTAACCGACTAGGGTATACCCTAAGCCTCGTCGAACCTGTGTTTTCCAATACACTTATATTTAGCGTAAAATTATACAAAAATTTCAAGTTTAAAGCATTTGTGGCAAATGTAAACTAAAGCAGCAGCTAATAATTCAACAAAATTCAAACGTAATTTGCGATTCTTCGAATCGACTAAAATGCGAGCGTTTGTATGTGTGCGCTCACGCATAGAAAAAGTGCGTTCGCTTGGCGCTGCTGCCACGTGTTTTTGCAAAGTAGCCAAACGTTTTGCTTAATAACTTTTTTGCTATTTAACGGATTTCAATGAAATTTTCGGCATATGATCAATATATTCTATGGGCATATTTATCAGTTTAGTAAAAGTGCCAACTCATTCGCACTTTGGCTATATTTGAGACTGAAGTTCAATTGGGGGAAATTTGGGGCCGGTATCCAAAATATAACCAAATTCGAAATTGCATAAAATACATATAAAGCTAAATATAAAATTTGGCGTCTCTAGCTTAAAAGATGGGCGAGATAGAATTTTTTAATTGAATTTCGATTTTGTTTTTAATCGATAACAATTAATTGGGGATAGTTATCGATTTTTTAAAACAAACTCGATCTGCGCGTGCTATACACGGACCTACAAAAAAATTTCAAGTCTCTAGCTCTTATACGGGCTGAAATCGACGCGTTCAAACATACGGACAGACGGACAGACGGACGGACGGCAGAAGGCGGCGTGGCAGATTCCATAAAGTATATATATTTTAGATCAGGACGACAAGAGAAATTGTTTAAACCCTGTCCGTCTGTCCGTATGAACGCATCGATTTCCTTAACGACAAAAGCTAGAGACTTGAAATTTGACATGAATACTCGTGTATACCATACGCTGAACAAGTTTAATTTATTAATTATCGATAACTCATCCCATTTTCTTATTATCGATAACAATCGATAATTTGACTTTGTATTTCAAGCGTAACTCTGTAACCGTAAATGCTGATACTTCAGATTTGCGGTGTATGTTACTGTAATGAACGCGCACATTTTGTAATTTTTCGATTTTGGATACCGGCCCCCATTTCCTCAAAATTTTCAAATTTATCCAGAAGTCGTATATCAAATACTAGAGACTTGGGCTTTGGCATATGTACCATCTAATTATACTCTGAAAGTTTCACTAGGAAAATCCAAGCAGAAAAAAAGTTATTTAACAATCAATTTTCCATAGTAATGCTCATATTGCAGCCCAAGCGCAGCCGCTGCGTAAACCGTGCAGTAAGCAGGACGCGTGCCTATGCGTTCGTGTGTTTGTGTATATCGCGCAGATGCGTTATATGCAAAGTATATATAAAAGATGCGTATAATGATTGCAATATCTGTTCTTCGCAGGGTTCAAGGGATCTCTTAATCGTGCCGTCTCGACTAGAGCACTCTAACTTGTTATATTTGTTAGATTATCTAATTGACTCAGCGTAAAATGCGAAATGCAATAAAAATATATATATGTCGCTTTGCATATAAAAATATTAGCGCGACTTGTCAGCAGTTGTATAATGAATTGAGCTTTTGGTGAATTCAAGTGAACGCCTATACAGATATCCTGTAAATAATGATGCCTCATGCAAAGTATGTTCTGTGGTTTCTAGCGAATGTAATAACCTCTTTATGCCTATAACAAATTCATATATGAAAGCTTTAAAATATATTTCAACCTAAAAGTCAAAATTAAAAAAGAATTTATTTACGTATTTCTACATAAATCTTTGAAACACATGTGTATGTATAAGATATGGTGGGGGCGAAATTCATGTAGCTATGTGACAAATTCACAATGCTGCACGGCGCGACGTGTGTGTTGCTACGTATTTGGTCTGGCGTTCATTGCCACAAGCACGCACGTTCCGCACTATAAACTCTGCGGCATGTCAAGTACTCGTATGTACAATATAATATAGATGCTGCGATGCAAAAGCATATGACGAGGCGTAAGAGTAGCATAGAAAAGAGCCTGGGAGGGGGAACGAGGGGTAGAGTTCTGTCAGGAATTCAGGCACAGAAAGAAATACGAGTTAATGAACAGGCAAATGGGCGCCACCAGGAATGCAGCCTAGCGAACCAAAAATGTGAAGCCCATTGAAAAAAACAAAAACAAATCCAATCAGATTTAAATCAGAATCGAAACCAAAGCCAGAACGAACATAAGAAACCACAAAAAAAAGACAAGCCAACGATCAATGCCGCGTTACAGCGCTCTGGCAATGAGGTCGACATTGCTTTCAAGGTCGTCACTTGAGCACTGCCTTGAGCGAAGCGACTGACACTCTAGTCTTAGAGTCTGCGCAGATGCGAAATTTCTGCTGCTGCTGCTGTTACTGCTGCTACAGCTGCAGTTGCTGCGTATGAATCCAAGCTGAACTGGCCCAGGCCAGAGTTCTCTCACTATCGCAATCTAGCATTAAAGAAACTGGTTCGACTGACAGATACCCTATAGTCTTGGCCATTTACTTACTGAATCTGAAAAAATAAAATATTCTTGTAGAATAATTTTTATCGAACTTCATAGAGAGTCAAACGATCTTTATCGATTCATATTTAGGACAAAGCTTATCGAAAAGTTTAAGTTTCAAATTCTTACCTCCTCTTTCGCTTACATGTGTTTTTAATGCAAGTATATATGCCCACTTTCTCTTTGTTACAGGGCATTGAAAACAAAGAGCTCACAAATACCTTGTGTGCGCCTTTGAATATGTTGTGATCAATCTTCTAAAATCACTTGCTTAAATGTTTGCGGCGCTTTATTTTCTAGTTGTTTTGTCTCTGGGATTTTTCTTCTTCTTCTTGCATAATTTGCACACGCTTCACAGACTTACAGGAGGTTCGTGAAACCTTCGAGGCGGGCCGCATAATGTTTTGTACTCTTCGAAAACACTTTTGTTTACCTGTATCAAGACGTCTAACAAAAACCTTTGACAGGCGGACAAACGGACGATGAGTCAGTGACATCAGTTCAATAACCCCCACTGATGTCCCATTGTGTCACATCTTTATTTGTATGTGTATATGTGTGTTTGCACTGAGTATGGGTTCAGTATAATGATCTTCTGATGAGCTTGATATCATTCAGACAGGAACTGAAAGACTGGTTCATAGTTGCACGTGTTATATGAAGTCTATCTATAACATTGCTCGAAAACATAAATGGTACAGCAAAACGATTGTCTATTAAGACTAATAGATTATATAATCCATACTAAATCTATCACCTCGACTTAATGCAATTGTCATACAATCGATAGTTTTATCAAGATGGATCTTATTACCGTCAAAATATCTAAATCTATCTGATCAAGTTCATCTTATGGAACTTTCAAGATTGTATTATCAAGCAATATCTGTTCATTGATGCGTCGTCATACAGCCGATAATTCGATCGAGTGATTCGTTAGCAATTACATTCGTCTGCAACTCGATGAATGTTTAAATGAATTTCGATAACAAGATCGTACGAACAGGTACATTAAGTATAAACAGTGCTCATTAGTGGAGTATCTTCAAAGCCATTGATCCATTGTTCTTAGGCACTGTGCAGAACGCTTAATCAGAAAAAGATCCTTCAAACTGAATACTAATTGCAATTGATGGCTTGAGCTTATTCATTTCAGTTCTAGCCAATTGTGATCGAATTAAGACTTTAAGTGTTTTATTTGTCAATGCGCAAAGAACAAATGAATTGTTTGTATACCCTGAGCCCATTGAAAATGGGAAATCAGGGTATAATGGTTTTGTTGGATGTATGTAACAGGCTGAAGGAGGCGTGGCAGACCCCATATCATTCTTGATCAAGACGACAAGAGAAATCGATTTGGCCATGTCCGTCCGTATGAACGCACCGATTTCCTTAACGACAAAAGCTAGAGACTTGAAATTTGACATGAATACTCGTGTATACCATACGCTGAACAAGTTTATCTTTTTTTTTTTCGAAAAGTCATCCCATTTTCTTATTATCGATAACAATCGATAGTTTGACTTTGTTTTACAAGCGTAACTCTGTAACCGTAAATGCTAGATACTTCAGATTTGCTGTGTATGTTACTGTAATGAATTTAGTCATTTTTCGATTTTGGATACCGACCCCCATTTCCCCAAAAATTTTCAAATTTCTCTAGAAGTCGTATATCGAATACTAGAGGCTTGTGCTTTGGCAACTACAAACATATGTACCATCTAATAATACTCTGAAAGTTTTATTAAGAAAGTCTTAGCAGAAAAAAAGTTTTTTAACAATCAATTTCCCATAGTAATGTTCATATTGTAGCCCAAGCGCAGCCTCAGCGTCAACTGCGCAGTAAGCAGAGCGCGTTCCTACGCATAACTGTGTATGTATGTGTGTACGCATAGTTCGTTTATGTATTTGTGAGCGATATCCGCGATACGCATAAACACTAGGAAGTTTTAATTATTCCCGTTTTTTCGCCACCAACTTCAGATTTCTAAAAGGGTCAACCGGTACCAAAAATATGTAACATTCCCACCCCTATGCCTACGCATAACTGTGTGTTTATGTGTGCATGCGTTATATGCAATGTATATATTAAAGAAGAGTACAATGATTTTAGTAACAGAGCTCCCACAGGGTTCAGGGTATCTCTTAATCGAGCCGTCTCGATTAGAGCACTCTTACTTGTTTAATTTTATAAAAATTAGGTGGCGTTGTTGGTAGAGATGATGCACGTTGCGTAATCAACGTAGGTTCAAACCTCGCCAAAAAAAACTTTTTGGTTGTTAAAGAGTAAACTTGAATTTTTTAAAATGATTTTACGCTAAATATAAGTGTATTGAAACACACAGATTCGACGGGGCTCAGGGTATCCCCTAGTCGGTTACGCCCGACTAGAGTTTTCTTACTTGTTTGTTTTTGCTATTATTGCTGCTGGGGGTTGTTTCATTGTTGGGCTCCACTCATTAAATGGCATTTTATAATTATTATCCTTAGTTGCATTAGTTACGCTCTGAAGCCGTTGCCACTGCCGCTGCTGCTTTTGTTGAGCGATTTTATTTTGTGGAAGCGCTTTAAAAGCTTATTAATTTAACAGCCAGAACAGCAGCAACAACAATAGTAGGCGTTCGAGCTAATTGTTTTTTAATTATTACAATTTATTGATTTTCAATTTGTGTGCGAAGCTTTAGCGGAGCAAAGCGAATGCCTTGAACCCTTGAACTTCCATACTCAACCAAGACAAATGAAAAGTTGCCAGCGCTTTTCATCACAACATGAGCCATAAAGAAAGAGAATACGCTGTAAAGAGCTCAGAAAAATTCGCCAAGAGTTCTCATGTCTGTCTTTTAGATATAGATATATATTTAGCTACTAGATATAAGCTAATAAAGAATAGGTGGATAATAGTCATATTGTATACTACACTTAGTACCTGTACATCTAGATACCTGGCTTAGACAATTTCTAAAGGGAACCATATTGAAAACACATTATTGATAATACTATTATTGAATAAGTTTTATAAGAATAGATAAAACAAGTAAGAGTGCTCTAATCAAGAAGGCTCGATTAAGAGATACCCTGAGCCCTGTGGGAGCTGTTACCAAAATCATTTTACGCTTCTTTTATATATATATATTGCATATAACGCATGCACACATACATACACAGTTATGCGTAGGCACACGCTCTGCTTACTGCGCAGTTTACGCAGCGGCTGCGCTTGGGCTGCATTATGAGCATTAACAAGTAAGAAAACTCTAGTCGGGCGTAACCGACTAGGGGATACCCTGAGCCCCGTCGAACCTGTGTTTTTCAATACACTTATATTTTGCGTCAAATCATAAAAAAAATTTCAAGTTTACTCTTTAACAGCCAAAAAACTTTTTTATTAAAAAACTGACATTACGCAACGTGCATCGTCTCTACCAACAACGCCACCTAATTTTTATAAAATTAAAAAACTAAATAAATTTCTGGCGTCGCCTGGTCTCGAACCCAGGTCCTCACGTTTCTCGTGCATCGCTTCTACCAACGACGCCACTCCACCACTTCTGAAAGCGGTGGCAAATGTAAACTAAAGCAGCAGCTGATAATTCAACAAAATTCAAACGTAATTTGCGATTCTTCGAATCGACTAGAAAACAAACTCGATATGCGCGCTGTACATAGGGATGGATTTACAAACAAAATTTCAAGTCTCTAGCTCTTCTGAGAGCTGAGATCGACGCGTTCATACATACGGACAGACGGACGGACGGACGGACAGACAGACAGACAGACAGACAGACGGACAGGGCCAAATCGATTTCTCTTGTCGTCCTGATCAAGAATATATATACTTTATGGGGTCTGCCACGCCTCCGTCTGCCTGTTACATACATCCAACAAAAACATTATACCCTGATTTCCCATTTTCAATGGGCTCAGTGTATAAAAAGGGAAATTTATTGTTGAATATCTTTTTTTCTGCTTGGACTTTCTTAATACAACTTTTAGAGAATAATTAGATGGTACATATGTTTGTATTTGCCAAAGCACAAGTCTCTAGTATTTGATACGACTTCTTGAGAAATTTGCAAATTTTGGGGAAATGTGAGCCGGTATCCAAAATCTAAAAATTGCAAATTGTTTGTTATCATTACAGTAACATACACCGCAAATCTGTAGTATCTGGCTTTTACGGTTACAGAAATACGCTCGAAAAACAAAATCAAATTATCGATTGTTATCGATAATAAGAAAACGGAATGAGTTATCGAAAATTTAAGAAAATCTCGTTAAGTATACACGAGTATTCATGTCAAATTTCAAGTCTCTACTAGCTTTTGTAGTTTAGGAAATCTGTGCGTTCATACGGACGGACAGACAGACGGACAGGGCTTAAACAATTTCTCTTGTCGTCCTGATCAAGAATATATATTCTTAATGGGGTCTGCCACACCTCCTTCTGCCTGTTACATACATTTTCACACAACCATTATACCCTGAATTCCCATTTTCAATTGATGTTCAGGGCTTAAAAATATTGAGCAAAACAGAAATATTTACAGAGAACTAACCACATGGACGGCTTTGGTGTGTATTTATAGCAACAGACACACGCACATATTCAGCTGTTGGTGGGTGGCAGCTTGTGGGCAGGGGGTCGGGGTGTGTCTCCAGCATATTTAACTTTTGGCATCAAGTCGAAACTTGATATGAATGAATATTTAAATTGGGCATTTGTTTTTCTATGGATTCTGAGTTAGTACTCGATGCGGCTTGGCGCAGCGCGGCTTGTCTCTGGTAAACCTTGTTAATTTTATACCCTGAGTTCATTGAAAATGGGAAATCATGCATAATGGTTTTGTTGGACGTTTTGTTGTATGTAACAGGCAGAAGGAGGCGTTGTAGACCCCATAAAGTATATATATTCTTGATCGGGACGAAAAGAGATGTTGATTTAGCCCTTTCCGTCTGTGCGTCCGTCCATCTGTCCGTTTGCTGGAATTTGCCAATCTCTGAACATATAAGAGCTAAAGACTTGAAACTTTTATTTGTAGGTCCGTGTATAGCACGCGCAGATCGAGTTTGTTTTAAATATTCGATAACTATCCCCAATTAATTTTTATCGATTTAAAACATAATCAAAATTTAGTTATTAAATTATATCTCACCCATCTTTAAAGCTAGATACCAAATTTAATATTTAGCTTATATGTATTTTATACAGTTTTTGTTTTATTTTGGATACCGGCCCAAGATTCTTAAAACTGAAGTTCGCTTGCAAATATAGCCAAAATGTGAATGAGTTCGCACGTTTACTAAATTGGCAAATATGCCCGTAGAACATGTTGATCATATGCCGAAAATATCATTGGAATCCGTTTAGTAGCAAAAAGTTATTAAACAATGCGTTTGGGCAATTTGCAAACTCACGTGGCAGCAGCGCTAAGCGAACGCACTTTTTCTGTGCATGTACACACACACACACATACAAACGCTCGCATCCTAGTCGATTCGAAGCATCGCAAGTTACGTTTGAATTTTGTTGAATTGTCTGCTGCTGCTTTAGTTTACATTTGCCACTGCTGTTTCCAATAGTGGATTGGCGTCGTTAGTAGAGGCGGCGCACGCGAAACGTGTGGCCTCCAGGCGACGCGTGGAATTCATTTAGTTTTTTAATTTTATATAAATTAGGTGGCAGGTTCGAATCTGCTAATATCAGCTTTTTGAGAAAATGCTATTTGGTTGTTAGAGAGCAAACCTGAACTTTTTATTATTTTACGCTAAATATAAGTATATTGAAAAACACAGATTCAACGGGCTCAGGGTATCCCCTAGTCGGTCACGCCCCACAAGAGTTTTCTTACTTGTTAGCTTTGCACTTCAAAGTATCTCGATTAGCAACTATTTATATACGATTCTGAAGCCAGCAACATGCTTCATTTCTATATTTGGTCTTTTTTTATTTTTATACCCTGAGCCCATTGAAAATGGGAAATCAGGGTATAATGTTTTTGTTGGATATATGTAACAGGCAGAAGGAGGCGTGGCAGACCCCATAAAGTATATATAATCTTGATCAGGACGACAAGAGAAATCGATTTGGCCCTGTCCGTCTGTCTGTCCGTCCGTCCGTCCGTCTGTCCGTCTGTCCGTCTGTCCGTATGTATGAACGCGTCGATCTCAGCTCTCAGTAGAGCTAGAGACTTGAAATTTTTTTTGTAGATCCCTATATACAGCGTGCATATCGAGTTTGTTTTCGATAATCGATAAATTTATTCGTTTTTTTGTTATCGAATAAAAACAATATCGAAATTCAGTTAAAAAATTATATCTCGCCCATCTTTTAAGCTAGAGACACCAAATTTTATATTTAGCTTTATATGCATTTTATGTAATTTCGAATTTTGTTATATTTTGGATACCGGCCCCAAATTTTCCCCAATTGGAGTTCAGTCTCAAATATAGCCAAAATGCGAATGAGTTAGCACTTTTACTAAACTGACAAATATGCCCATGGAATATCTTGATCATATGCCGAAAATTTCATTGAAATCCGTTAAATAGCAAAAAAGTTATTAAACAAAACGTTTGGCTACTTAACAAACACACGTGGCAGCAGCGCCAAGCGAACGCATTTTTTCTATTCTGTGCACACACACATACAAACGCTCGCATTATAGTCGATTCGAAGAATCGCAAATTACGTTTGAATTTTGTTGAATTATCAGCTGCTGTTTTAGTTTACATTTGCCATCGCTTTCTAAGACAGTGGAGTGTCGTTGTTGGTAGAGGTGATGCGCGTTGCTCAGTTAACGTTGGTTCAAATTTTTGTATAATTTTACGCTAAATATAAGTGTATTGGAAAACACAGGTTCGACGAGGCTCAGGGTATACCCTAGTCGGTTACGCCCGACTAGAGTTTTCTTACTTGTTTTATTTGGGAAGTGGACGCAGTAGGCCTTATAAGCTGACTAGCTCAACAAAATAAAGCTACGAAATCCAAAATAAAAATCTCTTAATGGGCAAGTCGAAGATCGAATTCTAATTGAATCGCGTAGCTGTGTCGTTAACTTGTTTGTTAAAGTCGAGCTTGTGTCTTTTTTACAACTCGCTGCGGTTCAACAATCTGAAAATTTTGACATTGAACTTCTGATAGTGCATAATAAGAAGAGCAAGTAGAAATCAAATGTCATATGGCACGCGTTGTTAGCCACTCACTGAATTAGAAGCCTCGTCCCTGCCTCCACCCATCAGAGACGAACAAAACAAAGTAATGACAAGAACACAGTTAGGATCCTATATAATGCCTCCCTTCTAGTTCTTTGCCCACCTACAATAACATTGCACACTTAAACTTAAACACTTATATATATATATATATACAGCTATGTTCAGTAGAATGATAGCGCACTGAATGCACTGAAAACACTGAATGTTGGTCATCACAATTTAGTGATAAACACAATATTTTTGACAAAATTTGATGCAATTATTAAGTTTAACATCTATTCTTATTAATTAGATGCTTTTTTTTGTTACAAGCTTAGGATATGTGCACTTCAGGGCCTGAGAAGGAGAAAACTCCAAAAATTGAGCTGTTCACAAGAATGATAGCAGTTACCAAAAATTGAAAAAAAAAAAATGGAAAAAACCTATTTAGCATTACTCTAACTTCATATATTATGTTTTACACATCTGCTTTAGTCTAATACTTAAATATAAATCCGTTAAGTTTCACTACGACTTTGCATTTGCATTGCATGGAGTCGATGAGGTCCTGGCACCGTTTCAGAGCAATTTGGTGCCACGCCCCCTAAATTACTTGCCACAATCGATGGATTAGTAGCTTCCACAACTCTTATAACATCCCCACACAGGTTTTCGATAGGATTCAGATCCGGGGTCTGAGCTAGCCATGCCATAGGGTCGATTTTTTTGGATGCAAGCCACTATTATGCGAAAGGACTCGTATATTTCGGGTCGTTATCCTGCTAGAAAGTCCATTTAAAAGGCATTCTACAATTGGCAGATGCTAGCACTATATTTGCAAATAAACGGATGTAGACATATATGCCCATTATTCGAGTTACACACATGGGTTGTACTACATCCAACATACGGAAAGCATTCCCATATCATAATGCTCAGACTGTCGTACTTAATCATCTTCTTAGTACCCTAAGGACAATATTTTTGGTGGACTGACTATATACTATCTAAGGCCTCTGACACCAAACAACACTATTTTGACTAAATCTGTTCACAGTAAGTTGCGTTACTTATTGATGACTGATGATTAAGCACGACGGTCTGAGCAATGTGATATGGGCACGTTTTCCGTATGTTGGATGTAGTACAACCCATGTGTGTTACTCGAATAATGGGCATAAATGTCTACATCCGTTTATTTGAAAATATAGTGCTAGCATCTGCCAATTGTAGAATGCCTTTTAAATTGACTTTCTAGCAGGATAACGAGCCGAAATATACGAGTCCTTTCGCATAATAGTGGTTTGCGTCCAAAAAAATCGACCCTATGGCATGGCTAGCTCAGACCCCGGATCTGAATCCTATCGAAAACCTGTGTGGGGATGTTATAAGAGTTGTGGAAGCTACTAATCCATCGATTGTGGCAAGTAATTTAGGGGGCGTGGCACCAAATTGCTCTGAAACGGTGCCAGGACCTCATCGACTCCATGCAATGCAAATGCAAAGTCGTAGTGAAACATAACGGATTTATATTTAAGTATTAGACTAAAGCAGATGTGTAAAACATAATATATGAAGTTAGAGTAATGCTAAATAGATTTTTTCCATTTTTATACCCTGAGCCCATTGAAAATGGGAAATCAGGGTATAAT
Organism: Drosophila pegasa; assembly: GCA_035046225.1. Lineage (NCBI taxonomy): Eukaryota > Metazoa > Arthropoda > Insecta > Diptera > Drosophilidae > Drosophila > Drosophila pegasa. The sequence goes on along the minus strand of JAWNOD010000198.1, from coordinate 387,489 downwards.
GTTTTTGTTGGATGTATGTAACAGGCAGAAGGAGGCGTGGCAGACCCCATAAAGTATATATATTCTTGATCAGGACGACAAGAGAAATCGATTTGGCCCTGTCCGTCTGTCTGTCTGTCCGTCTGTCCGTCTGTCCGTATGTATGAACGCGTCGATTTCAGCTCACAGAAGAGCTAGAGACTTGAAATTTTTTTTGTAGATCCCTATATACAGCGCGCATATCAAGTTTATTTTCGATAATCGATAAATATATTCGTTTTTTTGTTATCGAATAAAAACATTATCGAAATTTAGTTAGAAAATTCTATCTCGTCTATCTTTTAAGCTAGAGACACCACATTTTATATTTAGCTTTATATGTATTTTATGCAATTTCGAATTTTGTTATATTTTGGATACCGGCCCCAAATTTTCCCCAATTGAAGTTCAGTCTCAAATATAGCCAAAATGTGAATGAGTTGGCACTTTTACTAAACTGACAAATATGCCCATAGAATATGTTGATCATATGCTGAAAATTTTATTGAAATCCGTTAAATAGCAAAAAAGTTATGAAGCAAAACGTTTGGCTACTTTGCAAAAACACGCGGCAGCAGCGCCAAGCGAACGCACTTGCACACATACATACAAACGCTCGCAGTCTAGTCGATTCGAAGAATCGCAAATTACGTTTGAATTTTGTTGAATTATCAGCTTCTGCTTTAGTTTCTTTAGTATTGAAAAACACAGGTTCGACGAGGCTCAGGGTATCCCCTAGTCGGTTACGCCCGACTAGAGTTTTCTTACTTGTTTTTTCAATTTTTGGTAACTGCTATCATTCTTGTGAACAGCTCAATTTTTGGAGTTTTCTCCTTCTCAGGCCCTGAAGTGCACATATCCTAAGCTTGTAACAAAAAAAGCATCTAATTAATAAGAATAGATGTTAAACTTAATAATTGCATCAAATTTTGTCAAAAATATTGTGTTTATCACTAAATTGTGATGACCAACATTCAGTGTTTTCAGTGCATTCAGTGCGCTATCATTCTACTGAACGTAGCTGTATATATATATATATATATATATATATATATATATATATATATATATATATATATATATATATATATATATATATGCACTATCGTTTTGCTGAGCATATATATATATATATATGCTCAGCAAAACGATAGTGCAATTCATCACTGAATGCTGGACCACATAAATTAGTGATAAACATAATATTTGCAACAAAACTTGATACAAATATTAAGACTCTTATATATATTTTTTATCAGCATAGATTTTTGTATACCCTGTGAAAATGTATGTAACAGGTACAGGTACAAGGAGTCGTGACAGACCCCATAAAGTATGTATATTCTTGATCAGGACGACAAGAGACATTGTTTTAGCCCTGTCCGTCTTGAAATTTAACATGAATACTCGTATATACCATACGCTTAATGAGTTTCTTTTATATTTTTTTGATAACTCATCCCAATTTCTTATTATCGATAACAATCGATAATTTGACTTCGTTTTTCAACCGTAACTTCATAACCGTGAAAGTTAGAGACTTCAAATTTGCGGTGTATGTCCCTGTAATGATTACGCCCCATTTTCCCAAAAATCTTGAATTTATCCAAAAGCTGTATGGCAAATACAAGCATATGGTCCATCTCATTATACTTTGAAAGATGCATTAAGGAAATTCGTGCAGAAAAAAAAAAATTCAACAATCAATTTTCCATAGTAATGCTCATATTGCAGCCCAAGCGCAGCCGCTGCGTAAACTGCGCAGTAAGCAGAGCGCGTGCCTATGCGTAACTGTGTATGTATGTATGCATGCGTTATATGCAATGTATATCTAAAGAAGCGTAAAATGATTTTAATATCAGCTCCCGATGTGTAGCTAATAGATTATTTTATCAGCCCCCATCAAAACGAAATGCTTTTCTCAAAACTATACCGTAAATAACTTTAGTCGAGTACATAGTTTGTACAGCCTGGACAAAGTGTCCAGATATCCAACACTAAGCCGCAAATTGCCCCATAATATATATGACTCTGGTTAATTGCTTGATTCGTTTATGTATTTGCGCGCGATATCCGTTTAACACTTGCATAGCACTAGGAAATTTCAATTATGCCTTTTTTTCACTACCAACTTCAGATTCCTAATAGGGTTAGCAGGTACCAAAAACATGTAACATTCCCGCCCCTGTGTATTTATGTGTGCATGCGTTATATGCAATGTATATATAAAAGAAGTGTAAAATGATTTTAGTAACAGCTCCGACTGGGATATTTAGATATTTACAAATAAGACAGTGGTTACAAAACAACTAAAAAAAACCCGTCCAGCATTAGCCTAACTTCATATTTTATGGTTATAATATTTGTTTTGGTTTAATACTTAGTTGTATATACATTATTTTTTATACGGCCTTGCATCTGCGTTTCATAGAATCGATCAGGTCCTGGCACCGTTTCAGAGGTTCAACATGTGGTCCAACATCTATTAATGAGTCGCACTATCGTTTTGCTGCGCATAGCTGTACATATTATATGTACATACATACACGGAGGCCAAGCCGGAAGCGGCATATACACTTTAACGTATTTTCCTCTTGTTATATAGAAATGGAATTTAAATTCTTAGCACGATTATCGAAGCAGCCGCTAAACACTATATAGAGAATCAATCCATCGGCAATCGCCCAACTGTAATCTCTTTAGCTGATATCGCTTTACTGCTATATACCTATAATTCTCTTATATGTTGTCAAAGTTCAAGTCAAAATGAATTTTCACACCTTTCTCTAGCGAGAAACCCTGGAAGACGTAGCAAAGAACTGTATTGTGGCATGGACAGGGTGGGAAAATAACCGACATGCGTGATGTGGTATGACTTGTGACAAGTGAATCTCCGACTGAACGGACCGAAGCCAAACGCAAAAGTTAAGATTGATGGAAATTGAAAAAGCTGTTAAACTGGATGGATTACTGGCTGCCTGCATAGTGCAATATGTGCCATCAACACTATGCATCGAACATAACGAACACCATAAAAACTACATTTATATAATGTATATGTATATAATAGAAGGTAATGGCAACAGATATAATTGACAAAGCTTTCTGTATAAGATATGGCCTATAGCCACTAGAACTACATATAGAAATATATAATTTTTGGAGTTCACTACGTCTATATAACATATATATTTCCTCTCAGAGAAGGGGCTTTTGTCTTGTGGCTGGCCTGAGCTTCAGCTGCTTGGTCAACAGCTGAGCTTCAGCTGCTTAGTCAACATCCAAACTCTGAAGTCGAACTTGAATTGTGGAATAATTGGAGACTAAATAATATACCATTTACTTAGCTATTTATTTATTTCTACTGCTTGTCAGCTTGTAAGTTCTTCTACCTTTTCTTTATGACTTCTCTATTTGAATTCTCTTTCTCTCTGTATATTTACTGAAAATGGAAACTCTGGCTATATTGATTCAATGAACACAGACAGAAGATGAATGGATAGATTGCTGCCAAAATCGTCAGATTCCATAGTCGCCTCGATCTAGCCGTTGCTAACCTCTTGGCAAGTATATGAATTTCCAATTGATCTAAAATTTTGGATGGATCATTCATCACGATCGTATTGCAAGTTTAGAAGTTCTTTTTCTGCTTTAAGGTATCACCTCGTCGGGCACTCCCAATAAGACCAGTATTACTTGTTTATCTTTTTCTGTGATGATTTGTTTTGATTAGAATTTTTCTATTCACTAACTAACTAGGTTGATATTATTATTATTATCATAACTGCTGTTGCTGTTTATAGAAAGTGCTCACAATTTGTCTTGCACACACTGACACACACATCGATAATATCAGCACGTGTGTGTGTGTGTTTAGAGTTCAAAGTGCTTTCAAGTACTTTGACTTCCCACAGTAATTTCCACAATTCTTTCTTCAGCTTGTTCTTCCAGCTGACTTTCATGGTTTATTGCTGGCTCTTCTTGTCGCTGTTCTTTAGAACAGCGACAAGAAGAGCCAGCAATATACATTTGCCGGTTTGCTGATCTTTGGCTCCGTCGGTGCGTCAGTCAGTTAGTTAGTCAAGCAGTCAGTCAGTCAATCACTTGCCCAGCAGTATTATGCAAGGCCCTTGATGGCAGTTCAGATCAGTCTAATATGCTCTTGACTTGGTCAAAGCTGGCCTCGTTGTATCGGCTAAACGGCACTCAGCTCTTACAAATCTGTAACAAAAGTTCTCGTCATCAATCAAAAATATGATTACATGGCACTCGCCTTGATAGTGTCTGTAAACCATTTTTATAGCCGAATCAAGCACAAATTGCAACTATTAAACGTTGTCTGTCAGTTCTTCTACGTGCTTCTCAAAAGTAACCGTTATAACTTAAAGATGATGCTCAACTATATGAAATGGCCTAAGAAGTAAAACAAAATATGGAAATGTATTACTATCGATTATATTAAAGTCTATAAAATATGATGTAAGCTGTGGAAGTGTATTTATCGATGTTTTTATACCCTGAACCCATTGAAAATGGGAATTCATACAGACGGACAGGGCCAAATCGATTTCTCTTGTCTTGTCTTGATCAATAATATATATACTTTATGAGGTCTGCCACGCATCCTCCTGCCTGTTACATATATTTTTACAAAACCATTTTACCCTGATTTCCCATTTTCAATGGACTCAGGGTATAATACTGAAAAACTCTTCTTGTTAAATAGCTGAAAACGTTTGGCTGAGTTCAGCGAACATGTTTTTTTCCAGCCGAAATATTTTTCGGATAGAATGCGAAATTTATGCTCAGCTAGGATTAGACTAGAGATGAATCAAGAGTTGAGATCCAATCTCCAAACTTAGCCAGGTAAATGGAAACTACTTCAAATGCAATATAAATGTGTGACAAAAGATGAGTTTTCGTAAGGTCAGCAAGCCGAACGGTATGTGATGTGCGTTGTGTGCGTGTATCCGGTTGCCTTGAGGCCACATTTAAAGCTACAACTGTCACATTAACTTTGATGAGCTGCGATTCCAGAGATATGAGATCGGCAAGTAAGAGCGCCAACCGAAAGTAATCGCTGGAAACTTGAGAGGCGTTCGTTTGAAAAGTGCAAAAAAAAACATGTGTGTGGCTGGCGAAAATCGAAAGAAGAAATTAACTTTCTCCGCAGCGACAAAAGCCGGCGGCTAAAAAACGATAGCAAAACGCGACAGCCAAATGCGCATTAGAAGTCATCAAAATCATGATTGGAATTGGTATCGGCGAATGATAGCGGTAAAATACATTTATCGATATGAGTTGTGTGTGCACACGCACGCTGGGCGATGTCGCATAAGAACGCAAAGCTTGCGCGGTCTTGGGCCGCTAGCGCCTGCTGCCTACGTCTCTCCCTCGGCCTGCGAATGAAAACACAGTGCGAAACCGAATCTGCACACAGAGAAGAGCGTGTTAGTCAGTGTGGCAATTAACTCATCCCGCCGCCCCTTCCCCCTGCAAACTGCGGATGGGCATTAGCCGACGCAGGCTTTGCTAATGGCAGGGCGACAGCAGCTCCAGTTATTAGCACACTCTGAGATTTCTCTTTTGCATGCGTCGCCGAAGGTGTCATACGAATGCATTATTGTCAAAGCGAGAGAGGGAGAGAGAGCTTTTGCTTGTCTTTGCGCTGCTTCATTCACGCACACTAAAACAACCACCGAGTGACCTTAGCACTTAATACACACGAGACCGTCAGCAGCAATAGCAACAACACTGCGAGCGGCTTGTGATCAAGCGATAGAGAGCAGAGAACAGTTTTAAGAGAGCGCCGGGAAGAAGCGAGCAAAATGGACAGCTGAACGATGTTTGCACAATGGTTGCTTGCTCACAATTTGTGTATGTGTGCGTGTGAGTGACTGCCATGGTACTGCTGCTGCTGCTTCTTCTTTCTATTCTTCTTCATGTTGTGCTTGTTGAGAGTAAACAAAAGACCGTTAATTGACATGGAATTTAAAGTTCTCGCATTGTTGTTGTTATTTTTGCTGTCGTTGCATACGTGTGACACACGCGCACCCAACATAATGTTGAATGACCGGACCGGACTGGAGTCTTCTCTTCTACTTCGGCGTCTTCCCCAATCTCTGCGACTGCTGCCGTCTGAATATATAATTCCCATAATGTGCTCAGCGGCCAAGCGGTCATATACCTGCATATTTTTTTATGCTTTACAAACAAAAAAAAAAGTCCAAGCTCACAATAAAAAAAAAAAACTTGCCCCCGACCCGCACCTTGGCTAACGTTGTTCATGGCCGTTGTTCAGTTCAATAGCCCCTTGAACTGACAGCTAAAGAGACAGTGGGTGGGCGGCCGAGGGGCGCTGTGGAGCTGCTATGCCCTAGCTCATTCAGGGTGCCCCAAATATATTGTAGTTTGTGAACACCTGCATGAATACGAATCGAACACACTCGTAACATACAAATCAACCCAAATTTATGTGAACAACGAACTTGGAAAATACCAAAGTTCCAACTAAATTTGTAACTGATTGCATGCCCCAACAGGTAGACCAAGGAACTTGATAATAAGAGCTCTTGGGCTACATATACATGTATATTCAGCTGTGCTCAGCAAAACGATAGTGCTTCACGATAGTGCATACTGAAAGCATAAACCAAATTAAAAAGTACTTTTTTAACCGAAAATATAAGTGTCCACTTTTTGTCTAAAAGGGAATGTAAAGAAGAGAACGTTACTTTCGGTAAGTATTAATTAGTCAATGACGATTTTAGGGACGATTATTGAAAATCCGCTACCCATGAAAACGATAGTGCTGAATGTAAGCAGTTAAAAAAAAAATAATAGTAAATTTAAACAAGTAAGAGTGCTCTAATCGAGACGGCTCGATTAAGAGATACCCTGAACCCTGTGGGAGCTGTTACTAAAATCATTTTACGCTTCTTTTATATATACATTGCATATAACGTATGCACACATTAATACACAGTTATGCGTAGGCATAAGGGTGGGAATTTTACATATTTTTGGTACCGGTTGACCCTTTTAGAAATCTGAAGTTGGTGGCGAAAAAACGGGAATAAATAAAACTTCCTAGTGTTTATGCGTATCGCGGATATCGCACACAAATACATAAACGAACTATGCGTACACACATACATACACAGTTATGCGTAGGCACGCGCTCTGCTTACTGCGCAGTTGACGCTGCGGCAGCGTTGGGCTGCAATATGAGCATTACTATGGGAAATTGATTGTTGAATAACTTTTTTTCTGCTTGGACTTTCTTAATGAAACTTTCAGAGTACTATTAGATGGTACATATGTTTGTATTTGCCAAAGCACAAGTCTCTACTATTTGATATACTACTTCTGGAGAAATTAGCAAATTTTGGGGAAATGGAGACCGGTATCCAAAATCGAAAAATGACAAAATGTGCGCATTTATTACAGTAACATACACCGCAAATCTGAAGTATCTAGCTCTTACGGTTACAGAGTTACGATTGAAAAACAAAGTCAAATTATCGATTGTTATCGATAATAAGAAAACAGGATGACTTTTCGATAAAAAAAGATAAACTTGTTCAGCGTATGGTATACACGAGTATTCATGTCAAATTTCAAGTCTCTAGCTTTTGTAGTTTAGGAAATCGGTGCGTTCATACGGACGGACGGACGGACAGGCCTTTAACAATTTCTCTTGTTATCCTGATCAAGAATATATACTTTGTGAGGTCTGCCACGCCTCCTTCTGCCTGTTACATACATTTTCACAAAACCATTTTACCCCGAATTCCCATTTTCAATAGGCTTAGGGTATAACAAGTAAGAAAACTATAGTCGGGCGTAACCGACTAGGGTATACCCTGAGCCTCGTCGAACCTGTGTTTTACAATACACTTATATTTAGCGTAAAATTATACAAAAATTTCAAGTTAAAAGCATTTTTTTTATACCCTGAGCCCATTGAAAATGGGAAATCAGGGTATAATGTTTTTGTTGGATGTATGTAACAGGCAGAAGGAGGCGTGGCAGACCCCATAAAGTATATATATTCTTGATCAGGACGACAAGAGAAATCGATTTGGCCCTGTCCGTCTGTCTGTCTGTCCGTCCGTCCGTCTGTCCGTCTGTCCGTCCGTCCGTCTGTCCGTCTGTCCGTATGTATGAACGCATCGATTTCAGCTCTCAGAAGAGCTAGAGACTTGAAATTTTTTTGTAGATCCCTATATACAGCGCGCATATCAAGTTTATTTTCGATAATCGATAAATGTATTCGTTTTTTTGTTATCGAATAAAAACATAATCGAAATTTAGTTAAAAAATTCTATCTCGCCCATATTTTAAGCTAGAGACACCAAAATTTATATTTAGCTTTATATGTATTTTATGCAATTTCGAATTTTGTTATATTTTGGATACCGGCCCCAAATTCAGATTCGACGGGGCTCAGGGTATCCCCTAGTCGGTCACGCCCGACTAGAGCTTTCTTACTTGTTATACCCTGAGCCCATTGAAAATGGGAAATCAGGGTATAATGTTTTTGTTGGATGTATGTAACAGGCAGAAGGAGGCGTGGCAGACCCTATATATTCTTGATCAGGACGACAAGAGAAATCGATTTGGCCCTGTCCGTCTGTCTGTCCGTCCGTCCGTCCGTCCGTCCGTCCGTCCGTCCGTCCGTCCGTCCGTCTGTCCGTCTGTCCGTCTGTCCGTCTGTCCGTATGTATGAACGCGTCGATCTCAGCTCTCAGAAGAGCTAGAGACTTGAAATTTTTTTTGTAGATCCCTATATACAGCGCGCATATCGAGTTTGTTTTCGATAATCGATTAATTCATTCGTTTTTTTGTTATCGAATAAAAACATTATCGAAATTCAGTTATAAAATTCTATCTCGCCCATCTTTTAAGCTAGAGACACCAAATTTTATATTTAGCTTTATATGTATTTTATGCAATTTCGAATTTTGTTATATTTTGGATACCGGCCCCAAATTTTCCCCAATTGAAGTTCAGTCTCAAATATAGCCCAAATGCGAATGAGTTGGCACTTTTACTAAACTGACAAATATGCCCATGGAATATGTTGATCATATGTCGAAAATTTCATTGAAATCCGTTAAATAGCAAAAAAGTTATTAAACAAAACGTTTGGCTACTTTGCAAACTCACGTGGCAGCAGCGCCAAGCGAACGCACTTTTTCTATTCATGAGCGCACACATACAAACGCTCGCATTCTAGTCGATTCGAAGAATCGCAAATTACGTTTGAATTTTTTTGAATTATTAGCTGCTGCTTTAGTTTACATTTGCCACAAATGCTTTAAACTTGAAATTTTTGTATAATTTTACGCTAAATATAAGTGTATTGGAAGACACAGGTGCGACGAGGCTCAGGGTATACCCTAGTCGGTTACGCCCGACTAGAGTTTTCTTACTTGTTTTAAACTGACATTGGCGAGGTTTGAGCCTACGTTAATTACGCAACGTGCATTAACTCTACCAACAACGCCACCTAATTTTTATAAACTTAAAAACCTAAGTTTACTCTTTAACAACCAAAAAACTTTTATATTAAAAAACTGACATTGGCGAGGTTCGCACCTACGTTAATTGCACAACGTGCATCACCTCTACCAAATTAAAAACTAAATAAATCTCCGACGTCGCCTGGTGTCGAACCCAGGTCCTCATGTTTCGCGTGCGTCGCTTCTACCAACAACGCCACTCCACCGTTTGTGGAAACGGTGGTAAATGTAAACTAAAGTAGCAGCTGATAGTTTAACAAAATTCAAACGTAATTTGCGATTCTTCGAATCGACTAGAATGCGAGTGTTTGTATGTGTGTGTGCACAGAATAGAAAAAGTGCGTTCGCTTGGCGCTGCTGCCACATGAGTTTGCAAAGTCCACAAACGTTTTGCTTAATATCATTTTTGCTACTAAACGGATTCCAATGATATTTTCGGCATATGATCAACATGTTCTACGGGCATATTTGTCAGTTTAGTAAAAGTGCGAACTCATTCACATTTTGGCTATATTTACATCTAAGCTTCAATTTTGAGAATTTGGGGAAATATGGGGCTGGTATCCAAAATTCATAATTGCTTAAAGCTAAATACTAAATTTGGTGTCTCTAGCTAATAAGATGGGCGAGATAGAATTTTAAAACTGAATTTCGATAATGTTTTTATTCGATAACAAAAAAACGAATAAATAAATCGATTATCGGAAATAAACACTATATGCGCGCTTTATATACGGATCTACAAAAAAATTTCAAGTCTCGAGCTCTTCTGAGAGCTGAAATCGACGCGTTTATACATACGGACAGACGGACAGGGCCAAATCGATTTCTCTTGTCGTCCTGATCAAGAATATATATAATTTATAGGGTGTGCCACGCCTCCTTCTGCCTGTTACATACGTCCAACAAAACCATTATTCCCTAATTTCCCATTTTCAGTGGGCTCAGGGTATAAAAAGCAAACAAAATTCATTAGTAATAAACAATGTATCAAAAAGTTTAGTTACGTTTGCATGTATATTCATAGATATGACTAAACAGTCAATTTTAATAATTAAGTATCAGCAAAAGTAAATAAAGTGAAGCCAACAATTGTTAATATATAATAAGTCACCATTACTGCATCTATATAAGTGCAAGGAGTATATAGACAATCAACATTTGTCATGGAGAAACAGATGGAGAGAGACAGAGACAGAGAGAGAGAGAGATACCAGAAAGATGGGAATTAATCAACAACAAGTTCTGATGACCTTTGGCTAAAAAAGCAATTTATTTATACCATTAAAAAAATTTAATAACATCAAATATATGATTGAATTTATAGCGCTTAGAAGTAAAAAGCGAGCCAGAGGGCGTGGCAATAAATTATTTTAAAACAAGTAAGAAAACTCTAGTCGGGCGTAACCGACTAGGGTATACCCTGAGCCTCGTCGCACCTGTGTCTTCCAATACACTTATATTTAGCGTAAAATTATACAAAAATTTCAAGTTTAAAGCATTTGTGGCAAATGTAAACTAAAGCAGCAGCTGATAATTCAACAAAATTCAAACGTAATTTGCGATTCTTCGAATCGACTAGAATGCGAGCGTTTGTATGTGTATGTGTATGTGCAAGTGCGTTCGCTTGGCGCTGCTGCCGCGTGTTTTTGCAAAGTAGCCAAATGTTGTGTTTAATAACCTTTTTTGCTATTTAACGGATTTCAATGAAATTTTCGACATATGATCAACATATTCCATGGGCATTTTTGTCAGTTTAGTAAAAGTGCCAACTCATTCGCATTTTGGCTATATTTGAGACTGAACTTCAATTGGGGAAAATTTGGGGCCGGTATCCAAAATATAGCTTAAAGATGGGCGATATCCATTGAAAATGAGAATTCAGGGTATAATGGTTTTGTGAAAATGTATGTAACAGGCAGAATGAGGCGTGGCAGACCCCATAAAGTATATATATTCTTGATCAGGACGACAAGAGAAATTGTTTGAGCTATGTCCGTCTGTCCGTCCGTCCGTAGAAGCCCCTAGATCTCCTAAGCCACAAAAGCTAGACTTGAAATTTAACATGAATACTCGTGTATACCATACGCTTACGAGTTTATCATAAATTTTCGATAACTCACCCTGTTTTCTTATTGTCGATAACAATCGATAATTTGACTTTGTTTTTCAAGCGTAACTTTGTAACCGTAAAAGCTAGATACACCAGATTTGTGGTGTATGTTACTGTAATGAATGCGCACATTTTTTCATTTTTCGATTTTGGATACCGGCCTCCATTTCCCCAAAATTTGCAAATTTCTCAAGAAGTCGTATATCACACACTAGAGCCTTGTGCTTTGGCAAATACAAACATATGTACCATCTTATTATACTCTGAAAGTTTCATTAAGAAAGTCGAAGCAGAAAAAAAGTTATTCAACAATCAATTTCCCATAGTAATGCTTATATTGCAGCCCAAGCGCAGCCGCTGCGTAAACTGGGCAGTTAGCAGAGTGCGAGCTTACGCAAAACTTTGTATGTATGTGTGAATGCGTTGTATGCAATTAGTATATAAAGACGCGTAAAAATATGTCGAAATATAATCGACAAAATGATTTACTCAAGACATTAACGTAAATAACTTTAGGCGAGTACATATTTTATACAGCCTGGACAAAGTGTCCAGATATCCAACACAAAACCGCAAAAAATTGCCTAATAATATATAAGACGCTGCGTAAACTGCATAGTTCGTTTATGCATTTGTGCTCTGGGAAATTCTAATTATGCCCTTTTTTCGCTACCAACTTCAGATTTCTAAAAGGGTCAGCAGGTACCAAAAATATGTAACATTCCCACCCCTACGCCTACGCATAACTGCGTATTTAAGTGTGCATACGTTATATGCAATGTATATATAAAAGAAGCGTAAAATGATTTTAGTAACAGCTCCCACAGGGTTCAGGGTATCTCTTAATCGAGCCGTCTTGATTAGAGCACTCTTACTTGTTATTTTATATACCCTGAGCCCATTGAAAATGGGAAATCAGGGTATAATGTTTTTGATGGATGTATGTAACAGGCAGAAGGAGGCGTGGCAGACCCCATAAAGTATACATATATATTCTTGATCAGGACGACAAGAGAAATCGATTTGGCCCTGTCCGTCTGTCCGTCCGTCCGTCTGTCCGTATGTTTGAACGCGTCGATTTCAGCCCGTATAAGAGCTAGAGACTTGAAATTTTTTTGTAGGTCCGTGTATAGCACGCGTAGATCGAGTTTGTTTTAAAAAATCGATAACTATCCCCAAATAATTGTTATCGATTAAAAACAAAATCGAAATTCAGTTAAAAAATTATATCTCGCCCATCTTTTAAGCTAGAGATTTAGCTTTATATGTATTTTATGCAATTTCGAATTTTGTTATATTTTGGATACCGGCCCCAAATTTCCCCCAATTGAAGTTCAGTCTCAAATATAGCCAAAATGCGAATGAGTTGGCACTTTTACTAAACTGACAAATATGCCCATAGAATGAATTGATCATATGCAGAAAATTTCATTGAAATCCGTTAAATAGCAAAAAAGTTATTAAACAAAACGTTTGGCTACTTTGCAAAAACACGCGGCAGCAGCGCCAAGCGAACGCACTTGCACACACACATACAAACGCTCGCATTCTAGTCGATTCGAAGAATCGCAAATTACGTTTGAATTTTGTTGAATTATCAGCTGCTGTTTTACTTTACATTTGCCATCGCTTTCTAAGACAGTGGAGTGGCGTCGTTGGTAGAAGCGACGCACGCGAAACATGAGGACCTGGGTTCGAAACCAGGCGATGCCTGAAATGTATTTAGTTTTTTAATTTTATAAAAATGAGGTTCTTTGGTTGTTAAAGAGTAAACTTGAATTTTTTTTATAATTTTATGCAAAATATAAGTGTATTGAAAAACACAGGTTCGACGGGGCTTAGGGTATCCCCTAGTCGGTTGCGCCCGACTAGAGTTTTCTTACTTGTTATTATTAGTATGATTATTATTGTTATCATTATTATTAGTATGATTATTATTATATCATTATTATTAGTATGATTATTATTATTATCATTAATATTATTAATTGCGAATTTAATTGCTGTGGTTGTGGACGTGGCATTGCAACTACTGTGACCCAATAATATATATATATATATGTATGTATTTTTATATATTGACAGTCGATATATATATATATATATACAGTGGCTCCAACGCCAAATCGGACAAGACTATTTATTTTTTTCAAAGTTGTTTTTCTTTAGCACTAAGTTAATTTTTTATCGTTTTCACATTTTTTCTTAAATCTATAATGTATAAGCCTCCCAAATCAAAAAAAAAATTTTGTAATTTCAAACGGCAACATTTTTTTTATTTTAAAAAACGAACAACAAGTCCGATTTTGAGCTTCAACGCCAAATCGGACAAAAGAAAACTTAAATGAAAAATAACAGAAAAACGTAATATTTAATATTTTGTTGCAAAACCTTTATTTGCGACAACAGCCTGCAAGCGATTGGGAACTGATTTGACCAACTTTTTGCAGATCTCTGGCTCTATGGAGTTCCAAGCTGCAAGTAATCCCTTTTTTAATTGGTCAACTGTGTTATACCGGTTTTGGTACACTTTCCTCGCCAAAATTTCCCACAGATTCTCTATGACGTTTATATCCGGGCTCTGGGCAGGCGTTTGGATCAGTTTTGGACAGTTATGGATTAGCCAGAGCCTAGCTAGCATTGAAGTGTGCTTGGGGTCGTTGTCTTGATAAAAAGCAAAGTCTTCAAGAATCCCCAATTTCTCCGCACTCTGCTTAACATTTTTCTTCAAAATGTCAAGGTAGCCAAATTTATCTAATATGCCATCTATAAAATGCAAATGGCCAACTCCCGCACTCGACATACAGCCCCAAACCATGACTGAACCTCCTCCATGCTTAACAGTGCCTATGGTGTTCTTGGGCTCAAACTCAGTATTTGGTTTACGCCACACATACACCTTACCATCGGACCCATGCAAATTAAATTTACTTTCATCAGTAAACAACACCTTTAAATAAGATAAGTGATAAGTGATATGATGATTATAATATGATATACAACCAACTAACATGATTCCAAAAGTCATCGGTTTTTAGCAAGTACTCTTTTGCGAATTTTATTCTAAAGGCCTTGTTCTTAGGGCTAATATACGGCTTTTTTTGTGCAACTCGGCCATGCAAATCATACCGATGCAAAGTATTGCGCACTGTGTTGTCACACACATCCTTTGCAAAGTTTTTTTTTATTGACATCCTGAGTTCCTTTGCGGTTTTAAAGGGATCAACCTTAATTTCCCTTATAATTGACCGTTCCTCTCTTGAGTTTAATCGCTTTCTTTTTCCCTCCTGGCTTTTGTTAATTAATCTTCCATCCTCCCGAAACCTTTTTATGATATCATGAACGGTAGATTTGCTTCTTCCGACCAGATCTGCTATTTCCCTAACGGGTTTGCCATCAAAATGCAGTTTTAATATTATTTGGCGAGCCTCAACACCAGTTTGCTTCCCACGTGGAGCCATTTCGCAAAAATAATTTGTGTTACTGTCACTTATGAGCTTGAGAACATAACGAAATGCAATAAGCAAAACAAAAACGAAAATCTCCGTCAAATAACGGATCTTTTTCTTGCAGTTTTCTTTTGTCCGATTTGGCGTTGAAGCTCAAAATCGGACTTGTTGTTCGTTTTTTAAAATAAAAAAAATGTTGCCGTTTGAAATTACAAAATTTTTTTTTTGATTTGGAAGGCTTATACATTATAGATTTAAGAAAAAATGTGAAAACGATAAAAAATTAACTTAGTGCTAAAGAAAAACAACTTTGAAAAAAATAAATAGTCTTGTCCGATTTGGCGTTGGAGCCACTGTATATATATATATATATATATATATATATATATATATATATATATATATATATATATATATATATATATATATATATATATATATATATATATTATATATATATATATATATATATATATATATATATATATATATATATATAGACGTGTGCAAAGTATTTTTATTTCAAAATTATGCAATTATTAATGAATAATAGTTAATTAGTTAATTTACCGTGGCAGCCAACGATTTTATTGCATGATCAGCAGCTCTGTGAAAGGTACCAAAAGATTCAAAACCAGCCAGCGGGGATGCTGGAACTGGAACTTGTATTGGTTAAGGTGCTGGCAATAGAACTGGAACTGTTGCTGGTGCCATATGAAGCCGCTGCTGCTGCCTAAGTTACAGTTCAATAAACTGCACGGAATTCCGCTCTATTGACCCAAACGCACCATCAACAAAAGCAACAATACTTACTACAAACTAACAGCAAAAAATGGTCTCTGAAGCACCAGCGTGCAAAATAATTAAGCAAACAATGAGCAAAATCATTAGGCAAACAATAAGCCAAACAAAAATCAAGAAACGCCAATCACTCAAAGGGAGGCCCGAAAACTAAACAACAACAGCGGTTCGGGAACTGAGTCAGGCCAAGGCCAAAATCAGCAGGAAGGAAAGCCAGAAAGCAATCGCAATAGCATAACACACACACATGCACCCAAAAATATTTGGCCAACAATATAAAGAAACAAGTAAGAAAACTCTAGTCGGGCGTAACCGACTAGGGTATACCCTGAGCCTCGTCGAACCTGTGTTTTCCAATACACTTATATTTAGCGTAAAATTATACAAAAATTTCATGTTTAAAGCATTTTTTTCAAAAAACTGACATTGACGAGGTTTGAACCTACGTTAACTAAGCAACGCGCATCACCTCTACCAACAACGACACTCCACTGTCTTAGAAAGCGATGGCAAATGTAAACTAAGGCAGCAGCTGATAATTCAACAAAATTCAAACGTAATTTGCGATTCTTCGAATCGACTAGAATGCGAGCGTTTGTATGTGTGCGCTCACGCATAGAAAAAGTGTGTTCGCTTGGCGCTGCTGCCACGTGTTTTTGCAAAGTAGCCAAACGTTTTGCTTAATAACTTTTTTGCTACTCAACGGATTTCAATAAAATTTTCGGCATATGATCAATATATTCTATGGGCATATTTATCAGTTTAGTAAAAGTGCCAACTCATTCACATTTTGGCTATATTTGAGACTGAAGTTCAATTGGGGGAAATTTGGGGCCGGTATCCAAAATATAACAAAATCCGAAATTGCATAAAATACATATAAAGCTAAATATAAAATTTGGCGTCTCTAGCTTAAAAGATGGGCGAGATATAATTTTATAACTGAATTTCGATAATGTTTTTATTCGATAACAAAAAAACGAATAAATTTATCGATTATCGAAAATATACTTGATATGCGCGCTGTATATAGGCATCTACAAAAAAATTTCAAGTCTCTAGCTCTCTTCTGAGAGCTGAAATCGACACGCTCATACATACGGACAGACGGACATACGGACAGACGGACAGGGCCAAATCGATTTCTCTTGTCGTCCTGATGAAGAATATATATACTTTATGAGGTCTGCCACGCCTCCTTCTATCTGTTACATACATCCAACAAAAACATTATACCATGATTTCCTATTTTCAATGGGCTCCCGTTTACTTATTATCGATAAAAATCGATAATTTGACTTTGTTTTTTAAGCGTAACTTTTTAACCGTAAAAGCTAGATACACCAGATTTGCGGCGTATGTTACTGTAATGAATGCGCACATTTTTTCATTTTTCGATTTTGGATACTGGCCCCATTTCCCCAAAATTTGCAAATTTTCGCAAGAAGTCGTATATCAAACACTAGAGACTTGTGCTTTGGCAAATGCAAACATATGTACCATCTTATTATACTCTGAAAGTTTCATTAAGAAAGTCGAAGCAGAAAAAAGTTATTTAACAATCAAGTAATGCTTATATTGCAGCCCAAGCGCAGCCGCTGCGTAAACTGCGCAGTGAGCAGAGCGCGAGCCTACGCATAACTGTGTATTTATGCATGCGTTATATGCAATGTATGTATAATGCAGTGTATACATATGCAATGTATTTTGTTGTTCATTAAGTAATTTCGCTTCTTTTAGAGCAATTTAAACACGATTTTTTTTAATATACAAAGCATTACAAAAATTTTTGTTGTCTCCATTTTGATCCAATACCTTTTATGTTCTTTCTGGCAAGAGATGAATTCCATGCTAATGAAATTTGTTATTTTTGCTGGCAAAAAACGGAGCTAACTCGATTTTGAGGCCTTGATTTGAGACTAAAATTTTTCCATCCAAAAATTTTTGCAGAGACCGGAACAAGTACTAGTCTGAAGGTGCCAAGCCTGGAGAACATGGTAGAAGGGGTAGCATTTCCCATTCAAGCTGCAAATGCTTTTGGCAAGGTATCAAACTTGTATGAGGTCTCGCATTATCCTGGTGAAACACTTTTCCTTTTCTTTTGACCAATTCTGGCCTCTTCTGTTTAATTGAATCACTCAACTTGTCCAGCTGATCATAATACACTTCAGAATTAATCGTGGTGTTGTCTGGCAAAAGCCCAAAATAAACGATCACCTTGAAATCCTACCAAACAGACAAAATAACCCTTTTTGGCGAATATCGGCCTTCAAAGTGGTTTGAACCGCTTCATCCTTTTTAGACCATGATCTTCACATTGCTGTAAACAACCCATGTTTGGTCGCCAGTAATAATGCGCCTCAAAAATGGATCACTTTTTTGACGTTTTATAAGCAAATCACAGTCGTTAATGCGGCGAAGCAAATTTCGTACTGTAAGAACACGAGGCACCCCACCCATATGTCAAGCTTCGAAATTCATTTAACACGTTTTATATGCTTGGGAAAGGCTTCCTTCGACAAATTTGAGCTTTCAACAATCTCTCAAAATGTTATTCAACGATATGTATCCACCAACGACTTTATTTTATCCACATCGGCTTCAATCGTCCTTCCAGGACATGGTGCATCCCTAAGAATGAAATTCTGCAAACCAATTTTTGCATTGGGGTTCAGTCGACACATCTTCTCCGTATACATCACACAATTTTCGCCTCACTTGAACAGCATTTTGACCATTTTGATAGTCAAACAGTAAAATATGCCGAAAATTCAGTTTTCGATCTTCCATCTTCGATAGGGCTCCAAACATAAACTGTTCCAATAACCTTAAACAAATTTTGTACAAACCTGTCTTAATATATAAGCTATTCAAAAATATAACGGTAAAACAGTTAAGTTTTAAGGTGGCTTTGAAAAAAATTAGTGCGTTCAGCTGTTTCAAAAAAACGAAATTACTTAATGAACAACCCAATATATATATGTGCGATATTCGCGATACGCATAAACACTGGGAAATTCCAATTATGCCCTTTTTTCGCTACCAACTTCAAATTTCTAAAAGGGTCAGCAGGTACCAAAAATATGTAACATTCCTGCCTCTATGCCTATGCATAATTGTGTATTAATGTGTGCATGCGTTATATGCAATGCATATATAAAAGAAGCGTAAAATGATTTTAGTAACAGCTCCCACAGGAGCTCGAGTCGTTTCGATTAGAGCACTGTTACTTGTTTTTTGCTACTTTCCTGTTGTTGTTCGACCGTAAAACATTTGTGGAGTACCTTGAACGACCTTGGCGCCATTAAGACGCCCGCTTAGCTGGCGGCAACTGTTAGTCAAACTTGGTCAAAATGCATTTCAAATAACATCACACTTAACATGTTTTGGTTTTGGCTTCTTTGCTGTTGCTGGTGATTTTGAGCACGTGTTGTTGGATTTGGCTGCTGTTTTTATTGTTTTTTTTTTTTTGTTTGGTTTTGGCTTTGATTTTGATGTTGACTCTGTGTGGGACGCTACTGGTCGCCAGGCCTGTTGTACTGCAATGGTAATGAAGACAGAGTCCGAAGCTGATGGTGTCATCATTGACACCAAATCGCCCACACGATCAGCCCCACTGAATATATGAATATGTCTATATATTGCCTATAAAGTGCGGCCCAACGCTGACCAATGTGCTCATTGTCTTGACTTGTTTCTTGTAAAGTCTTTAAAGCATATACCCGTCCTTGCAACTAACAAAAGAAAAAGTGAGAAAAATTATATTTAAGAGAGAAAAAACAGAAATCAACTACGAAAGACAACTTTCTCGCCGATATCAAGCGAAATACAATTGAGGCAGTGGGCGTTCCCATAGATCATATTACTAGGCAGCTGTCAAACCTAAGAGCTTAATAAAATAATATTGATATTGATATATACATTCAATCTGAAAAAAATTTGAAATTAAATGTAGTCATTAGAGTCGCTTTGGCCCTCCATTAATAGGCATATTGCATGCTCATCTAGCTTAAAAAAATAAGCAACCAAAAATCAAGCTAAAATCTAAGAGTGGGATTGAGCTATGATCCCTATATTAAACTGAATTGCAGTTACAATTCTTAAAACATTTTAAAACCCATAAAAAAATACTTACAAAATTTGTTGGAATTTATAATTCCTATTCTGTGATAAATCAAAAACAATTTTTGAAAAACAAATAAGTTATTTATGAACAAACAAAGTAACTTAGTGGCAGATTGGCAATTCTGGCAGTTTCTCAGGCAAAATTTGTTTTTAGGCCAAATGGAGCTTGTAATTTAATCCAAGTTGCTTGTTTTCCTGTCGTCTATTTGATTAGGCACCATTGTGAGCTCTTAACGGTGTACGAAACAGAATGAAATGGTGTTAATCATTTGCCATTATACTAGCCGATACACATTACATTAGCCAACTTTCGCTGCCAATAAAAAAAAACGACTTAGCCGGCGATAACAATATGAAATCAATGCCAAAGAATAACAAGTAAGAAAACTCTAGTCGGGCGTGACCGACTAGCGGATACCCTGAGCTTCGTCGAAATTGCAAAATTGCATAAAATACATAAAGCTAAATATAAAATTTGGTGGGTCTAGCTGACAAGATGGGCGAGATACAATATTTAACTGAAGTTCGATTTTGTTTTTAATCGATAACAATTAATTGGGTATAGTTATCGATTTTGTAAAATAAACTTGATCTGCGCGTGCTATACACGGACCTACAAAAAAAATTCAAGTCTCCAGCTCTTATAGAAGCGAAAATCGGCGCATTCAAATGTACGGACAGACAGACGGACGGACAGACAGACAGACAGACGGACAGGGAAAAATCGATTTTTCTTGTCGTCCTAATCAAGAATATATATACTGTATGGGGTCTGCCACGCCTCCTTCTGTCTGTTACATACATCCAACAAAACCATTATACCCTGATTTCCCATTTTGAATGAGCTCAGGGTATAAAAAACAATTTGGAAACCGTTAAAATTTCTATGATTTACAAGGAAGCAAAAAATATAAAATAAACTGCATTCAAAATACGGTCGAATTGGCTTCCAATTGGATATTGTGCTCGTAAATGGACTTAAATTGGATTTAGGCGCAGACAGGCGGCAGCCTTGAGCGCTTTGGCCTTGAACTTCATTTATAGGAAGGGGCCGACATGCATTTGGAATTCAATTACGACTGCGAAATTTTGGCCCGAAGCATCGTGACAAAATATTTGCCAAATGCCAAACAATTTGACAAATCGCGAGCAAAAGTCCCAAATAAAGTGAGATAAGCTAAAACCAATAACTGAGCACCAAATGGCTGACACTTTTTATACCCTAAACCCATTGAAAATGGGAATTTAGGGTATAATGATTTTGTGAAAATGTATGTAGCAGGCATAAGGAGGCGTGACAGATCCCATAAAGTATATATATTCTTGATCAGGACGACAAGAGAAATTGTTTAAGCCCTGAAGCATCTGTCCGTCCGTGTGAACGCACCGATTTCCTAAACGACAAAAGCTAGAGAATTTAAATTTAACCATACGCTTAACGAGTTTATCTTTAATTTTCAGAAAGTCAACCCATTTTCTTATTGATAACAATCGATAATTTGACTTAGTTTGTCTGGCGTAACTCTATAACCGCAAAAGCTAGAGACTTCAGAATTGTAGTGTATGTTATTGTAATGAATGCGCACATTTTGTAATTTTTCTCCAGAAGTCGTATATCAAATACTAGAGACTTGTGCTTACAAACATATGTACCATCTAATTATACCCTGAAGGTCTCATTAGGAAAGTCCAAACTGCAAAAAAATTTATTCAGCATTCAATTTCTCATAGTAATGCTCATATTGCAGCCCAAGCACAGCCGCTGCGTAAACTGGGCAGTAAGCAGAGCGCGTGCCTACGCATAACTGTGTATGTATGTGTGCATGCGTCATATGCAATGTATATATAAAGAAGCGTAAAAATATTCCTATACATATTTTTACGCTTCTTTATATATACAGCTACGGTCAGTAAAATGATAGCGCACTGAATGCACTGAAAGCGCTGAATGTTGGTCATCACAATTTAGTGATAAACACAATATTTTTGACAAAATTTGATGCAATTATTAAGTTTAACATCTATTCTTATTAATTAGATGTTTTTTTTTGTTACAAACTTAGGATATGTGCACTTCAGGACCTTAGAAGGAGAAAACACCTAAAATTGAGCTGTTCATAAGAATAATAGCAGTTACCAAAAATTGAAAAAAAAATTAGAAAAAACCTTTTTAACGTTACTCTAACTTCATATATCATGTTTTACACATCTGCTTTAGTCTAACACTTAAATTTAAAACCGTTATGTTTTACTACGACTTTGTATTTGCATTGCATGGAGTCGATGAGGTGCTGGCACCGTTTCAGAGCAATTTGGTGCCACGCCCCCTAAATTACTTGCCGCAATCGATGGATTTGTAGCTTCTACAACTCTTATAACATCCCCACACAGGTTTTCGATAGGATTCAGATCCGGGGCCTGAGCTAACCATGCCATAGGGTCGATTTTTTTGGATGCAAACCACTATTATGCGAAAGGACTCGTATATTTCGGGTCATTATCCTGCTAGAAAGTCCATTTAAAAGGCATTCTACAATTGGCAGATGCTAGCACTATATTTGCAAATAAACGGATGTAGACATTTATGCCCATTATTCGAGTTACACACATGGGTTGTACTACATCCAACATACGGAAAACGTGCCCATATCACATTGCTCAGACCGTCGTGCTTAATCATCAGTCATCAATAAGTAACGCAACTTACTGTGAACAGATTTGGTCAAAATAGTTATGTTTGGTGTCAGAGGCCTTAGATAGTATATACTCAGTCCACCAAAAACCAAAAATATTGTCCTTAGGGTACTAAGAAGATGATTAAGCACGACGGTCTGAGCAATGTGATATGGGCACGTTTTCCGTATGTTGGATGTAGTACAACCCATGTGTGTAACTCGAATAATGGGCATAAATGTCTACATCCGTTTATTTGCAAATATAGTGCTAGCATCTGCCAATTGTAGAATGCCTTTTAAATGGACTTTCTAGCAGGATAATGACCCGAAATATACGAGTCCTTTCGCATAATAGTGGTTTGCATCCAAAAAAATCGACCCTATGGCATGGTTAGCTCAGGCCCCGGATCTGAATCCTATCGAAAACCTGTGTGGGGATGTTATAAGAGTTGTAGAAGCTACAAATCCATCGATTGCGGCAAGTAATTTAGGGGGCGTGGCACCAAATTGCTCTGAAACGGTGCCAGCACCTCATCGACTCCATGCAATGCAAATACAAAGTCGTAGTAAAACATAACGGTTTTAAATTTAAGTGTTAGACTAAAGCAGATGTGTAAAACATGATATATGAAGTTAGAGTAACGTTAAAAAGGTTTTTTCTAATTTTTTTTTCAATTTTTGGTAACTGCTATTATTCTTATGAACAGCTCAATTTTAGGTGTTTTCTCCTTCTAAGGTCCTGAAGTGCACATATCCTAAGTTTGTAACAAAAAAAAACATCTAATTAATAAGAATAGATGTTAAACTTAATAATTGCATCAAATTTTGTCAAAAATATTGTGTTTATCACTAAATTGTGATGACCAACATTCAGCGCTTTCAGTGCATTCAGTGCGCTATCATTTTACTGACCGTAGCTGTATTTGTCGAAATGTAATCGACAAAATGCTTTAATCTAGACAATAATGTAAATAACTTTAGTCGAGTACATATTTTGTATAGCCTGGACGAAGTGTCCTGATATCCAACACAAAACCGCAAATCGCCTAATAGTATATATGACGCTGGGTAAACTGCATAGTTCGTTTATGTATTTGTGTGCGATATCCGCGATATGCATAAACACTAGGAAATTCCAATTATGCCCTTTTTTCGCAACCAACTTCAGATTTTTAAAATGTTAGCAGGCAGCAAAAATATGTAACACTCCCACCCTTAAGCCTACGCATAACTGTGTATTTATGTGTGCATGCGTTATATGCAATGTATATATAAAAGAAGCGTAAAATGATTTTAGTAACAGCTCCCACAGGGTTCAGGGTATCTCTTAATCGAGTCGTCTCGGTTAGAGCACTCTTACTTGTTATTGTACATATACCATTCACGACAGCAATTTGGATAGATGTTGTAATGGAAATGACGACTAACCTATCGATTACAATCAATAATTGCTTATCGAGAAGTGGATAGAATGATGGAACAGCTCAACAGTAAACCCGTTCCAAGCCACTCGACTTAACTTTAGGTGAGACGAGGTGGGTAAAACTGGGATGGATGTTGCCCAACTTAATTTGGGCAAATGTTTTAGAAAAACAAATTTAATCGGCTTGACGACAGAGGCAATCGACGCAAAGCCAAATGAACGGCGGGCCAATATTATTAACGTGTTTTGTATGGGTTTAATTAGGATAATTTACATGCAAATGCTAAATAGAATGGGACGACGGCCACACTATGGGGAGGTGAAAATCAACGGGGGGAGTGACCGTTCAGATGGCTAATGATTGGGCGGAGGGAAAAGTGGCTGGGGGCGTCGCTCATTGTGAAATGTGTGGAGTAGCTTCGAAGTTTGATTTGACAGCCGCGACAACGATAATTGCGGCGATCTCAGGCGTGTTTCAGTGTCAAATTAGAAGCCATTATGAAGAACGAAGGTGTATCAGTAGGAGGACGAGGCGAGGCTAAGCCGACACTGCGTTCTCGGAGAGAGAGACGTGGGTTAAACAATAATAATAATAATATCGATTATAAATCATAAACAAACGCTTTTCATTACAACTACAATGTATTTAATTGTAATTGCAATGCAAGCGAATAACAGCAACAGAAATATTCATAGTAAGCCAATGGCAAGTGCCAAGACTCGACTAGCACATACCCAGCACAGCAGACTCTCATTACAAGACTCCAACTGCCTCCAAGGAGTTGTAATTCAAAACATGGTCTCAGAATCGCTTTTTATCGATCAATTAAACTCAGCTCACTCCACCTCCCATTGAAGCTGATCTCATAATTGATATTTATCGATATATAGATGGACGTGGCAGCTCGTCTACCTAACAAGTTTGAAATGATACTCCCAGTTTCATTTGGTATAGGGTATTAAAAGCGATTACCTTTTTGGCTTGGCTTGGGCTCGTGTCAATCGCGCGCAGCCACCCAGCCACCAGCACAACAAAACGCCATCAAAGACGGCGTCTCTCTAGATCAAAAATGGAGATACGCTGCCAATTGTCAAGCGGGTCTCAATGCCTTTTCCGTGTGCCTATCTGTGTGCGTGTGTGTGCCTGCACCACAGCACCAAAAGCGGGCAAAGCCAAAGCCGCTGTCGACTTGGCGTCGCACACGCAGCGCAGGCGCGCTACTTAAACCACTTCAAACTTCAATTAGATTTTAGCTTATAAACTTATAAATGGAAATCTCTTCCACCCCCTTTCCGGGCCGTACAGAGTCCTGGGGCAAACAAATGCCAGACACAACTCACGCCAGCTGAGTCGGGAGGGGCGTGGAGTGTTGCGTCTCTCCGTTATTTATGCATGCGATTTAACAAGCACGAGGAACCCGACAGAGCCACTAAGTCAACAGCTGATCATTACTACTATTACTGACCAAACGAAAACGGAAAACACACACACAGCGCGCTTGGCGGATTTGATTGATTAACTGATTGACTGACTGACGGGTCATGTGCGGGTCAACAACGCTGTCAAATTGAAATTTCGCACGCGCTGCTCTTGCACCGCACCGCTGGCCATCGGCTGACCTTCAGTCACAGCAGCAATCAGAAGCGTCGTGAATCACTGTTGTTTTTTCTGGGAGTTCACCTCATTTGAAAATGCAAATTTGTTGAATATTTCTATTAGAAATTGTTTCAATATAGTTACAAACTAAGCGAACATATTTTGATTAATAAACGTTTTTAACGATTCGAGCTGCTAAAGGTCTCAAGCGAAATTTAAGAGCGAATAAAACTCGGAATAATGCATTGAACTTTATTGTTCAAAAGCTGAGCTGAACTGTAGTTTCTGTTAGTGAATTGAATAACTAAAATTGGAGCTAAATTTTCTGTCAGCTCAACTTCCTGTCAAATGTTTGACATTCCACTTGCAAATGATTTACTGAATCCAGACTAAGCAACAAAATATAGGTGCAGGTAAAGCTAAGAGGTAGACATAATTTGAAATCAAGTTTAATCTTTAGTAAAATTGCGTTTCATTGGATTGTTAGCACTTTCACGAATAAATTACCGAAACATTGTACTTTCTTGTCAACTAAACTTCCATTTTAAGCTTCTTTTATATATATATATAACGCATATAACGCATGCACATATACAATTATGCGTAGGCACGCGTTCTGCTTACTGCGCAGTTCACGCAGCGGCCTACGCTTTGGCTGCAATATGAGCATTGCTATGAGAAATTGATTGTTGAAAAACTTTTCTTCTATATGGACTCTCTTAATGAAACTTTCAAGGTATAATGAGGTGGTCCATATGTTTGTATTTGCCAAAGCACAAATCTATAGTATACGATATACGTTTCTTGGACAAGTGTGTACGTTTTGGGGAAAGGGGAACGGTATCCAAAATCCAAAAGTTACAAAATGTTCATTACAGTACCGCAAATCTTAAGTGTATAAACTATCACTAAACCAATTAAAAGTTAACGTTTTGATTTTTTAAATAATTAGTTGGCATCAACTAAAGTTTAGCCATTGGCTTGGTTATTCTTTTACGACATTTGACTTTACAGTCCGTTGAGTTCATGCTGGAGGTAGACTTAGATGAGGGCTTAGCTTGGCGTTGCTCGTTGGCCAGCGGGGCATGGCAGTCCGGGGTCGCTGGGGCGTCTAACAAGCGGCCTTTGTTAATTTGCCGACAACAACAACAGCAACAACTACTAGGGGCAATATTCATTGTCTCGACAATATATTTATGCAATAATTGCATCAAAGTGGTGCCATAAATTATATTATTATTTTCTGCCACGCTCTAGCTGTAATGCAGCCCCTCTCGAACGCCTTCGCAGTAGCTTGCCCACCTGGTTGGTGTCCGTGCTAAATGCAGCGTTTTGGCCGCATTTGGTGAGTCGATCGCCTGGTGGCGGTGGGGGGAGGGGTTGTTGCTGGACATGGCGGGTGGTCAACGTTGAAGCAACAGGGCGTGACAAACGACGATTGCATTTGCTCTCTCTCTTTCTCTGTCTATATATGTATATATAGTGGTCGAAGTCGTGCCTCATATTGTTACTGTCCATAAACGTAATTATACCCTGAGCCCGTTAAAAATAGGAAATCAGCGTATAATGGTGATTTGTTGGATGTATGTAACAGGCAGAAGGAGGCGTGGCAGACCCCATAAAGTATATATATTCTTGATCAGGACGACAAAAGAAATAGTTTAAGCCCTGTCCGTCCATCCATCCGTCTGAACGCAGCGATCTCGTAAACCACAAAAGCAAGAGACTTGAAATTTAACATGAACACTCGTGTATATCATACGCTGAACGAGATTATCTTTTTTTTTTCGAAAACTCACCCATTTCCTTATCGATAATAATCGATAATTTGAGTTACTTCTTTACCGTAAGACCTAGATTTGCGGTGCTTGTTCTTGTAATGATTACGGACAATTTGTTTTTGTTTTTTAGATTTTGGATACCGGCCCCTTTGCCCAAAATTTGCGAATTAAATTCGTATATAAAATACTAAAGATTTGTGCTTTAGAAAGTACAAGCATATGATCCATCTCATTATACTCTGAAAGTTTCATTAAGAAAGTCCAAGCAGAAAAAAAGTTTTTCAACAATCAATTTCCCATAGCAATGCTCATATTGAAGCCCAAGCGCAGCCGCTGCGTAACATAACTTTGTATGTATGTGCACACATACATGCATGCAATAAATATATAAATGAAGCGTAATATCAGCTCCCGATGTGTAGCTAATAGATTATTTTATCAGCCCCCATCAAAACTTTTAATTTGATCACAAATTTGATGAAGTTACAGCGTGTTTCGTGAAAATATGTATGCACATATATGTATACAACTAGAGGCTAAAATACGCAGCCGTTAAACACTTAGATAAGCACTAGGAAATTCCAAGAATTCAGATCTCTAAAAGGGTCAACAGGTACCAAAAAATTTAACATTCCCACCCTTAGGCTTACGCATAACTGTGTATGTATGTGTGCATGCGTTGTATGCAATGTATATATAAAAGAAGCCTAAAATGATTTTAGTGAAATCTTACTTGTTTTATTTTATGAAAATTAGATGGTGTTATTGGTAGAGGTGATGCGCGTTGCGTAATTGACGTAGGTTCAACTCTGCAAATGTCAGTTTTTTGACAAAAATACTATTTGGTTGTTAAAGAGAAAACCTGAACATTTAGTAATTTTACGCTAAATATAAGTATATTGAAAAACACAGATTCGATGGGGCTCAGGGTATCCCCTAGACGGTGACTCCCGACTAGAGTTTTCATACTTTGTCTACATTTGTTGTTAATCATTTAAAAAACCGCTAAAAAGGTTTTCAGTTGTGTCTGGGCTAGTTTCGTATTTAAATTCAATTGAAACTAAAGAAAAAACAAAAGCAAATTTAAATTAAATATATTTATATATAATTTCGCTTTGATCTTGCGCCGCTGCCATAACGAGCGGATATTTCTGCTGCTGCTGCTAGCAACACTTCCTAAATGCAAATTAAAAGACGACAACAACAGCAAAAAGTCACCTACAATACGTAGCTAGCAGCTAGCCAGAGGCTGTGCTCTCGAGGCAAAATATGGACAAGCTAACACACCCAACATGGAAACGAAGCTCTATCAACTATGCGGTGATTCGCAACGAGCTGAAAGCTTCTCGGGCCCAACTACTCGATAGGTTAATCAGCTCAAGCAACCAGCTTGTCAGCTTTTAACTCGATATATTCTCGATAAACATATAGAAAGCCGATAGTGACGATACAACTTGCTCAATGGAAGCTGTTATCGATAACTCAAGGCTTTATATATATATATATATATATATATTGGGATCGAGTGTCATCGATAATTATATCATGACAAAGATATTAGTGAACACATCAGTGTGTGGCTATGAAGGAGTTGCCGTGTGTGGATGACTTGTTAAAAGAAAGGGACACGTCGGTGCAGAGACTCGCTGTACTCAAACAAATTAAGCCAGATTATATATATACAGTTATATTCAGTAGAATGATAGCGCACTGAATGTAACATCATTCGAGTTACACACATGGGTCGTGCTTAATCATCAGTCATCAATAAGTAACGCAACTTACTGTGAACAGATTTGGTCAAAATAGTTATGTTTGGTGTCAGAGGCCTTAGATAGTATATCTGAGTCCACCAAAAACCAAAAATATTGTCCCAAGGGTACTAAGATGATGATTAAGCACGACGGTCTGAGTAATGTGATATGGGCACGTTTTCCGTATGTTGGATGTAGTACAACCCATGTGTGTTACTCGAATAAGGGGCATAAATGTCTACATCCGTTTATTTGCAAATATAGTGCTAGCATCTGCCAATTGTAGAATGCCTTTTAAATGGACTTTCTAGCAGGATGACGACCCGAAATATACAAGTCCTTTCGCATAATATTGGTTTGCATAAAAAAAATCGACCCTATGGCATGGCTAGCTCAGACCCCGGACCTGAATCCTATCGAAAACCTGTGTGGGGATGTTATAAGAGTTGTAGAAGCTGCAAATCCATCGATTGCGGCAAGTAATTTAGGGGGCGTGGCACCAAATTGCACTGAAACGGTGCCAGGACCTCATCGACTCCATGCAATGCAAATGCAAAGTCGTAGTGAAACATAATGGATTTATATTTAAGTATTAGATTAAAGCAGATGTGTAAAACATGATATATGAAGTTAGAGTAATGCTAAATAGTTTTTTTCTATTTTTTTTTTTTTTTTTTCAATTTTTGGTAACTGCTATCATTCTTGTGAACAGCTCAATTTTAGGAGTTTTCTCCTTCTCAGGTCCTGAAGTGCACATATCATAAGTTCGTAACAAAAAAAGCATCTAATTATTAAGAATAGATGTTAAACTTAATAATTGCATCAAATTTTGTCAAAAATATTGTGTTTATCACTAAATTGGGATGTCCAACATTCAGTGTTTTCAGTGCATTCAGTGCGCTATCATTCTACTGAACGTAACTGTATATATACTAGTGTATTAACTATTCGTTCTTGGCATTTTGCCTTTCCATTTGTTGCGTTGCGCCGTCTATAACTATATGACTATGTGTTATCGTTGCAGTCATGTCATGACACGCAGACACGCTTCCCTTAACAGCCCGTGCTCCCCGCACATACAATCAGTGAGTGTGCGTGGGGAATCTTAAGCGAGTCTTGCGGCGACTATGGCAACTGCTGCTTCATTTTAATTAATTTCGTTGTGCCATTTTACGCAAATTGAGGACAGCAACAACAACAACAACAACAACAAGTACCGCAACTGCGGGCGTTCATTATTTGTTGTACTTGTAGTTTTTGTTCTGTGGTAATTATACCCTGAGCCCATTGAAAATGGGAATAATGTTTTTGTTGGATGTATGTAACAGGCAGAAGGAGGCGTGGCAGACCCCATAAAGTATATATATTCTTGATCAGGACGACAAGAGAAATCGATTGGGCCATGTCCGTCTGTCCGTCCGTCCGTCTGTCCGTATGTTTGAACGCGCCGATTTCAGCCCCCATAAGAGATAGAGACTTGAAATTGTTTTTTGTAGGTCCGTGTATAGCACGCGCATATCAAGTTTGTTTTAAAAAATCGATAACTATCCCCAATTAATTGTTATCGATTAAAAACAAAATCGAAAAAATTCTATCTCGCCCATCTTTTAAGCTAGAGACACCAAATTTTATATTTAGCTTTATATGTATTTTATGGAATTTTGAATTTTGTTATATTTTGGATACCGGCCCCAAATTCCCCCAAATTCGAAGAAAAACACAGATTCGACGGGGCTCAGGGTATCCCCTAGTCGGTCACGCCCGACTAGAGTTTTCTTACTTGTTGTCATTTGCCTTGATTACAAGCGACAGCAATAGGCGGCAGACTATGACTGTAACTGTGACTGTGACTGTGACTTTTACTGTGGCTGTGGCTGTGACTGTGAATGTAAAGCCTTGTATATAACAGTGACATTAACTGTGAATGTGACTATGACTGTGACTGTAAATAGGAACAATATATTCGATATTTTATAAACCTAATCTAGCCTAGTAATATATATCTTGTATATCTTTTTTCCAAATGCTTCTCTTTGCAGGTAAGCATTCGAAGTTGAGATACTTTTTGGGTTCCTTTACAGACAAAGGAGATCGTGAGTTCAACTCATATATTATATATTATATATTATATATTATATATTATATATTATATATTATATATTATATATTATATATTATATATTATATATTATATATTATATATTATATATTATATATTATATATTACATATTATATATTATATATTATATATTAACCAACAAACATGCATATTTATTATATGTAGTATATATGACCTTTTTCAAGTATGACCAATTGAAACATATGTACATACAGTGGTTCACAGCTTATTTCAACCACTACCTTAAAAAAAGTTTGTTGGTCTATAAAATCTAAACTTTTGGGGATATCCACCAAATTTAAACGCAGGTTGTTAGTGTAGTGTTTCAACTAATACAAAATGAATTCATTTAAATATTTTTAAAATATTTTATAATGCCTAAAAACTAAAAAATGAGATCGAAACAGTTCCACAGCTTATTTCAACCACAAACTTTGCAGCTGATCAAAGATCCGTTATTTTGCAATGCAACGGTAGATTCTTGTTCTATGCTTTATGCACTGTTTTCGCAGTGTGGTGAAATAAATTTTTATTGAATTTTAAGAGCTCAAGTTGCAGAAAAGTGAATTTAGCAAAATGGGACCACGCACAACTATTGAGCAGCGGGAACTTGTTCTAAAACACTCTAAAAATGGTCATTCTCGTAGAAAAATTGCTGGGATGGATGGATTTAGTGATTCTACAGTCCAAAGCATCATATACCGATTCGTCCGTGAAAATAGAACCCACGATAAAGATAGAAATGCTCCGAATAAAATTTTTAATCCCTCGGACGAGCGCTGTGAGAAAAATACGTGACAACCCAAGGCAATCGGCTCGACAAGTGGCCAATGACGTTAAGGAGGAGTTGGGCAAGTCATGCCACCCAGAAAGTATTCGCCGTGTGCTTCGGGAACATGATTTTATTGACAGAGTACCACGCAATAAGCCTTTTATAAGCGACAAAAACAAAAAGTGTCGCCTAAAATTAGTCAAGGAGCACTTGCACAAGGACATTGGATTCTGGAAAAATGTTTTATTTTGTGTTGAGTCCAAATTCAATTTGTTTGGGTCGGATGGGCCCTCATATGTGTGGCGTAAGCCTAACACAGAGCTTGACGAAAAAAATTTGAGGGCTACAGTAAAACATGGCGGAGGCAACGTTATGGTTTGGGCCTGTATGTCAGCAGCCGGCGTTGGGAACTTGGAGTTCATAGACTCTACTACGGATAAAAGCAATTATATTGAAGTTTTGAAGTCCAATTTGATTGAAAGTGCTCGGAAACTGGTCATAAAGGAGGACTTCAGATTTTACCAAGATAATGACCCGAAACACACTGCGGGAATCGTTCAGACTTGGCTGATCTGGAATTGTCCGCACGTAATGAAACCACCAGCCCAGTCACCAGATTTAAATGTTATAGAACATTTGTGGTCGATCTTGGAAAAAAACATTCGCAAACACAAAAAAATAAAGGAAATCTGACCTAAAAGCTGCTGGTTGAGGAATGGGAAGTCACCAAAAAGTTGGTGGAATCTATCCCAAAAAGGCTTAAAATGGTAGTTAACCAAAAGGGTGGTCACACCATATATTAATTTTTTGTTATTAAAAAACACTTAGCTTTAATATTGTTATTATACCCTGAACCCATTGAAAATGGGAATTCAGGGTATAATGGTTTTGTGAAAATGTATGTAACAGGCAGAAGGAGGCGTGGCAGACCCCATAAAGTATATATATTCTTGATCAGGACGACAAGAGAAATTGTTTAAGCCCTGTCCGTCTGTCCGTCCGTCCGTCCGTCCCTCCGTCCGTCCGTATGAACGCACCGATTTCCTAAACTACAAAAGCTAGAGACTTGAAATTTAACATGAATACTCGTGTATACCATACGCTGAACAAGTTTATCATAAATTATCGAAAAGTCATCCCATTTTCTTATCATCGATAAAAATCGATAATACTACTTTGTTTTCGAAACGTAACTCTGTAACCGTAAAAGCTAGAAACTTCAGATTTGCGGTGTATGTTACTGTAATGAATGCGCACATTTAGTCATTTTTCGATTTTGGATACCGGCCCCCATTTCCCCAAAATTTGCAAATTTCTCCAGAAGGCGTATATCAAATACTAGAGACTTGTGCTTTGGCAAATACACACATATGTACCATCTAATTATACTCTGAAAGTTTCATTAAAAAAGTCCAAGCAGAAAAAAAGTTATTCAACAATCAATTTCCCCTAGTAATGCTTATATTGCAGCACAAGCGCTGCCGCAGCGTCAACTGCGCAGTAAGCAGAGCGCGTGCCTACGCATAACTGTGTATGTATGTGTGTACGCATAGTTCGTTTATGTGTTTGTGTGCGATATCCGCGATACGCATAAGCACTAGGAAATTCCAATTATGCCCTTTTTTCGCTACCAACTTCAGATTTCTAAAAGGGTCAGCAGGTACCAAAAATATGTAACATTCCCACCCCTATGCCTACGCATAACTGTGTTATTATGTGTGCATGCGTTATATGCAATGTATATATAAAAGAAGCGTAAAATGATTTTAGTAACAGCTCTTACAGGGTTCAGGGTATCTCTCAATCGAGCCGTCTCGATTAGAGCACTCTTACTTGTTTTATAAGTGGTTGAAATAAGCTGTGGAACTGTTTTGATCTCATTTTTTAGTTTTCAAGCATTATAAAATATTTAAAAATTAAATGAATTAATTTTGTATTAGTTTAAGCACCACACTAACAACCTGCGTTTAAATTTTGTGAATATCCCCAAAAGTTTAGATTTTATAGACCAACAAACTTTTTATACCCTGAGCCCATTGAAAATGGGAAATCATTTTAGTAAAAGTGCCAAGTCATTCGCGTTTTGGCTATATTTGAGACTGAACTTCAATTGGGGAAAATTTGGGGCCGGTATCTAAAATATAACAAAATTCGAAATTGGATAAAATACATATAAA
Organism: Drosophila pegasa; assembly: GCA_035046225.1. Taxonomy (NCBI): domain Eukaryota; kingdom Metazoa; phylum Arthropoda; class Insecta; order Diptera; family Drosophilidae; genus Drosophila; species Drosophila pegasa. The sequence continues at coordinate 353,157 of JAWNOD010000198.1, read as the reverse complement.
GCTATATATAAAATTTGGTGTCTCTAGCTTAAAAGATGGGCGAGATAGAATTTTATAACTGAATTTCGATAATGTTTTTATTCGATAACAAAAAAACGAATATATTTATCGATTATCGAAAATAAACTCGATATGCGCGCTGTATATAGGGATCTACAAAAAAAATTTCAAGTCTCTAGCTCTTATGAGAGCTGAAATCGACGCGTTCATACATACGGACAGACGGACGGACGGACAGACGGACGGACGGACAGACAGACAGACAGACGTACAGGGCCAAATCGATTTCTCTTGTCGTCCTGATCAAGAATATATATACTTTATGGGGTCTGCCACGCCTCCTTCTGCCTGTTACATACATCCAACAAAAACATTATACCCTGATTTCCCATTTTCAATGGGCTCAGGGTATAATGATCCAATAGCTGGAGTCGCAAAATAGTTTGGATTACCGACATTAACTTGGATTGAGTTATACTGTTGCCTAGCATAAGTCGAATTGGCTTACAGTTCACGACAATATATAATACATATACATATTTTTATATAAATATAAATAAAGAGCAGGGCAGGAGGTGCGGGTGGTGGACGTAAAAGCTAGAGACTTCAGATTTGCGGTGTATGTTACTGTAATGAATGCGCACATTTTGTAATTTTTGGATTTTGGATACCTTCCCTCCCGTCTTTCAAAATTGTGTATATAGAATACTAGAGATTTGAGCTTTGGAAAATACAAACATAAGGATCACGTTATAATACTCTTAAAGCTTCATTAAGAAAGTACATAAGAAAATAGGATGAGTTATCGAATATTTGAGAAAAACTCGTTAAGCATATGGTATACACGAGCATTCATGTTAAATTTCAAGTCTTAGCTTTTGCGGTTTAGGAAATCGGTGCGTTCATACGGACGGACGAACGGACGGACAGGGCTTAAACAATTTCTCTTGTCGTCCTGATCAAGAATATATATACTTTATGGAGTCTGCCACGCCTCCTTCTGCCTGCTACATACATTTTCACGAAACCATTATACCCTGAATTCCCATTTTCCATGGGTTCAGGGTAAAAAAAACTGCATAAATTTCAGGCGTCGCCTGGTGTCGAATCCAGGTCATGAGAACCGCATGTGTGATTTCTTTTCCTTGTTTTTATACCCTGAGCCCATTGAAAATGGGAAATCAGGGTATAATGTTTTTGTTGGATTCCCATTTTCAATGGGCTCAGGGTATAAAAACAAGGAAGAGAAATCAGCAATTGAAGAGCGAAAGGGAAGGACATAAGAATGTATGTGCCAAGCAAGGGGTGCGGAATTGCAGAAGCTAGTAGGTACCAGGCAAAGTGCTGGAGAGAAAAAAAGATAGAGAAGAGTAGGGCGGAGAAAGAGAGAGAGAGAGAGCACTAGTCGAAGCCAAGCATTCTACATGACGTTGCAAAGAGGAATAAGGAAACCGGAAAGCAAGCAGGAAAGAGGAAAGTTTGCAGTACACTGCAAACGGAACAAAGAGAGAACAAAGCAAGTAGTGAAGACGGGAATTTTACAGAGCAGCAGGCAAAAAGGCGAGCATGCAAAAGTCGCCTGGTTTGAAAAAGAAAGTATGCGGCATGGACAAAAAGAAAAAAGAAAAGTAAAAAAAGCTCGCGTAGAAACTTTCTGTTTGCAGAGAGCAGCTAATCAGACGGCAGACCTGTGTGCAGAATGCGCTGTAACTGTAGACTGCAGCCAGACAGACAGCGACATGCGAAAGATTTTAGCCGAAACGGCAGCGGCAGTCGCAGTGGCAATTAATTGATATGGATTAAAAACATGATCGAAATTCAGTTCTTAAATTATATCTCTCGCATCTTCAAAGCTAGAGACACCAAATTATATATTTAGCTTTATGTATATTTTATGCAATTTTGAATTGTTATATTTTGGATACCGACCCCAAATTTCTCCAAATTCTTAAAATTTCAGTTCAGTCGCAAATATAGTCAAAATGTGAATGAGTTTGCGCTTTAACTAAACTATCAAATATGCCCATAGAATATGTTGATCTTATGCCGAAAATTTCATTGAAAGTAGTAAAAAAGTAATTAATCAAAACGTTCGGCTATTGCAAACTCACGTGGCAGCAACGCTAAGCGAACGCTCTTTTCTTATGCATGTGCACACACACATTGAAACTTTCGAACTTTATCGCTTCGAAGAATCGCAAATTACGTTAGAATTTTGTTGAATACTGCTGCTTTGGTTCACATTTTTAACTGCTTTTTACGATAAATATAAGTATATTAAAGAAGAATATATATACTTTATGGGATCTGCCAAGCCTCCTTCTGCCTGTTACATACATTCAACAAAAACCATTATACCCTGAATTCCCATTTTCAATGGGTTCAGGGCATAAAAATGATTAAAAAAGTAAGTAAAAGTGCTCTAGTCAAGACGGCTCGACTAAGAGATACTCTGAAACCTGCTAGTCGCTGCGTTCACATGAAAGGACGGCCGCGCGGACAGACGGACAGGGATATATCTACTCAGTTTGTCTTCCTGATCAAGATATATATACTTTATGGGATGTGGCATGTCTCCTTCTGCCTGTTACATACATCTTCACAGCTGAATTCCCATTTTCAATGGGTTCACGGCCCATCGTGACCGACTAGGGTATACCCTTAACCCTCCGAAGCTGTGTTTTTCAATTTATTTATATTTAGCGTAAAATTACTAAAAACAAGTAAGAAAACTCTAGTCGGGCGTGACCGACTAGGGGATACCCTGAGCCCCGTCGAATCTGTGCTTTTCATAGAATTTGGTGGAATTTGGGACCGGTATCCAAAAATAACAAAATTCAAAATTGCATAAAATAAATATAAAGCTAAATATAAAACTTGGTGTCTCTAGCTTAAAAGATGGGCGAGATACAATTTTTCAACTGAATTTCGATTTTGTTTTTAATCGATAACAATTAATTGGGGATGGTTATCGATTTTTTAAAATAAACTGATCTGCGCGTGCTATACACGGACATACAAAAAAATTTCAAGTCTAGCTCTTATGGGGGCTGAAATCGGCGCGTTCAAATATACGGACAGACGGACGGGCGGACGGACAGACAGACGGACAGGGCCAAATCGATTTCGTCTGCCACGCCTCCTTCTGCCTGTTACATACATCCAACAAAAACATTATACCCTGATTTCCCATTTTCAATGGGCTCAGGCTTGTCAAAAAATCAAAAAACTGACGTAAGCAGATTGAATCATTGTCAATTATGCAGCGCGCATCCCCTTTACCAACAGCGCCACACTACTGTTTGAGAAAGCAGTGGCAAATGTAAGCTAATGCAGCAACTGATAATTCAACAAATTTCAAACGTAATTTGCTATTCTGTGAATTGACAATGCGCGCGTTTCTCTGTGTGTTTACATGCATATGAAAAATTCGCTCGCTTAGCGCTACTGCCACGTGCGTTTTCAAAGTAGCCAAACGTTTTCTTAAAAAAATGTTTGCTAATTAACGGACTTTAATGAAAATGTGCAGTTTATGATCCACATATTCTATGGGTATATTTGTCAGTTTAGTAAAAGTGCGAACTCATTCATATTTTGGCTATATTTGCAAGTGAACTTCAGTTTTAAGAATTCGGGGGAAATTTGGGACCGGTATTCAAAATATAACAAAATTCAAAATTGCATAAAATAAATATAAAGCGAAATATAAATTTGGGTGTCTCTAGCCTTAAAGATCGGCGAGATATAATTTAATAACTGAATTTTGATTATGTTTTTAATCTATAACAATAAATTGGGAATAGTTATCGATTATTTAAAACTAACTTGATCTGCGCACAGACCTACAACAAAATTGCAAGTCTTATAGGAGCTGAGTTCGGCGCGTTCAAATATACGGACAGACGGACAGACAGACAGGCAGGCAGACGGACAAACGAAGAGGGTCAATTCGATTTCTCTTCTCCTCCTGATAAAGAATATATATACTTTATGGCATCTGTTACGCCTCCTTCTGCCTGTTACAGACATTCCAACAAAACCATTATACCCTGAATTCCCATTTTCAATGGGTTCAGGGTATAAAAAGAGAAAAAAATATTAAGTTCTATACAGCCAATAAAAAGTTATAAGCAAAAACACATCACTCTAATTTCGTCAAAATATTTATGCCCACCAGTGTACATTTTTGTCACAAAACGTTTGTTTCTTGCTTTCTTCATTGTTTTCTTCATTAAATCATTTTGAATCAAATTCAAATCAAAATCAGTTCGAAGTTCTATTCAAGATAAATGCACGGCCTATTTGTAGAAAGTTGAAATGTACAGGGTATATGTATAACATAGAAAAAATTGCATGCTTCAAAGCCCAAAAGGAAACATTTCACGTTACAGCTTAGGTTTGCTGGTTGGTTTGTTGGTTGATTTGTTGGTTGGTTGGTTCGTTGCTTGGTTGGCTGGCTGATAGTTGGCGGTTGTCTTATTGGGTCTTGGTAGGTGGCGCATAGCTGACGATTAGCTGACAACGGTTCGGCAACTTGTCAAGGCGCTGGCAAATGCTGCATTGAGCGAGAGGCCGAGGGGGCTCGATTCGATTCGTATGAAACGTTTGTCTCTTAGTGTGTGTGGTAATTATTATCTCAGCGCTCGGACAAAACTTTCTGAGACGCCGTTTGACGAGCTGACAAAATGGACACCGGCTGATCGGTTGATCGACGACGCCAGCGGCATTCGAAATTAGCTTTGATTTGCATACGGAACGAAGGCGGATAGTGAGCTGCGTTAGCCGCAGGGGACAACGGCCCGAAGAATCCATAATAAAACTGAATCCAATACATTTGCATACAACGACAACAAAACAATTCTCCTTCTCTCAATCTAATTGTCACTTTACCAATGAAAAGTGACGCCAAATAAGAACTGACTGTCGCTAGATGTGAGAGTAAGTTAAGCTTACCTAATAACTAATTTAGAATAGAGCTAGGCCAAGTCATAAGCTCAAGTGAAACGGAATGGATGGGAGAAGGCAGAAGAAGGCGCGACAGATTAAAACAAGATTATGATCAGAGCAACAAACTGAGCTGAGCTCAGATCTAACCACGGCCGTCCAATGAGCTTATCATTGTTTTCGATAACTCATTTAATTCAATGCTATCGATATAAATCGATAGCAGGAAGACCCCAAATACTAAATAGACAAACTAACATGGCCTACGCTCTTCATATGAGCATAGCAGAAGAGTGTGCTTAAGCAGCTCTAGCAGGGTATCTGCTAGTCAGGCATTTGCTTTTAACTGTTTTAATATCTGATTCCACACTTATGAAATACTTAAGGGACAGCGTTACATAATGAATCTATTATTATCTAATAGATCTATTCTCAAAGTTTGACTAATCGTCGCAAATGTCCTTACAGTCTTTGAGACGTTTACTTTCGATTGTGCTCGCGCAAAAAACGCGTTGGCGTCGTTATATTGTCTCTGGCGCCACTTGGGCAGTGGCGCTACGGCTGCAAGCGACAATCACACACACACACATACAAATCAGATACACACAATTATAATTTGTTAGCTAAATTGCCGCATGCACAATTTATTTCTCATGAAAAATAATTAATCTTGATGGCGGGGACGAGGGGTGGTTGAAGGAGAGCGACGGGTTAACTGGGCTCCTTAGGAAAGGCATTCGGTGCGGCACCTAAGGACACAAACGAATCGTTTGCCTTGTTGTTGTTGTTGCTGCTGCTGCTGCTGTGGTTGTTATTATGTTTCAGCTCACTAGCTGTTCGCAGACAGAGCTTTGAGCATACGACTCTAGATACGTCGCTGTGCAACTGGTGTGTATATTTGTGTAATTAGAATGGCAACAAATTGGGCGATAATAGAGACTGTCCTGTAGCTGTGGCGTCTCCGCCCCAGCCAACTAAATTTTCCCATTCAACTTCTTGGCTTAAGCTTGACTTCATAAATTTCAATTTCGCTTTTGTTTGAATACTCGACTTATGGAGGCAAAATCGATTTGGTTCAATGAACTTTCTCTGGCCAAATCTAATTGGGCTAATTGGGTTTAGGTGTAACTGATGAGGATCTTAGAGTATTATTTAAGAACTATTTGTAACTTTCATATACTGTTGTCATTTTGTCCCTCTATCTTTCCTTTTGTCTGTCCGTCTTCTCTTCGTATCTATCCCACTCGTTATTTCTTCATCTGCTTCTTCCCCTCTCTCTCTCTCGCACTCAGTTCCTCCTCTCTTCTTTTATACTATTCTCTCTCTCGCTCTTCTCTTACTCTCTCATTATTCGTTTTTATACCCTGAACCCATTGAAAATGGGAATTCAGGGTATAATGGTTTTGTGAAAATGTATGTAACAGGCAGAAGGAGGCGTGACAGACCCCATAAAGTATATATATTCTTGATCAGGACGACAAGAGGAATTGTTTTAGCCCTGTCCGTCCGTCCGTCCGTGTAAGCCCCTAGATCTCCTAAACTGCACAAGCTAGAGACTTGAAATTTAACATAAATACTCGTGTATACCATACGCTTGAAGAGTTTTTCTTAAATTTTCAATAACTCATTCCGTTTTCTAATTATCGATAAAAATCGATATTTCGACTTTGTTTTCGAAACGTAACTCTGTAACCGTAAAAGCTAGATACTTCAGATTTGCGGTATATTTTACTGTAATGAATGAGCACATTTTGTCATTTTTCGATTTTGGATACCGGCTCCCCTTTCCCCAAACTGTTCAAATTTTTCTAAAAGTCGTATATCAAATACTAGAGACTTGTGCTTTGGCAAAGACTACATATGTACCATCTAATAATACTCTGAAAGTTTCATTAAGAAAGTCTTAGCAGAAAAAAAAGTTATTCAACAATCAATTTCCCATAGTAATGCTCATATGCAGCCCAAGCGCAGCCGCTGCGTTAACTGGGCAGTAAGCAGAGCGCGTGCCTACGCATAACTGTGTATGTATGTGTGCATTCGTTATATGCAATGTATATATAAAGAAGCGTAAAAATATGCATAGGAATGTATTTGTGTGCGATATTCGCGATACGCATAAACACTAGGAAATTCTTATTATGCCCTTTTTTCGCTACCAACTTCAGATTTCTAAAAGGGTCAGCAGGTACAAACAATATGTAACATTCCCTCCCCTATGCTTACGTATATATAAAAGAAGCGTAAATGATTTTAGTAACAGCTCCCACAGGGTTCAGGGTATCTCTTCATAGAGCAGTCTCGATTAGAGCACTCTTTCTTGTTCTCTTTGTTAGAGGCGTCACAGCGGGAGCAGTGCAACGGCGTCTGCAGCTGACCAACCACAAGCGGATAGATGCCACAAAAACAGCGGCAACAGGCAGACGCAGCAGCAGAGACGATGATGATGCTGAAAAATGCGGACGTTGCTGCGAAAGCCTCAACCGCAAGCACAATTGCAAGCAGCGAGCGCCACGGCTAAAGCAAAAGTGTTGCCAATTTTTCCTGCTGCTGCTATTGGCCAACTCCATTTTGGGCCACAACATTTCATTGTGTATTTTGTATTACGCTTTGTCTAAGTCCCCAACGGTGCCGTCAGTCTGAATTAATTTTAATTACTTAGGAAGAAGATAAGGAAGGAGAAGAGCGACAACAGAGAAATACTTAAAAAGTTGCTGTTTGTTTGTTCTATTTTACTTGGCTCTACAGCGATAATATCAACAAGACAGAGATAGTAATCGGGGCGCTGAGCAAAGTGGGAGAGCTCGACAGAAAAAGAGTGCGAGAGAGAGAAAGAGAGAGGGAGGGGGGAAGGAGGGGGAGAAAGAAGAGAACCAATGGGAAGCGAGGGTGGCTCAGGAAGAAATTTAAATTGAAATTTAATTAAAATAAGTAAGAAGACTCTAGTCGGGCGTGACCGACTAGAAGTACCATGAGCCCCGTCGAATCTGTGGTTTCCAATATACTTCTTATTTAGCGTAAAAAATATAAAAATTATCATGTTGGCACTTTAACAACCAAATAGCATTTTTGTCATAAGATCAAAAAACTGATATAAGCAGAGTTGAACCAGCGTCAATTACGCAACGCGCATCATCTCTACCAACAACGCCACCTTATTTTTGTAGAATAAGAAAAAATAAATAAATTTCAAGCGCCGCCTGGAGTCGAGCTCGGAACTTCATGCTTCGCGTGCGCCGCTTTTACCAACGATGCAACCCCACTGCTTAAGAAAGCAGTTGAAATAGTAAACTAAAGTAACAGCAGACAATTCAACAAAATTCAAACGTAATTTGCGATTCTTCAAATCGACTAGAATGCGAGCGTTTCATGCATAAGAAAATAACGTTCGCTTAGCGCTGCTGACACGTGCGTTTGCATTTTTCTCTAACGTTTTGTTTAATAACTTTTTTGCTACTTAACGGATTTCAATTAAATTTTAAGCACATGATCAACATATTCTATGGGCATATTTGTTAGTTTAGTTAGAGCGGGAACTCATTCACATTTTAACTATATTTGCGACTAAACTGAAATTTTAAGAATTTGGAGAAATTTGGGGTCGGTATCCATAAAATATATATAACGCTAAATATATAAAATGTTGTGTCTCTAGCCTTAATGATAGGCAAGATATAATTTAAAAACTAAATTTCGATTTTTTTAAATCGATACCAATTAATTGGGGATAGTTATCGATTATTTAAAACAAACTATATCTGCGCATGCTATACAAGGAACTACAAAAAAATGCAAGTCTCTAGCTTTTATAGGAGCTGAGTTCGGCGCGTTCAAACATACTGACAGACAGACTGTGCCAAATCAAGCTCTCTTGTCGTCCTGATCAAGAATATATACACTTTATGGGGTCTGACACGCCTTTTACCTGTTACATAAATCCCAACATACCCTGATTTTCCATTTTCAATGGACTCCGGGTAAAAAAATGGTAACGTTTGGCTGGGGTGAGGAATTATGGAAGATGAGGAGGCGAAAGAGAGGAAGCAGCAAAGAGATGCAAAGAAAAGCGAGGCAAGAATAAATAAACATTAATTTGCTACGCGAAAACAAATGTTTACTACAAAATGCCAATGAGTGCGTCTGTATGTGTGCGAGTGTGTATAGTCAGTGCGTATTTGTGTGTGTTTCGCTTAAATTGTGTGTACGAATGAAATGATCGTGCGCATGAATGAGCATGGAATATGGAATACGATAAGTGTGTGTGTGTCTGTGTGTGTTATATTCATCAATTGTAAAAGCTTGTCTATTGCATGCATTAGTAAATGCATGTGGAATAATGATAATGATGTTTGCTATATTCAATCAGCTGCTAAATACAGCTGAATAATATTCGTAAAAATGGGCTGAACTAATTTTTGTGAAAGCTAGTCTATTTGGATTGAAAATATTCAATTTAGAAACGTTCATTTCACATATTTGTATTAATATAATTATAGATCACAATATATTGATCTATTTTATGTTTGGCATTTAAATTGACTAAATTGTTAAGCAAAATAGAAATTTCATTGTAATCGATAATCGATATTATTTGCTTATTGGTAAATAGGTGCTGTACACGATACTGTACTGCTTGTTCATGGTTGTCCATGAAGACAAAGCTGCTTTTGACAACTGTTGGCCGGCCTACGCCATTGATTGACCCATTTGCCAGTTGGCAGCGATCGTGCGTGTTGCGCTATTGCTGCTTCCAGAACGGAAATAGCAACGCGTGTTCCCCCCACACACATACACACACACACATGACTATAAACCAACTCATTCAGACAACAATCATATGCAGAACAAGTAAGAAAACTCTAGTCGGGTGTAACCGACTAGGGTATACCCTGAGCCTCGTCGCACCTGTGTCTTCCAATACACTTATATATAGCGTAAAATTATACAAAAATTTCAAGTTTAACGCATTTGTGGCAAATGTAAACTAAAGCAGCAGCTAATAATTCAACAAAATTCAAACGTAATTTGCGATTTTTCGAATCGACGCGAGCGTTTGTATGTGTGTGTGCAAGTGCGTTCGCTTGGCGCTGCTGCCACGTGAGTTTGCAAAGTAGCCAAACGTTTTGTTTAATAACTTTTTAGCTATTTAACGGATTTCAATGAAATTTTCGACATATGATCAACATATTCCATGCCAACTCATTCGCATTTTGGCTATATTTGAGACTGAACTTCAATTGGGGAAAATTTGGGGCCGGTATCCAAAATATAACCAAATTCGAAATTGCATAAAATACATATAAAGCTAAATATAAAATTTGGTGTCTCTAGCTTAAAAGATGGGCGAGATAGAATTTTATAGCTGAATTTCGATAATGTTTTTATTCGATAACAAAAAAACGAATAAATTAATCGATTATCGAAAATAAACTCGATATGCGCGCTGTATATAGGGATCTACAAAAAAAAATTTCAAGTCTCTAGCTCTTCTGAGAGCTGAGATCGACGCGTTCATACATACGGACAGACGGACGGACGGACGGACAGACAGACAGACAGACAGACAGACAGACAGACAGACAGACAGACAGACAGACAGACGGACAGGGCCAAATCGATTTCTCTTGTCGTCCTGATCAAGAATATATATACTTTATGGGGTCTGCCACGCCTCCTTCTGCCTGTTACATACATCCAACAAAAACATTATACCCTGATTTCCCATTTTCAATGGGCTCAGGGTATAAAAATCTATACGCATGAATTTGCCTTATTTTGTTACTGCTGCTGCTGTATGGGAACATAGAAATGCAGCAACAGCAAAGCAGCGGCGGCTGAACCATTGACACCCCCACGCCGCCTACATCCGCTCATTCGATTGCATTGATCGCATTGCATTGATTGGTTTCATGGATGCATTACGCATGAATTTGTTGCAGGCGCGGAGCGGAACATGGATGCTACGTGACGTGCATAAAATGCAACAACAGCTCCCTTAGCTCCTCACACACACTGGGACGAGCTTGTCCTTGCGTCTGCGCGTAATGAGTCCAATGCCAGGCGGCAATTGTAAGTGGCAGCTCTTTGTTGCAAGTTGTGGGTCCAGCTAGAGTTCTATGGCTGCCTTTAATTAGCTAGCAACTAGGCAAGCTCTTTGCACTGGCATATTGAGACCCCAAGTTAGAGTTCGCTTTTCCCAGCGACTTGGTGCCACAAAATGCGTCTTGTCGCGACAGTAGAGGAAGGAAAACAAGTAAGAAAACTCTAGTCGGGCGTGACCGACTAAAGGATACCCTGAGCCCCGTCGAATCTATGTTTTTAAATATTCCTCAGCTTGTATTTAGTGTAAGCTTTTAAAAATATTCAGGTTTACACTTTAACAACCAAATAGCATTTATGTCAATGCGAATTGACAATGCAAGCGTTTGAATGTGTGTGTGCACATGCATAAGAAAAGTGCGTTCGCTTAGCGCTGCTGCCTCGTGCTTTTGCAAAATAGCCAAACGTTTTGCTTAACAACTTTTTTGCTACTTAATGGATTTTAATGAAACTTTCGGCATATGATTAACATATTCTATAAGCATATTTATCAGTTTAGTGAAAGTGCGAACTCGTTCACATTTTGGCTATATTTGCACCTGAACTTCAATTTTAAGAATTTCCAAAATATAACAAAATTCGAAAATGCATAAAATACATATAAAGCTAAATATAAAATTTGGTGTCTCTAGCTTTAAAGATGGGCGAGATATAGAAGGAGCTGTGATCGACGTGTTCATACATACGGACAGACGGACAGGGCCAAATGGATTTCTCTTGTCGTCCTGATCAAGAATATATAAACTTTATGGGGTCTGCTACGCCGCCGTCTGCCTACTACATACATCCAACAAAACCAATTTACCCTGATTTCCCATTTTCAATGGGCTCAGGATATAAAAGTCAAAACAAAATCATTTTAACCGCAACTCAATTGTTATTGTTCAATCTAGTTTTGCTCAGCTACTTAGGTGACCCGTTTCCGAGCTATACAACTCCTGACATTATCATCATCATTATCGGCATTGTCATCATCATTACCATTACCATTACCATTGTCGTTATTGTCTTTATCGTCGTGCTCATCATGATGTTGGTCAGTGTCTTCTGGCGTTGGCCGTTCTCATTAAAATGTATTAAAATAAAAAGCGCATAAAAATTAAATAATTTATAAACAATTATTTGTTCGGACGGGGCGTGTCACTCGTCGGCGATAGTATAAATTAATTCGAGTGTATGTATGCGTCTATGAAATAACAACTAATCAAAAATTCCAACGTAAGTTCGACGATCGACCGACTGTTTCGCTAAAGCTGACATAGTCTGTGCCGAGAGTTCAAGTTGGTAATCGATAAAGTATCGATAGCGCAATGCATGAAACTACAATAAACACGCGAGTGAACTGATCAATTTATGTACTTTCAACATTTTAAATAGTTTATCGCTTTAAAAAATAATTGATAATACATACATATATATCAAATACATCGAACTTAGTGTTGTGAACATTTGCTGCATTCAAGTATCGATAAATAACCCTCGATAAAAAATCGATTGACACTCAAATCAAAATATCTGATTCTAACATCTAGCAATTACTAGTTTCGAATACTTTCAATAATTTGTCAATCCTTTTGGGAGCAATTGAAACCCATCGATAACTTATCGATAACTGAAGCATCATTAACATTAGGCACTGGCAGCTGTGTTAGCATCGAAAAGTTAAATATAAATTAAATGCTAATTTGCAGACATTCACTGGGGCAATTATCGATAGGCCATAAATGGCAGCATTTAATAATTATGATTGTGCATTGCGATTGGTGCTTCCATTGGCTATTTTGATCGCATGTAACTCACGACCACGCGAACATTCGTAAGTAGAAACGCGGCTCCTAAATCGTAGCTCTCTCTTTCTTTCACTTGGCCAAGGCAACTCAGTCAGTCAGTCAATCAATCAGGCAGACAGGTGTGAGTCAGTTAGACGTGGCTTACAGATCGGGGCCAGCCAACCAGCCAGCTGCTGGAAAGCTCTCCTTTTGGACTTTGAGTTTGCGTGTCCGTCCGTTGTCATGTTTTTATATTTATCTGTTGTTATACCCTGAGCCCATTGAAAATGGGAAATGGTTTTGTTGGATGTATGTAACAGGCAGAAGGAGGCGTGGCACACCCTATAAATTATATTTATTCTTGGTCAGGACGACAAAAGAAATCGATTATACCCTGTCCGTTTGTCTGTCTGTCCGTATGTATGAACGCGTCGATCACAGCTCTCATAAGAGCTAATGACTTGAAATTGTTTTTGTAGATCCCTATATATAGCGCGCAGATCAAGTTTATTTCCAATAATCGATAAACATATTCGTTTTTATACCCTGAACCCATTGAAAATGGGAATTCAGGGTATAATGGTTTTGTGAAAATGTATGTAACAGGCAGAAGGAGGCGTGGCAGACCCCATAAAGTATATATATTCTTGATCAGGACGACAAGAGAAATTGTTTTAGCCATGTCCGTCTGTCCGTCCGTCCGTCCGTCCGTCCGTCCGTCCATCCGTAGAAGCTCCTAGATCTCCGAAACTACAAAAGCTAGAGACTTCAAATTTGGCATGAATACTCGTGTATAACATACACTTAACGAGTTTATCTTAAATTTTCGATAACTCATCCCATTTCCTTATTATCGATAAAAATCGATAATTTAACTTAGTAATTCATGCGTAACTCTATAACCGTAGAAGATAGATACTTCAGATTTGTGGTGTATGTTACTGTAATGAATGCGCACATTTTGTCATTTTTCGATTTTGGATACTGGCCCCCATTTCCCCACAATTTGCAAATTTCTCCAGAAGCCGTATATCAAATACTAGTGACTTGTGCTTTGGCAAATACAAACATATGTACCACCTTAATCTACTCTGAAAGTTTCATTAAGAAAGTCCAAGCAGAAAAAAAGTTATTCAACAATAAATTTTCCATAGTAATGCTCATATTGCAGCCCAAGCGCAGCCGTTGCGTAAACTGCGCAGTAAGCAGAGCGCGAGCCTACGCATAACTGTGTATGTATGTGTGCATTCGTTATATGCAATGTATATATAAAGAAGCGTAAAAATATGTATTTGTGTGCCATCTTCGCGATACGCATAAACACTGGGAAATTCCAATTATGCCCTTTTTTCGCTACCTACTTCAGATTTCTAAAAGGGTCAGCAGGTACCAAAAATATGTAAGATTCCCACCCCTCTGCCTACGCATAACTGTGTATTAATGTGTGCATGCGTTATATGCAATGTATATATAAAAGAAGCGTACAATGATTTTAGTAACAGCTCCCACAGGGTTCAGGGTATCTCTTAATCGAGCCGTCTCGATTAGAGCACTCTTACTTGTTTTGTTATCGAATAAAAATAAATCGAAATTCAGTTATTAAATTATATCTCGCCAAACTTTATGCAATTTTGAATTTTGTTATATTTTGGATACCGGCCCCAAATTTCCCCGATTTCCCAAAATTGAGGTCCAGTTTTAAATAGCAAAAAAGTTATTAAACATAACGTTTGGCTACTTTGCAAATACACTCGGCAGCAGCGCCAAGCGAACGCACTTTTTCTATGCATGTGCACACACACACATTCAAGCGTGAAGAAAATGGCGAAGAATCGCCAATTTCGTTTGAATTTTTTTGAATGATCAGCTGCTGCTTTACTTTACATTTGCCACGCGAAACATGAGGACCTGGGTTCGCCGCCAGGCGACGACTGAACTTTATATAGCTTTTTTAATTTTATAAAAATTGGGTGGCGTTGTTGGTAGAGGTGATGCGCGTTGCGTAGTTAGCGGCTGCGCTTGGGCTGCATTTTGAGCATTACTATGGGAAATTGATTGTTGAATAACTTTTTTTCTGCTTGGACTTTCTTGATAAAATTTTCAGAGTATTATTAGATGGTACATATGTTTGTATTTGCCAAAGCACAAGTCTCTAGTATTTTATGTACGACTTTTAGAGAAATTTTAACATTTTGGGGAAAGGGGAGCCGGTATCCAAAATCGAAAAATGACAAAATGTGCGCATTCATTAGTTACATACACCGCAAATCTGAAGTATCTAGCTTTTACGGTTACAGAGTAACGCTTGAAAAACAAAGTCAAATTATCGATTGTTATCGATAATCAGAAAATGGGATGAGTTGTCGAAAGTTTAAGAAAAACTCTTCAAGCGTATGATATACACGAGTATTCATGTTATATTTCAAGTCTCTAGCTTTGACGGCTTAGGAAATCGGTGCGTTCATCCGGACGGACGGACGAACGGACGGACGGACGGATGACCGGACGGACGGACAGACGGACATGGCTTAAACAATTTCTCTTGTCGTCCTGATCAAGAATATATATACTTTATGGGGTCTGCCACACCTGCTTCTGCCTGTTACATACATTTCACAAAACCATTATACCCTGAATTCCCATTTTTAATGGGTTCAGGGTATAAAAATTAGTCCGATGATTTTAAAATATCTGTAGAGATCGACGTGATTAAAATCCAAAGAAGTTAAATTGTATTAGATCAGGGGCGAGACTCTAAGTATCGATTAGCCGTGCCCCAAGTGGGGGTATCCATACTCTATTGAGAGCAGCCACAGGACAGACTCCAACTGTAATGGGGTATTGTCAACAGGTGGGGGAGGATGTGGCTGGAGTTTGCACAATGACTAATAACCCTTCCGCACAAAACGAACTCACGCTCAAACAAGGACAAATGTTGTCTATGGAAACAAAAGACATAAGTCGGCAAACACTGGGCCTGATGTAGCTTTTTGCCCTTGATTCCCGGAAGACATTGTCGGAGCACAGGGCTTGACTTCTCTCGACTCTGTCAGCATCATCGGAGAGTTCAATTTGATGCAGCTTTGCTTTACGATTCGGCGCCCGCTCGGGCTATTTATCAAGCCATCCAGCTATGGGGCCTAGCTGTAGGGCTGAAGGGGGACGCGCGCGCTAATGGCGCAACTAAGCATTGGAGACGTGAGAACCTTTCTTGGCGGGGCCAATGGCCAAGGCAATTAGCAGGCAACGACAACAGAGTCGGCGTGTTGGGGCTGGAGGCGAGGTCAGTAGACTGCTACATTTTCTTGTACTATAAGTTCCCCTCCACCCCCGCCCTCTTTACCTTTGACTCGCTATTCACTATAAATCGCCCATTGAGAGATTGAGAGAGAGAGAGAGAGAGGGGGGGGGGGAGAGAGAGAGAGAGAGAGAGAGAGAGAGGGAGAGAAAGAGAGAGAGGGAGAGAAAGAGACAGAGAGAGAGAGGCTAAGGCAATGCCAGTCTGAAGCAATTGGGTGACTGCGCCATGGCATATTTATATTTTTTATACCCTGAGCCCATTGAAAATCGGAAATCAGGGTATAATGTTTCTGTGGGATGTATGTAACAGGCAGAAGGAGGCGTGTCAGACCCCAGAAAGTGTAAATATTCTTGATCAGGACGACAAGAGAAATCGATTTGGCCCTTGTCCGTCTGTCTGTCTGTCCGTCTGTCCATCCGTCCGTCCGTCTGTCTCTCTGTCCGTATGTATGAACGCGTCGATTCCAGTTCTCATAACAGCTAAAAACTTGAAATTGTTTTTGTAGATCCCTATATACATTGCGCAGGTCAAGTTTATTTCCAATAATCGATAAACATATTCGTTTTTATACCCTGAACCCATTGAAAATGGGAATTCAGGGTATAATGGTTTTGTGAAAATGTATGTAACAGGCAGAAGGAGGCGTGGCAGACCCCATAAAGTATATATATTCTTGATCAGGACGACAAGAGAAATCGATTAGGCCCTGTCCGTCTGTCCGTCCGTCCGTCCGTCCGTCCATCCGTCCATCCGTAGAAGCTCCTAGATCTCCGAAACTACAAAAGCTAGAGACTTCAAATTTGGCATGAATACTCGTGTATAACATACACTTAACGAGTTTATCTTAAATTTTCGATAACTCATCCCATTTCCTTATTATCGATAAAAATCGATAATTTAACTTAGTAATTCATGCGTAACTCTATAACCGTAGAAGATAGATACTTCAGATTTGTGGTGTATGTTACTGTAATGAATGCGCACATTTTGTCATTTTTCGATTTTGGATACTGGCCCCCATTTCCCCACAATTTGCAAATTTCTCCAGAAGCCGTATATCAAATACTAGTGACTTGTGCTTTGGCAAATACAAACATATGTACCACCTTAATCTACTCTGAAAGTTTCATTAAGAAAGTCCAAGCAAAAAAAAAGTTATTCAACAATAAATTTTCCATAGTAATGCTCATATTGCAGCCCAAGCGCAGCCGTTGCGTAAACTGCGCAGTAAGCAGAGCGCGTGCCTACGCATAACTGTGTATGTATGTGTGCATTCGTTATATGCAATGTATATATAAAGAAGCGTAAAAATATGTATTTGTGTGCGATCTTCGCGATACGCATAAACACTGGGAAATTCCAATTATGCCCTTTTTTCGCTACCTACTTCAGATTTCTAAAAGGGTCAGCAGGTACCAAAAATATGTAAAATTCCCACCCCTATGCCTACGCATAACTGTGTATTAATGTGTGCATGCGTTATATGCAATGTATATATAAAAGAAGAGTACAATGATTTTAGTAACAGCTCCCACAGGGTTCAGGGTATCTCGTAATCGAGCCGTCTCGATTAGAGCACTCTTAATTGTTTAATTTTATAAAAGTTAGGTGGCGCTGTTGGTAGAGGTGATGCGCGTTGCGTAATTGACGTAGGTTTAAATCTGCAAATGTCAGTTTTTTGACAAAAATGCTATTCGGTTATTAAAGAGTAGACTTTAATTATTTTATAATTTTACGGTAAATATAAGTGTATTGTAACACACAGATTCGACTTGGCTCAGGGTATCCCCTAGTCGGTCACGTTCGAGATAACTCATCCCATTTTCTTATCGATAATAATCTATAATTTGACATCGTTTTTGAGGCGTAAATTAATAACCGTATAACCTAGAGACTTCATATTTGCGGTGTCTGTTACTGTAATGATTACAAACAAATTTTACTTTTTAGATTTTGGATACCGGCCCTCATATCCCCAAAATTTGCAAATTTC
Organism: Drosophila pegasa; assembly: GCA_035046225.1. Lineage (NCBI taxonomy): Eukaryota > Metazoa > Arthropoda > Insecta > Diptera > Drosophilidae > Drosophila > Drosophila pegasa. The sequence continues at coordinate 335,054 of JAWNOD010000198.1, read as the reverse complement.
TCCAAAAGTCAATTGTCAAATACTAGAGACTTGTGCTTTAGCAAATACAAACATATGGTTTATCTCATTATACTGTAAAAGTTTCATTAAGAAAGTCCAAGCAGAAAAAAGTTATTCAACAATCAATTTTCCATAGTAATGCTCATATTGAGCCCAAGCGCAGCCGCTGCGTAAACTCCGCAGTAAGCAGAGCGCGTGCCTACGCATAACTATGTATGCGTTATATGCAATGTATATATAAAATGATTTTAGTAACAGCTCCCACAGGGTTCAAGGTATTTCTTAATAGAGCCGGGTCGATTAGAGCACTCTTGTTGATGACAGTTTTTAGCAGGTTGCGCGTGTTTGATCCCCTCTTTGTCTCTCTCTCTCTCTTGACCGCTCGCTCACTTTCTGGCCAAAGCAGCCGAAGTAGAAGTAACCAAAAATTTGTTTGCTCAAGAGTTGGAAATCCGCCTGAACTGAATTGTTTGTTGCTTTTGTTGTCGCTGCAGCCAAAGTCAGCCTTGAGTCGAATTTTTGATACCCGATTGCAATTTGATGCACTCGGTATGCAGAATTTTCCTTTGCCTTCAATGTTGTTGTTGTTTTTGTAGTTTTTGCTGCTTTTGTTGTTGTTATTAATACTTTGACCTTGGCCTTTTGTGGTTAGCATTATCCAAACAAAACGCGTGACACCCACTAAATGCAGATGATTGACAGATTTGGGACGCTTAGATACGCACAAGCACACGCACACTCTCTCACACACACTTGGACACTAACACATTTAAAATCTGCATGCGTGAAACTTAACGAAGCGTTAAAGTTCAGAGCGTTAAATTACATAACGAACACTGAACGCTCGTTGGGCTGTGTTATTATTTTGGGCGGGTTGGGGGCTGGGCTATGGCTTGGCTGGCCTTGGTTTTGACTTTTGACTTTGGTCTAAAGCATTGCTGCTGTTTTTGCCAGCATCTACCCACATGCAAGCGCGATTATGTCATAAGGTCGAACGCGCGCAACCAGAGCGAATTCTTTGTCAACCCAGCGGCATCTAGCCGATGACGCCACACAGCCTGCTGGCAGAAATGAACAGTTAACAGCCACCTACATACATCTTATTGCATGAGTCATGCTATGGGGGGAACGCTTCTTGGCTGCTGCTGGTGCTGTGACAAAGGATAGCCAGACAAAAAACAACCTGTGCATCTACCCAGAGCATCGCTCCTATCCAACAGTTTTATCCCCCCCCCCCCTCCTTCCCCTCCCTTAACAGCCTTAAGTGCTTGCACCAAAACTCATCAGCTTCGCACTGCGTCACCTGCGCCGATGACTCAGTGCACAGCATTGATCAGAAGTTGTTGTTGTTGTTGTGACTCTGCGAGTTGTCATGGAATTTTGTGCTCGCCTGATTAGTCTCGATATACTCTACCTAAGAAGGGTATTCGACCCTTCTTGTGCTGAGAGTGAATAGTTTTAATCAATTTTTAGCTTAGCTTGGCTCATCATGATTCAATCCGGCAAAGGAAATATTATTGAATCCAATATTATTGAAATCTTCATTTTAGACTCCCTAACAGTGTTTTCAACTCAGACTAATATCTGAATGTGTTTGTAGAGTATTTAAGCTTCTTTATTCTCACGGCGACTTCTTCTCATTTGGCTGCTGCTACGTGAGTCAGTTCCTTAATTTGAATAAGATTTAGCATTTTCCCAAAAAAGAAAATGAGAATCGATAAAAAGTACATATATAGTGAACTTTTAAATACATATGTACATACAGCTATGTTCGTTCAATAAAATGATAGCGCACTGAATGCACTGAAAGCACTGAATGTTGGACATCACAATTTAGTGATAAACACAATATTTTTGACAAAATTTGATGCAATTATTAAGTTTAACATCTATTCTTATTAATTAGATGCTTTTTTTGTTACAAACTTAGGATATGTGTACTTCAGGGCCTGAGAAGGAGAAAACTCCTAAAATTGAGCTGTTCACAAGAACGATAGCAGTTACCAAAAATTAAAAAAAAAAAAAAAAATAGAAAAAAACTATTTAACATTACATTAACTTCATATATCATGTTTTACACATCTGCTTCAGTCTAATACTTAAATATAAATCCGTTATGTTTCACTACGACTTTGCATTTGCATTACATGGAGTCGATGAGGTCCTGGCACCGTTTCAGAGCAATGTAACAGGTAGAAGGAGGCGTTACAGACCCCATAAAATATATATATATTCTTGATCAGCACGACAAGCGAAGTCGATTTAGCCCTGCCCGTCTGTCTGTCCGTTCGTCTGTGTATCCGTATGTTTGAACGCGTCAATCTCAGCACCTTTAAAAGCTAAAAACATGAAATGTTGTTTGTAGGTCCGTGTATAGCACGCACAGTTCAAGTTTGTTTCAAATAATCGATAACAATACCCAATGAATGGTTATCGATTAAAAACATGATCGAAATGCAGTTATTGAGTTATATCTTGCACATTTTTAAAACTAGAGACACATTTCATTTTGAATACGAACTAAAAATTACCCCAAATTCTGTAAATTGAAGTTCAGTTGCAAATATAGCCAAAATGTGAGTTTGTACTTTTTATTAAACTGACAAATATGCTCATAGAATATGTTGACCATATGCTTTAAATTTCATTGTTATTAAAAGTTACTACACAAAACGTTTAAATAATTTGCAAATGCAAGTGGCAAGCGCAGGCATTTGTCGTCTACATATGCACACATATACAAACGCGAGCCTTCTTGTCTATTCGAAGAATTGCATATTGTTGAATTATCAGCTGCTACTTCTGTTTACATTTGCAACTGCTTTCTCAAGCAGTAAAGTGGCGTCGTAGTAAAGGCGACAAACGTGGAACAAGAATTCTGAATTGGAGCCCCGGCGCGGCACATTATGTTTATGTTATATTTATTATACCCTGAACCCATTGAAAATGGGAATTCAGGGTATAATGGTTTTGTGAAAATGTATGTAACAGGCAGAAGGAGGCGTGGCAGACTCCATAAAGTATATATATTCATTTTTCGATTTTGGATACTGTCCCCCTTTCCCCAAAATTTGCAAATTTCTCTAGAAGTCGTATATCAAATACTAAAGACTTGTGCTTTGGAAAAGACAAACATATGTACCATCTAATAATACTCTGAAAGTTTCATTAAGAAAGTTCAAGCAGAAAAAAGTTATTCATGCTCTTATTGCAGCCCAAGCGCAGCCGCTGCGTAAACTGCGCAGTAAGCAGAGCGCGTGCCTACGCATAACTGTGTATGAATGTGTGTACGCATAGTTCGTTTATGTATTTGTGTGCGATATCCGCGATATGCATAAACACTAGGAAATTCCAATTATGCCCTTTTTCGCTACCAACTTCAGATTTCTAAAAGGGTCAGCAGGTACCAAAAATATGTAAAATTCCCACCCCTATGCCTACGCATAACTGTGTATTAATGTGTGCATGCGTTATATGCAATGTATATATAAAAGAAGCGTACAATGATTTTAGTAACAGCTCCTACAGGGTTCAGGGTATCTCTTAATCGAGCCGTCTCGCTTAGAGCACTCTTACTTGCTTTATAAATAATTCGTGGATGTGTTTGTAGAGTTGATGCACGTTTCGTATTGGCGTAGGTTCAAGTCTTGGTCTGCTAATGCCGTTTTTAGAGTTTTTTTTTTGCCAAAAATGCTATTTGGTTTTGAAAGTGCGATATTTTTTAAGCATTTACGCAGTTTCGACGGGGTTAAAGGTATCCCCTAATCGGTCCCACCCGACGAGAGTTTTCTTACTTGTTTCATATAGAATATGCGTAGATAATAAATATATATAGATGTTATACATATATCAGACAGAAACTCTATCTGATTGAAGCCACATACTATAGCTGTGTATATATAATAAATATGTAAGAAATATAATTATCGTATATATCTGAAACTCTCGTATATATGAAATCCGTCTAATCTGTGTTTTTCAATATACTCCACAGATTGTATTTAGCGTAAGCTTATAAAAATGAGTATGTCACTTATGTCAAAAAATATAAGAACGGACATTTGCAGAGTTAAAATAACGTCAATTACGCTACGCGCATCACCTCTCTCAACAACGACACCTAAATTTTATAAGAAAACTCTAGTCGGGCGTAACCGACTAGGGTATACCCTGAGCCTCGTCGAACCTGTGTTTTACAATACACTTATATTTAGCGTACAATTATACAAAAATTTCAAGTTTAAAGCATTTGTGGCAAATGTAAACTAAAGCAGCAGCTAATAATTCAACAAAATTCAAACGTAATTTGCGATTCTTCGAATCGACTAGAATACGAGCGTTTGTATGTGTGTGTGCAAGTGCGTTCGCTTGGCGCTGCTGTCGCGTGTTTTTGCAAAGTAGCCAAACGTTTTGTTTAATAACTTTTTTGCTATTTAACGGATTTCAATGAAATTTTCGGCATTTGATCAACATTATCTATGGGCATATTTGTCAGTTTAGTAAAAGTGCCAACTCATTCGCATTTTGGCTATATTTGAGACTGAAGTTCAATTGGGGGAAATTTGGGGCCGGTATCCAAAATATAACAAAATTCGAAATTGCATAAAATACATATAAAGCTAAATAAAAAATTTGGCGTCTCTAGCTTAAAAGATGGGCGAGATAGAATTTTTTAACTGAATTTCGATTTTGTTTTTAATCGATAACAATTAATTGGGGATAGTTATCGATTTTTTAAAACAAACTCGATCTGCGCGTGCTATACACGGACATACAAAAAAATTTCAAGTCTCTAGCTCTTATACGAGCTGAAATCGACGCGTTCAAACATACGGACAGACGGACGGACGGACAGACAGACAGACGGACAGGGCCAAATCGATTTCTCTTGTCGTCCTGATCAAGAATATATATACTTTATGGGGTCTGCCACGCCTCCTTCTGCCTGTTACATACATCCAACAAAAACATTATACCCTGATTTCCCATTTTCAATGGGCTCAGGGTATAAAAAAAAAACTAAAAAAATTCCATGCGTCACCTGGAGTTGAACTCAGAGCTTCATATGAACTTCATGAGAGCTCATTCACATTTTGGCTATGTTTGCATTTGAATTTTAAATTTAAGAATTTGGAGAAATTTGGTTCCGGTATCCAAAATATAAAAAAAGTTCAAAATTGCATAAAATATATATAAAGCTAAATATAAAATTTGGTGACTTTAGCTCTGAAGACTTACGAGATATAATTTATAACTGAATTTCGAGCATGTTTTTAATCGATAACAAAAAAATTAAAATAGTTATCGATTATTTGAAACGAACCTGATCTGCGCGCTGTATATAGGGATCTACAAAAAAATTCAAGTCTCTAGCTCTTATAGGAGCTGAGATCGATGCGTTCATACATACGGACAGACGGACGGACCGGGCTAAATGTCGTCCTGATCAAGAATATATATACTTAATGGGGTCTGCCACGCCTCGTTCTGCCTCTTACATGCATTCCAACAAAACCTTTATACCCTTATTTCCAATTTTCAATGGACTCAGCGTATAAAAATCGTGTCGGGGACACATATCGTTGCATTTGGTTGAGCTGTTAGCTGGAGCGGCTTATGCAATACGTAAGCGGCTTATAAATGCTCTAAAAGACACATCCAACGAGTTTTATGGAGCCAAACTGCCTTACCAGCTGGACACCACGCTTTAGATGACCTTCACTTGCAGTCGCTACATGAACAAGTGAGGGGAAGTGGGGTGGCTTTACTCTGATACACATACGTCACATAAACCAGATGCAACTCCATCAGCAACAACAGGTTATTGGTGTTGTGTAAATTTTCAAAGAAACTCAACAATGCTAACAACGTCTCGTAGACTGCATTCACTGTGCATGCAAAACAGCCGTAGCAGCAGCAGCAGCTTTTCCTGTGCCCTCTCTTTATATCCGCATTATCAGCATATAATATGTCGACAACAGCACAATGTATGTATTTGTATACCCTGAACTCATTGAAAATGGGAATTCAGGGTATAATGGTTTTGTGAAAATGTATATAACAGGCAGAAGAAAGCATGGCAGACCCCATAAAGTATATATATTCTTGATCAGGACGACAAGAGGAATTGTTTAAGCCCTGTCCGTCCGTCCGACCGTGCGTCCGTCCGTGTGCACGCACCGATTTCATAAGCCACAAAAGTTGGAGACTTGAAATTTATCATGAATACTCGTGTATACCATACGCTTAACGAGTTTATCTTTAGTTTTCGAAAACTCATCCCATTTTCTTATTATCGATAAAAATCGATAATTCGACTTTGTTTTCGAAACGTAACTTTGTAACCGTAAAAGCTAGATACTTCAGATTTGCGGTGTATGTTACTGTAATAAATGCGCACATTTTGTAATTTTTCGATTTTGGATCCCGGCCCCCCTTTCCCCAAAATTTGCACATTTTTCCAAAAGTCGTATATCTAATACTAGAGACTTGTGCTTTGGCAATTACAAACCTATGTACCATCTTATTAAACTCTGAATGTTTAATTAAGAAAGTCCAAGCAGAAAAAAAGTTATTCAACAATCAATTTCCCATAGTAATGCTAATATTGCAGACCAAGCGCGGCCTCTGCGTAAACTGCGCAGTAAGCAGAACACGTGGCTACGCATAACTCTGTATGTATATGTCGTTGCGTTATTTGCAACGTATATATAAAAGAAGCGAAAAATGATTTTAGTAACAGCTCCCACAGGGTTCAGGTTAACTCTTAATCGAGCCGTCTCGATTAGAGCACTCTTACTTGTTTAAATTGCGCGCATAAAATTGTGAAAACTTAGTTGTTATTTATGTTATATACATATGCCGATTCCCAGCAGCTAATGGGCACACCTGATCTAAAATGATTCAATCCGAATAAGTAGTGGAAGCTTATAAAACTCCATTTGAATGCAGCATATCCAACTTAATGAATGTCCATGTAGGGTATTTCTGTTATTGGACAACAAGTTGTTTATTGTCTTATGCTGTTTTGTGTTGTTACTTGGCTCGCTTGGCTGCGAGACTTTGATTATGTGCGATGACACGTACAACATGTTCGAGTCTGTCCTCGAGTAGTTCGGACACGTTATTTTTATGGCTAGAAGCGGGGGCGTCTATGGAGCAGTGGTGTTGCAGCGGCACAAGATGTCGAATTCAGCATGACTATCGATTGATCAGATACCCGCTTCTATTGGACTCACGTTAGTGCTCCGACTCCAGCTCCAACCCACTGCTTTTAATGGATTCGAATTGAAAAGAACTATTGGCAAATCTCAGCTGTGGCAGCAGTAGCTGCCAATGGACCATAAATTCGAATTGCAATTTGGTGGCAGCATGTGCGGCAAGTTATGGATATGTGGTATGTGGCAGCCATTGGTGTTTGCGGGGGCCAGCGAAACATTTGCAGCGTGGCAGCATGTGGGGCTATGTGTGCTCAATCTACCGACGCCACAAAGCTCAAAGAATACGCTTTATCAATAACCAGACAATCTCAGCAACTGCAACAGCGCAGCTGGCTGACAGATCAAGGATAACAGCAGCAACGGCAGCAGCAGCCGCTAAACCTTAAGTCGTAGCAGCTTCCTGCCAATTCCCAGCTAATTTACCATAATTAAAGCTTGTTCACAAATGCGCCCAAAGCAATCGCTGCAATTGCAGCGAGTGTCGTCGCGGAGAAGAGCAAATCCGAACGGATTGGCATAGGAAAACCCGTCGTGGGGCATGTGCAACACTCACAGCACTACAGAAAAATATGCCGACAGTCCTAAATAATGTAGCTACAAAGAATAAATTAAAAAATAAAACCAAAAATTAATTATAACATTAAAGTAATAGTGTTTTAGTCGGGAAGGCTCGACTAAGAGAAACCTCGAACCCTACGGGAGCTGATATTAAAATCATTTAAAAAATTTTATACCCTGAGCCCAGGGTATCCATATAAAGCTAAATATAACATTTGGTGTCTCTAGCTTAAAAGATGAGCGAGATTGAATTTTATAACTGAATTTCGAAAATGTTTTTATTCGATAACAAAAAAACGAATATATTAATGGATTATCGAAAATAAACATGATATGCGCGCTGTATATAGGGATCTACAAAAAAATTTCAAGTCTCTAGCTGAAACCGACGCGCTCATATATACGGACAGACAGACAGACGGACAGGGCCAAATCGATTTCTCTTGTCGTCCTGATCAAGAATATATATATACTTTATGGGGTCTGCGACGCCTCCTTCTGCCTGTTACACACATCCAACAAAAATATTATACCCTGATTTCCCATTTTCAATGGGCTCAGGGTATAAAAAGCGTAAAAATTTGTATAGGATAAATTTGTATATGTGGAAATATAATCGATAAATCGACTCACGACATTAATCGTAAATAACTTTAGTCGAGTACATATTTTATACAGGCTAGACAAAGTGTCCAGATATCCAAAACAAAACCGCAAATTGCATAATAATATATAAGTTAAAAAAACGTTTTGTTTCTTTTCTTTGTCGCGGCGACGCGACTTATTTATTCGAATACAAAATTGAAACTGCAACTCTATTACATTATTAGGTGGCTTAAATATCGACTACAGCGGATGCGCCAGCGGTTGCACCAGCGGTTGCGCGTGTTGCTCTCGTAACCATAATTCTTAAGAATTGTTTTGCTGCTTGGAGCGGATGCAATGCAGACCGTAGGACAGCATTTTTGGCGCAGCGCGTGTTGCAGGGCGTTGAACTTCCACCCTCAATTTGACAGTTGTCCTCAAGTGTCAGAAAAACGGGATGTTGGTTATTTGAAAATTTGGAAGATGTTCGGAAGTGTTGGTGATTGGGTGATTGACGGTGTTTGGAATTTCGGAAGCGATTTGTAGGATTACTTCCTTTTTGTTAGCTCGCCTTTTTGAGACTAACACTATTGTTATGGCAAAACCTACAAGCAATGCTAATAAACCAATGCTGTTGGTTGCGGAGTGGGTCTGCAACAGATTTAAGTGCTTGGTGTTATTTATTTGAAGATTATCTAATGTTTTTAGACTGAGGACCCGCAAGCGTTTGGCCTCGGATACCGATATTTGTATAATCGGGGTTTTGGGGTTGATTTGTGTTTCTTCTGTATTGAGAATATTCGGTCATCGATCGTGATAGACCAGTTGTGGTATTTTATAAGTAAAGTGCCTTGATCAGTGTCCTCCCACTTTATTCTGCCTTGGAAGTTGTTAAGTAGTATGATGTCTTCTTGGATTTCTTCTAAGCTTTCGATGTGGTCTACGTTGCTGTAGTCGCATTTTGCATCCTAACATTTCCTAACATTAATTTGGGTATACAATCGTTTTCTCTTAAATCTATTAAATCTTTTTGATTACAAATTTTTATGTTGTTATAAGTTTTACAGCTGTTTCTTAATCCTAACATTGTGTTTTTATATTTGAAAATTTCTTTGAATTGTAAGTTTACAATTGTATTGTCTTTAATTATAGGTCTAATAATTATGTTCTCATAATTTATATTTTCTAGATTAGGAATTTTGACAACGTATAAGATTATGGTATTATTATGTAAGACGGATACGTCTGCTAACTCTAGCATCTCTTCTATTGTTAGATCTATTTCAGCTTTATTTATTTGTTTTTGTATTAGATCTAAATCTTTATCATTTAAGAGGATGCCCATTGAATGGCGTATTTTATGTTTGTTATTTCCTCTTTAATCAGACGGGTTTGGATTTGTATGTTAGTATCTAAATTGTTAGTAGGGTACGAATGTTTTTGGATGGCGTTGGTTAACATATTGTTAATTTGAGTGAGATTATTTATTCGTTGTTGAAATTGTGTGTTTATGATGGTTTGTTGGTTAGTATTCTGAATGAGTTTATTTAGGTTATCTTCTATAGCGACTAAGTCATCGTGGTCAGGAGAGCCGGCCACAAATTTCCAGGCTGTGCCTAAAGCATTTATGGATCTTGTACGTCTGGTCTTATTTGCGTATAACAAAGAGAAATATTGATTTTGACTGTTCTACTTCGAAATGTAGAGTATGATGTAAATCGGACGACTTTAATTCTGTGTCTATGTGATTTGCAAGTTTGTCTAAAGCCTTTTTCAGTTGTAATACGTCTATCAAATGAATTATCCTGGTCGAGGAGTTAGTTATTTTACCTAATCCGTCATGAAGGGTGAGTATGTGACTATTTGTATAAATAGTCATTTCCACTCGTGCCTGTATTGGGATTACTCCCAGTATCCTGTAGAGAAAAGTCATTTTTAATATTGCTTTTATGTACTATTTTTCCTGATTCTGTTTTTATGGTTGTGCCGTTGTCTTCTTTAACTATTTCTTTTTTGTATCTGGAGGAAAGTTTAGATCCTAGTCGTGTGTTGATTTTTACGTAAATTATCTGTCCAGTTTTGTAGGTTAGTATAGGGTTTCTAGATTGGTTGTGATATTTTAGGTCTTTGGTCTGCTGTTCTTTTAGTTTGGTTATGTTATTTTTGCGTGCTTGTTCGAATTGTTCGGGGTCTGTGGTAATCTTTCTGCCAAAGAAAATATCTAGTGGGCGTTGTTTAGTGACTGAATGTATGGAATTGTTATATTCGTAAATAGCTCTTTGCAGGAGATCTGCGAAATTTCTATCTTTGCCTTCTCTTTTAAGACATCTCATTATTTCTGATAATGTGGAGTGTAGTCGTTCTATCTGTCCGTTTACTGAACTTTTATATGGTGGTACTTTGAAAACTTCAATGTTGAGCTGATCTTTCATCATGAAAGAGATGGAAGCTGAATTAAGTGATTTTTCGTTATCTACTACTACAAATTTTGGTACTCCATAGTAGAAAAGTATTTCGTGTAATGGTTGTCTGATATCTTCTATAGCTTTAGATTTTACCTTGCGCAAGCTTTGAGAATTTGTCTATTGCAGTGAGCACGAGGTGCTTTTCGGTAGAATAAATGTCTATGTGAATGATGTGGCCTGGATACTCGGGTAACGGTGTTTCCTTCAGACTTGGGTTTGTTGGTCGTCTATCGTATTTTTCTTCTTTGCAAACCCTACATTGTTTTACTATGTTTGTAATTTTGGCTTTCATTCTTGGGAAGTAGTACTTTTCCGCGATCTGTTTTTGGTTTTCGTATGCGTTTCTATGTGCTCTATTGTGTGTTTTTAATATTTCTTCCTCTTGATCCGAGTCTTTTTCTAGATCTATAATTCTGTTCTGCGAAAATCGTATCTTGAAAGTATTGAAGTGAGACGGGTAGATATTCTGTAGCTTGGCCATGATATCTTCAGTTGTGAGAATTCCGTTTATGACGGATGGGTTTAAGTACTTTTTTAGTAAGCTGATAAGGTCGGTTTCTGAAAACTGTTCTTTCGCGATGTAGTGTCTATGGAAGGTGGGGAACGGAATGCTAAATTCGTAAGTTTCTTTGTTTTCCTTTGCAATTATGATTTGATTCTTATAAACGTTGATAGGGGCTTCAAGGCTTGGTATCAAATGATGGCTTGAACTATTTGCACTATGAATGGTGGCTGTCATTGAATTTATTTGGTTATTTAATTGGTTATGGGTTCTGGACAATGCGTCTGCGACTATATTTCTTTACCTGGCTTGTAAACTAGCTGGTAGTCGTATTCTTCTAAGATTGCCTTTTAATTTTGGCGTTCCCATGCCAACTACTAAGGGAATGTGTAAGAGGTTGGTGGTCTGTGAATATTTTGACTTTTGAATTTCCGTAAAGGTAATTCGTGAGGGACTTTAGAGCCCAAACGATAGCTAACATTTCTTTTTCATTTGTTGCGTAATTTTCTTCTGCTTTACACAATGTTCTAGATATGAAAGAAATAGGGTGTCCGTCTTGGCAGAGGACTGCACCGATTGCGTGATTCGATGCATCGGTAGTCAGGTGAAATTCTTTTTTGAACATCGTCTGATATTAATGAACTTTTCAATTTATTAAATGCCTCGAGGGCAACTGAATCTAATTTTATGGATATCTTATTTGAAGCTTGCTTCGATATTCTGCCGTCCTCACCACGTAACAACGAGGTGAGAGGTTTTGCTAATTTTGCATAATCTTTGATGAAACGGCGATAGTAGCCGGATAGGCCAAGAAATGACCGAAGTTGTTTAAGCGTGTTTGGTGGTGGATAGTTGGCAATTGCTTCTACCTTTTTTTTGTTAGTTTCTATGCCTTTATCTGAAATAACAAAACCTAAAAATTCTACTTTAGTTTTAAAAAATTCGCATTTGTCTATTTGGCATTTTATGTTAGCTTCGTGGAGCGTATGGAATATTGTTTCGAGGTGATCTAGATGGGATTTTTCATCTTTGCTGAACACGACTATATCGTCTATGTAAACATAGCAGATTTTTCCTATGTGTTGCCTTAGTATGTCATCTAAGGCTCTTTGAAATATGGATGGCGCGTTTTTCAAACCAAAGGGGAGTCGTTTAAACTCATATTTTCCATTTTTTATGGAGAAGGCAGTTTTTTCTATGTCTTTTTCTTTTAATAGAATCTGATGAAATCCGCTTTTCAAATCAAGTACGGAGAATATTTTGTTGTCTCCTAGCTGTGCTAATACCTCGTTTATTTCTGGTATGGGATATCGATCGGCGATGGTTACAGAATTTAACTTCCTATAGTCAATGACTAATCTATATTTCTTTTCGCCGGATGCGTCTAACTTTTTTGGTACTATTATTACAGGAGAGTTATATGGAGAACGAGAGGGGCGAATTATGTCGTCGTCTAGCAGTTTTTGTATTTGTGCTTCTACTTCTCGTTGTAAAGACATAGGATAAGGGTAATATTTCGTATAAATTGGAGCGTCTGAGGTGGTTCTTATTTCTGCTTGGACACAGGTGGTAAATGATAATCTGTCATTGGGTTTTGAAAATAAGCTCGAGAATTTCTTTGTTAAGTTTGTAATGCTAGTGAATTGTTCTTTGGACATGTGTTCGGTTCTAATGTTTAGATTATTAACTGCTTGTATTCGTTTTTCTTTGATAGGAATATTGTATTTGTTCTTTAAAGTCATAATATTGTCGTTAGAAAAGATTACTGCATTTAGCTGCTTAAGACTATCGTTTCCTAGAATGGCATCGAATGATTTTAGAGTCGGCAGTAGAAAGAATTTAATTCTTACGTCTTTGATGTCAAACAAATTTGCTTCTATGTGCTGTGTTATTTTTATGTTACCTCCTACAGAGATTGCATCGAATGGTTCTATATTGTCTTTTGGGTTTCTTACTAAATTTGGTTTGATATAATTATTGTTCGAGCCAGTGTCAATTAAAATTTTCAGGGTCTTTCCTCCTCCAAGCTTGCATTCAAAGTATGGAAGTGAGGAGGACTTTATTCTAAAAAATGTATTCCAACTTCATAATCTTCACTCGAGTATTCGTACTCGTGTGGTGAGTTGTCGGCTAGATGTTCTACGTCTGCATAGTGTTCGTTACCGTATTGTTCTAATTCTGCCTGTCTTTGTTCTTCTAGGTGAGTTTGATTTTCGTTTTCTTCGGCTGTTTCTATATTATAATTTCGTGGTCTTTTTAGTTCTGGTCCTGTGTTGTATGGGGGACGTTTTCCTATATCAAAACTTGGGCGATTAATATAATTAACCTGCTTTGTTTGCATGGACTTGTCTACGTCCATGGGTTCGGGACGAGGGTAAGGCTTTGGTCCAGACGGACGAGGGGGTGCTACAGGATAACTGTAGTTTGGCTGTTGAGAGAATTGTTGTCCGGACGGACGAGGGTGTGCTATTGGGAAGGTGTAACCTGGCTGTTGCTTGAACTGCTGTTGTTGAAAACTGAGATTTGGCCTATAAGATTGAATTGGTTGACGTGGAATGTTATTTTGTGTTATTGGAGGAGCTCGGAATGATTGCATACGGCCTTTTTGGTTGGCTTGGGAGGCGACATACTTTTGATTTTCTAACTTGAGGCATAAATGAAGGGCTTGTGGGAGATCACCTTGCAGACCTCTTATGAAGGTGTCAAGTGCCTTATCACGATATACTTTGGTCAGCAATCGCTCAGATTCTCTAGTCACATTCATGCAACCCACTTTGTTAAGAATAAGTGACAAATGTTTATAAACGACTGAATGGAATTCTTCCACAGATTGATTACCTTGAGTCAGTCCAGTCATCTGATATTCTAGGGTTGTTATATCCCTCTTATCAGCATAATGTAGAGTCAGGCACTTAGTAATGGCACTCCAGTCGAGTGGTACGTTGTAAGATTCTAATGCTGTATCTGCTAGTCCGGTTATTTTGTTTCTTATTGTATGAAGGATGCCGAAATATCTAGGGCTGCCTTCCTGTCCTGTATAAATTTCCATTATTCTGTCGACACTCTTCTTCCAGGAGCTAAACTCAGCTGGATTTCCATTGAATTCTCTTAAACCTTTGACTATATCTGGAACCTTGTCTAATTCGGATATTCTATTACTATATTCGGGTCTGATTGATACGTCAGGGGCGTCGAAAGGGCTTGGTCTGATTGATTCGGCTGTATTGTTTATTGCTAAGGTCTCGATGACAATTTTCGAAATTAATTGTGTTAGTTGGTCTATATTCATTTGGGTGTTATTGGGGGGTGCTGATCTGGAGGATGACGCATCATCGGACAACAATGATGGTCTTATTAAGTTACTTGGGTTTGCCATGATTAATTTATAATTATAATTTATGATTTTCTTTTATAATTTCTTTTTTTTTTAATTTCTTATTTTAACTTACAATATAATAGCAGCTATGGTCATCCTCTGCGGAAGGTCGAAGTTCTCCTTTTTGGGTGTTTTGTGGTCCTACTCGGGTTTCGAGGTCTTCACTTCATCCAGTGGTTGGCTAGGAGCGGGTCTTATAGCCTTGACAGTTGCTGCTTGGCACGTAATAATTGGGTTATTGTTGTGCTTTATTTTTATTTATTTATTTTTTTTGATTGGCACTTAATAATTGTTTTATTGTCGTGCTGTTTGTTTTTGGCACTTAATAATTGTTTTATTTTTGTGCGTTATATTTTGCACGTAATAATTGTTTTATTTTTGTGCTTTATTTATTAATAATTCCACAGCCATAAATTATTTTGTGGGAGTTTCACTGTGAGAATTATGTGAACCAGCGACGGTATCAACGTATGAACACTTTGGGCTATATTGTTGTACCGATTACGCACTTAGAAACTGGGTATTCTATTGTACGCGCTGGTCCCTGCTCGGGCGCCAGTTAAAAAAACGTTTTGTTTCTTTTCTTTGTCGCGGCGACGCGACTTATTTATTTGAATACAAAATTGAAACTGAAACTCTATTACATTATTGGGTGGCTTAAATATCGACTACAGCGGATGCGCCAGCGGTTGCACCAGCGGTTGCGCGTGTTGCTTTCGTAAACATAATTCTTAAGAATTGTTTTGCTGCTTGGAGCGGATGCAATGCAGACCGTAGGTCAGCATTTTTGGCGTAGCGCGAATTGCAGGGCGTTGAACTGCTTTTGACTTTGCTTACATTAACTTATATGACGCTCCACAGTTCGTTGATGCATTTGTGCGCTGGGAAATTCCAATTCTGCCCTTTTTTCACTACCAGCTTCAGATTTCTAAAAGGGTCAGCAGGTACCAATAAATATATAACATTCCCAACCCTATACCTACGCATAACTGTTTATTTATGTGTACATGCGTTATATGCAATGTATATATAAAACAAGCGTAAAATGATTTTAGTAACAGCTACCACAGGGTTCAGGGTATCTCTAAATCGAGCCGCCTCGATTAGAGTACTCTTACTTGTTTATATATACATTGCATACAACGCATGCACATACACACAGTTATACGTAGGCTCACGCTCTGCTGACTGCAGCTTACACAGCGGCTGCGCTTGGGCTGCATTATGAGTATTGCTATGGGAAATTGATTGTTCAATAACTTTTCTTCTACTTGGACTTTCTTAATAAAGCTTTAAGAGTATAATAACGTGATCCTTATGTTTGTATTTTCCAAAGCACTAATCTCTAGTATTCTATATACACAATTTTGAAAGACGGGAGGGAAGGTATCCAAAATCCAAAAATTACAAAATGTGCGCATTCATTACAGTAACATACACCGCAACTCTGAAGTCTCTAACTTTCACGGTGATGAAGTTACGGTTGAAAAACGAAGTCAAATTATCGCTCGTTATCGAGAAGAAAGAAATGGAATGAGTTATCGGAAAAAAGATAAACTCGTTCAGCGTATGGTATACAAGAGTATTCATTCCAAATTTCAAGTCTCTAGCTTTTGTGGCTTACGAGATCGCTGCGTTCACACGGACGAATGGAGACGCGAACAGGGCTATATCAACTCAGTCTGTCTTCGTGATCAAGAATATATATACTTTATTGGATGTGGCACGCCTCCTGTCTGTTACATACATTTTTGCAAAACCATTATACCCTGAATTCCCATTTTCAATGGGTTCAGGGTGCAAAAAAAAGATGATATAAAAAAAGCTAAAACAAAAGCAAATTGAACTTGCTATGAAATAATTAAACAAGTAAGAAAACTCTAGTTTTTGACATTAGTAGAGTTGAACCTTCGCCAATTACGCAACGCGCATCACCTCTATTAGAAACAGCACCTAATTTTTATAAAATAAAAAAATAAGTAAATTTCACGCGTCGCCGAACCCAGAGCTTCATGTTCTGCGTGCGACGCTCTTACAACGACGCCACTCCACTGCTTAAGTAAGCAATTGCAAATGTAACGTAAAGCAGCAGCAGCTGATAATGCAACTAAATTAAAACGTAATTTGCGATTTTTCGTATCGACTAGAATGCGAGCGTTTTTATGTGTGTGTGCAATGAAATTTTCGGCATATGATCAACATATTCTGTGGGCATATTCGCCAATTTAGTAAACGTGCGAACTCATTCACATTTTGGTTATATTTTCAACTAAACTTCAATTTTAAGAATTTGGAAAATTTTAAAGCCGGTATCCAAAATATAACATTTTTATGATTTTCTTGTTTCAATGGGCTAAGGGTTCAATAAAAATTAGTTTTTGTGTAACAAAAACTCTAATAAAATATTTGTAATATTTTAATAATAATAAATTTGTAATATTTTATTATTATAATCATTATTATTCTGCATTAGCAATCTATAAACTATAGAGTAGCTTGGGATTCGAGCCTTAATTTCGCATACAATTGTCGATTCCACAGGGAGAGTTTATTTTGTGAATTAATATTGTTTAGACCGTAGTCTATAGTCCATATAGTGTATAGTATATTGTCTATTGTCATTGAATAGTTTGATAGACTTCTGTTTATAGTGCAATTGATTAACTCGAAATATGTTGGAGCTCCAGAAGAGGGGAATCGAGTTCAACGTGCGTCACTCATGTGACTGGCCAATTTAATTGTCACATTGATGGGCGGCATCAGCGGGAGGGAGGAGGCTGCTACTTCTGGCGGCGACTGTGTCACATGTCTAGTTAGTCACCTAAAGGGCAACTATTTGCTTGACTTGGCTGACAGCCGCCGCCAGATGATTTTACTCGACTGTACTCCACACACTCACACAGACAGCTACGAGAGTTGAGGCATCTCGCGGGCACTCTTCCGTTCAATGCACCCGGTTGCACTAAAGGCAACTACAGCCACAGCAGTAGAAACACGCAGCAAGCATCCTTGTCATCAGCGTCGTCATCGTCGTCTGTCAAAGGCAAAAAGATTCTTCAGCTGTTTGTTTAAATGCGTCAAAGCCTGCAAAATGTTATAGTTAGCTAGAAGTACGACAAGTGTGTAAGAATGCCACGAGGCAGCGGCGGGACGGGGTTGGAAGCGAGGCTACTGAGTGCACTTTGCAACTAGGCAAATACATTTCACACACACGACAAACAGTCATAAGCGGAATTGATGCTGCCTCTATCACTCTCCATCTGCACCCTCTCCTTCTCGCTCTGTGTCTAACCTCAGTTCCAGCTTTGTCTCACCTCGTTTCGTCTGCTACTTTTGGGCAATTGGAGCTGCAACTGGCTAACCTTTTGCTACTGCTGCTGCTGCCGCCTAGCAATTTACACCTTATTAACAAGGTATTTTGTTTTTTGTTTTTCAATTTCGATTTTTTTGCTGATTTGCAATACAAACTTTACGCAGTTTATGTGGGGATTAGGTGGGCGCCAACTAATCATTGCTTTTGTTATACCCTGAACCCATTGAAAATGGGAATTCAGGGTATAATGGTTTTGTGAAAATGTATGTAACAGACAGAATGCATAGAAAGTATATATATTCTTGATCAGGACGACAAGAGAAATCGATGTGGCCCTGTCCGTCCGTTCGTATGAACACACCGATTTCCTAAACGACAGGAGCTAGAGACTCGAAATTTACCATGAATATACTCGTGCATACCTTACGCTTTACGAGTTTATCTTACATTTTCGATAAATCATGTATGTTACTGTAATGAATGCGCACATTTTGTAATTTTTCGATTTTGGATACCGGCTCCCCTTTCCCCAAAATTGGCAAATTTCTCTAAAAGTCGTATATCAAATACTAGAGACTTGTGCTTTGGTAAATACATCTATACATACCATCTAATAATACTCTGAAAGTTTCATTAAGAAAGTCTTAGCAGGAAAAAAAGTTATTCAACAATCAATTTCCCATAGTAATGCTCACATTGCAGCCCAAGCGCAGCTGCTGCGTAAACTGCGCAGTAAGCAGAGCGCGTGCCTACGCATAACTGTGTATGTATGTGTGTACGCATAGTTCGTTTATGTATTTGTGTGCGATATCCGCGATACGCATAAACACTAGGAAATTCCAATTATGCCCTTTTTCGCTACCAACTTCAGATTTCTAAAAGGGTCAGCAGGTACCAAAAATATGTAACGTTCCCACCCCTATGCCTACGCATAACTGTGTATTAATGTGTGCATGCGTTATATGCAATGTATATATAAAAGAAGCGTACAATGATTTTAGTAACAGTTCCTACAGGGTTCAGGTTATCTCTTAATCGAGCCGTCTTGATTAGAGCACTCTTACTTGTTTTTGTATGCGTTTCTTGGCTGATCCCCAAACCGAGCTGCAGTCAAATACATCAAATGACCAAATCACAAATTCAAACCGCTTCCACATCGGAAATCAAAAGTCTTGAAGCAAGAGACACCACCTTAGAGCTAAAGCTTTGTGATTCAACTAGACAAAATCGGAGTTCCATTGGAATAACAAACGAAAAGAAATTGTCTCAAAACACTTAAAAAGTCAAATAAGTCAAATAATTGATAATAATTAGATTAAGGCTCAAGGGATCGACCGGATTCTGATCATATCAAATAACTCTTTAATCTATAATTTGTTTTAGATTTCTTCCCAAAATAAAAGAAACCAACTCGATGGCATTAGTACTATATATACCTTATATGCATCGACAACAGTTGGCATCAGTTAAAGCTGAAATCATACCCAAAGGCAATGGCAATTTCAGTATGCAGCAGCAGCTCGGCACTATGTTTTGTGAACTTCACATTCGTTCCAAGTCCAGCATTTAAGCTCCAACTAGAGGTGGAGAACTATCAATAGTCGGCACCATCGAGCCATCAGTTTTTTCAAAACCAGCGGTAGTGGTGTGACTTCGACAATTTTCGATAGTTTTCGATCATTTTCAAAAAAAAACAAGTAAGAAAACTCTAGTCGGGCGTAACCGACTAGGGTATACCCTGAGCCTCGTCGAACCTGTGTTTTCCAATACATTTATACTTAGCGTAAAATTATACAAAAATTTCAAGTTTACAGCATTTTTTTCAAAAATTGACATTGGCGAGGTTCGAACCTACGTTAATTACGTAACGTGCATCATCTCTACCAACAAAATTCTACCAACGATGCCACTCCACTGTCTTAGAAAGCGGTGGCAAATGTAAACTAAAGCAGCAGCTGATAATTTGCGATTCTTCGAATCGACTAGAATGCGAGCGTTTGTATGTGTGTGTGCAAGTTCGTTCGCTTGGCGCTGC
>JAWNOD010000198.1:262500-312500 GCA_035046225.1 Drosophila pegasa | reverse complement strand
AAACATTATACCCTGATTTCCCATTTTCAATGGGCTCAGGGTATAAAAAGCAACAGAGGCAAAGGCAGAAACAGACACAGATCGACCATTTTAGAAGCTGCTCGTTCTACAAATTCACACTTGACCAAAAGCCCAAAACACACACAGCACTATGGAGTCGAACGCGTCACTTGTGAATAAAATATGCCGCAGAGTTGAACGACTGAACGAGCTGGGATACATTTAATTAGGGTACAAATAAATTGAAGTTATAAATAAATTAGCCCCCTTACAGTTTGTCGAATATTTTTATTGTTTTTCCTAAACTATTTTATCCGAACGAACGTTTGCTCAAATTTAATGTAGTCTAAATATTCGTTGGCAATTCCTGGTGTCGTAATATAAATAGTTGTGTTATGGATTTTTTTAAATTGTATTTAATCTATGCGTTCCACCGTGCTTGCTGTCAGATTTAATGAAGCATTCAACTCATTCACATTTTGGTTATATTTACAACTAAGCTTCAATTTTAAGAATTTGGAGAAATTTGGGGCTGGTATCCAAAATATAACAAAATTCGAAATTGCCTAAAATACATAAAAATCAAATTTGGTGTCTCTAGCTTTAAAGATGGGAATTCCGATAATGTTTTTAATCGATAAAAAAACGAGAATAGTTATAGATTATTTGAAGCAAAGTTGATCTACGCGCTTTATATGGGGATCTACATAACAATTTCAAGTCTCTAGCTCTTATAGGGGGTGAGATCGACGCGTTCATATATACTATACGGACAGACAGACGGACAGGGCCAAATCGATTTCTCTTGTCGTCCTGATCAAGAATATGTATATATACTTTATGGGGTCTGTCACGCTTCCTTCTACCTGTTACATACATTCCAACAAAACCATTATAACCTGATTTCCAATTTTCAATTGGCTCAGGGTATAAAATATTCTAAGTCGCATAAAATATATATAAAGCTAAATACCAAATTTGGTGTCTGTAGGTTTAAAGGTGGGCGAAATATTATTTAATAACTGAATTTCGGTTATTTTTAATCGATAACAATTAATTAGGGACTGTTATCGATTCTTTAAAACAAACTTGACCTGCGCGTGTTATACACGGGACTACAAAAAAATTTCAAGTCGTTAGTTCATATATGTTCAGAGATCGACGCGTTCAAACATACGGACATACGGACACACGGACGGACGGACAGACATACAGACGGACAGGGTCGAGACCTTTTGTCGTCCTGATCACGAATATTATACTTTATGGGGTCTGCAACACTTCCTTCGGCCAACAAAACCATTATACCCTGATTTCCCATGCAATGCGTGAGGGAGTGGCCGGCCACGACAGCGCTGACAATGACCAGCCATGAACTCACACACACATATCTTACTTCTGTGTAAGCGAATAAGCCCGAATTCGCCCTGTGACAAGGTCTTGTAGACTAACTTTTGGATTTCACTAGCCAGTTGCTGGGCAGTTATTGCGTCTGTTGCTGCTGCTAAGAGCTGCTATGTGCCTACACAATACCTTCAGTTAATGCAGCTCAGCCGCGTCATCTGCCAGCAGTAGTCTTACGTAAGAACGAGCCAGTAAACCTGATGAGCGATCATCAGCGGCAGCAGCAAGCCTGGAAGACCTTGCCCAATTGGCCGCAAGAAATATATTATAATTAAATGAATTTAAGAAGCAAAACGTGGCACGGAGAGATTCAAGAGATTGCACCTGCAAGTGGCTCGGAATGTTGACATGGCTCTGGCACTATGTTGCCAAAGGCAGATGCAAATGCTACTGGCGCTAATTGAATTGCCAATTTGTAAATGTTGTTGTTGTTGTTATTATTCTTATATTATATGTATGAACGCGTCGATTTCAGCTCTCAGAAGAGCTAGAGACTTGACATTTTGTTTGTAGATCCCTATGTACAGCACGCATATCAAGTTTATATCTGATAATCGATTAATATATTCGTTTTTTTTTTTTTTTGTTATCGAATAAAAACATTATCGAAATTTAGTTATAAAATTCTATCTCGCTCATCTTTTAAGCTAGAGACACCAAATTTTATATTTAGCTTTATATGTATTTTATGCAATTTCGAATTTCAAATTCTTAAAATTTAAGCTCAGTTTCAAATATAGCCAAAATGCGAACGAGTTGGCACTTTTACAAAACTGACAAATATGCCCATAAAATATATTAATCATATGCCGAAAATTGCATTGAAATCTGTTAAATAGCAAAAAAGTTATTAAACAAAACGTTTGGCTACTTTGCAAAAACACGCGGCAGCAGCGCCAAACGAACGCACGTTTTCTATGCATGTGCGCACACACATACAAACACTCGCATTCTAGTCGATTCGGAGAATCGCAAATTACGTTTGAATTTTGTTGAATTAACAGCTGCTGCCTTAGTTTACATCTGCTGTTGTAGTTTTTGTTGTTGTTGTTTTTGGTGTTTGTTTGTTGTTTTTGTTTTTGGTGTTTGTTGTTGTTGTTATTTTTGGTAGCAGCCAGAGCAGGCGCCCGAAGTCCAGTATTTAAGTCGGTTGTCCATTGACTGTCAATGTGCTGTCTCGCCATATGGAGGGGTGCGACGACAGTTGCCCAGCAACACTCATGACATACCCTACCTCCAACCGGGCATAGCGGTTGGGCTAAGCCTAATGCAATAGAGAGACTGAAAATTAACAAAATTAAGTCTAGAATATAAGCTGAAGAGCTAGAGACTCTTAGGATTCAACTCACCTAAGAACTTCTCAGTTATAATAGTCTGGGGCTCAGGGTACGTAATTGTAATGAAGAGTCTTACTAGACTTTTCATTATGCCAGATGTCCAGATCTAGTTAGAATAAATGGACGCTTGCGTGATGCGTCTGCTGCTGCATCTTCTGCTGTGTGTTGAGGCGGCTCCTGAGCTGCAGCTGAAGCTGGGGCTGGGCCAACTACTTACCAACTTATTTGGTATGCCAGATTTGCTGTTGTTAGTATTTGCCGGATGCTTCATTATGGCACATACTTTGTCAAAGACATTTCGTTGACGCGACTTTGACGTCGCAATAACCTATCGCCCAGCAGAACTCTCGCATCTACCGTTTGCCTGTTATTCCGCTCTTCGATGAGCGATTGACTCGTGTTGGGATGTCTCTGGCTGCTCTGGTCTGGGCCGATGTTGTAGTTGGTCAGCAATTGGGCAGTCTTTATGAATGAAACTATGAGAGCGTGTGGGCTGCCAGAGTTGCCGGCTGCGCTGCAGATTGCAACCAATCCGGTTTTCCGGAGCCCCGTCGAATCTCTGTTTTTCAATATACTTATATTTAACGTAAAATTATAACAATTTTAAAGTTTGCTCTTTACAACCAAATAGCATTTCTGTCAAAATTACGCAACGCGCATCACCTCTACCAACAACCACTCAATTTTTATAAAATTAAAAAAAATAAATAAATTTCACGCGTCGCCTGGAGTTGATCTCAGACCTTCACGTTGCACGTGCGCCGCTTCTACCAACAACGCCACTCCACTGTCTTAGAAAGTGGTGGCAAATGTAAACTAAAGCAGCAGCTGATAATTCAACAAAATTCAAACGTAATTTGCGATTCTTCAAATCGACTAGAATGCGAGTGTTTGTATATGTGTGTGCAAGTGCGTTCGCTTGGCGCTGCTGCCGCGTGTTTTTGCAAAGTAGCCAAACGTTGTGTTTAATAACTTTTTTGCTACTTAGCGGATTTCAATGAAATTTTCAGCATGTGATCCACATATTTTATGGGAATATTTATCAGTTTAGTAAAAGTGCGAACTCATTCATATTTTGGCTATATTTGCAACTGAATTTAAATTTTAAGAATTTTTAAAAATATAAAAAGAAAAAAAAACAAAATTGCATAAAATACATATAAAGCTAAATACCAAATTTGGTGTCTATAGGGTAAATCAGTCCTGATCAAGAATATTTATACTTTATGGGGTCTGCCACGCCTCCCTCTGCCTGTTACATACATTCCAACAAAACTATTGTACCCTGATTTCCCATTTTCAATGGGCTCAGGGTATAAACAGAAACTAATCTGTTGACATTTTTTCTCTTCTCAATCCTTATTCATTACAGAGGCAAATTTGCGGCAGTTCGTCGGGCGATACACAAGAATTCTGGTTCGCAATTCGCTGCCAAATTCCTAAAACGACGCCGACGCGCACAAAGCAGTGACAAGGAGATCAAGCACGAGATTGCAGTGCTGATGCTCTGCAAGGGCGAGGATAATATTGTCAATTTGAATGCCGTGCACGAGACGCGGTCCGACACGGCGCTGCTGCTCGAGCTGTAAGTACAAATTGACATCAACAACTAAATACAATTACAATAAGTTCTAGTCTCCAATTAAGTTGCCTTGGTAGGCCATTATCACAGGTGGCAAAGTAGAAGTGTTGCATTCCCTTTGATGTCCACAAAAGAAGGAAATTCGGAAATTCAGCCTTAAAACTTATAGAAGAAAATCATGGACCGATAGACCAATATGGAAACTATCGAAATTTCGATTGCTAGTTAGAATATGAATCCAAAACTCTATAAAACATATCGGGAATCCACATTTAATAAATGCACGAAGATCAAAATAGCTTAGGGTGTGTGTTACCCTTCAGTTGAGCACACTTGTAAGCTCGTTCACAGTGCATAAAAGAGTATATTGTATTTATGCAATGTCCGCCTTGCTGTCCGTTCCTTAGCTTATAAAGTTGTATGACTTAGCACTCGGCGTTGCTCGATGTTAGAGAGAACCTTAGCTTAGCTAGTAATGTCACAGTGGGACATGGCAAGTGATGTCATCAGTTACCGTGAATTATGTAGTTGGTTACGGTTTTATTTGATAATATTCCAAAAACCATTTAATATAGAAAAATAGAATGTCATATGGTGAAAACTTGGGCTGTTGCATAGACCCATACTTGAAAGTTATAATTTGATTTTCGTCACACTCTCTTAAGGCACATCTAGAAATTATCGAGTTGTGTTTGTATAGAAGAAGACTAGAAGACGACTCTTATATATCTGATTTGCGTAGGAGTCAACATTTTGTGTAGTCAACCACTGGACTAGAGCAGTCCAACTTACCTTGGATCAGCTAACGATTCCTGAATTGATTTTATTATTGCAAGCACAATAGTCCTGAACTCGTTTACGTTTTAGGGCCACTGGCGGTGAGCTGCAAACGATACTGGACAACGAGGAGTGCCTCAGCGAGGCGCAGGCGCGACATTGCATGCGCGAGACACTCAAGGCCCTAAAATTCTTGCATGATCGCTCCATAGCCCATTTGGATCTGAAACCGCAGAACATTCTTCTGACTGGCGAGCGTATTGAGGGTGAGTTTCCATAGAGCAAAGCCAATTGCCTAACCAAAATAAACGCCTTTGCACTGCTCTCTTTCTAATTCCAGATGGCCTCAAGCTGTGCGACTTTGGCATCTCGCGCGTCGTCTGCGAGGGCATCAATGTGCGCGAGATGGCCGGCACGCCTGATTATGTGGCACCGGAGGTGCTCCAGTATGAGCCATTGTCGCTGCTCACGGACATTTGGTCGGTAGGCGTGTTGGCCTATGTGCTGTTATCTGGCTTCTCGCCCTTCGGCGGCGATACCAAGCAAGAGACCTTCCTCAACATCTCACAGTGCGCCCTGACCTTTCCCGACAACCTCTTTAGCGGCGTCTCCCAGGCGGCAATTGATTTCATACGACGCGCATTGCGAATTAAGCCAAAGTGAGTGCGACTGACTTTAGTGCTCCGCTAACAAAAATAACTCTCTCTCTCTCTCTCTCTCTCTCTCTGTCTGTCTCTCTCTGTCTCTCTCTCTCTGTCTGTCTCTCTCTGTCTCTCTCTCTCTCTCTCTCTCTCTCTCTCTCTCCCTCTCTCTCTCTCTCTCTTTCTCTCTCTCTGTAGCGATCGCATGAACGCCACTGGCTGCCTGGAGCATGTTTGGCTGAAGGACGAATGCGCATTGAATAGGCAAATATATTTGCAATCACATCACGATGCTGACTTCGTGCAGGATGATGAAGATGAGGACGACGATGATGATGATGAGGACGAAGAGGAAGACGACGATGATGAGCAAGGCGTTGAGAATGTCTCACAGCAGCAACAGCAACAAAATATCACAACAACAACAGCAGCAGCAGCAGCAACAGCTGATGCTGCCACACCAACCAACAAAGCCACGCACAATGTGCATAGAGCACACTCGAGCTCGAAGATACCGATTGCCACTAGCCACAAGCTGAGCCCCAGCACAGAGACGACAACGGCCATACATACACTGCCTCAAGCGCTGTCCATGTCGCTGGCGACAAATGCAACGAAGCCCACACAGATTGTGACCCCGATCCGACGCGCTTCCGACTCAGACAAGGAGAACACATACACAGCGACATTTGTTAAGAAGCCGATGGCTAGCACGGCCACCATTCAGATCGGCAGCAATGGACTCGAAGAGACGACAGTAATTGCCACATTGGCGCTATTCCCGGATGCGCCGACGACACCCAAAGTCATTCGCAAGACACCCGCTGCAGAGGCCAATTCGGCGACGTCGGTCAAGGCGTTAGTCAAAAAGTTTCAGCTCGACGAGCTCGAGGCGCACAACAGCAGTTCAAATGCCAATTTGGCGCCCACGATCACGCAGCTGCAGCAGCCCCACAAATGCTCAGTGCCCAGTATTGCGATGCCAACGACCAGCAACAATAGCTGCAGCAGCAACAATATGCGTCGCGGCATCAGCGGCACAGCCAACAGCAGCAGCAACGCCAACAGCTGCAATAATGTGCGACGTGCCTCAGAGCCGCTAACCGCTGTACACAAGAAGCAACATAACATCAGCCCAAACTCCATTTCCAGCAGTAACAGTAATGCCAACAGCAACAGCAGCAGCAGTTCAGGCTCCAGCAACAATCCCAGCGGCAGTGCAGGTGGCAGTAGCACGGCGCTGTTATTGAATGGGCGCATGCCAGTGACAGCGGCAGCGGCGGCGCATCACTTACATCACCATCATATGCACCATCATCATCAACATCATCATCATCACGTGGTGATCGCTGCCAAGAACGCCGCAGCCTCTGCCACTAACAACCTGAGCTTGGACCAGGGCATCATCTGTTAGCTAAGGGCCAATCGTGCGCGCCGCAATGCCAAAAGTTTCTTTCACCGCTTCCTGTGCTGCATGTAACAGTGCCTCAATGTCTAGGCGTGGTCAGAGCCCTAGCTGCCGAATGCCCACCACATAGCGAAAGAAGGGGGACTGCATCAGTCACCAGCGACTGTGGCAGCTGCAATGCCAACGTCGACGTCTACGAGTGTGTTGCGGGAAGTCTTGTTTGATTTTGAGTTTCTTAGTTAATGTTATTAGCGTCTAGTTGATCTAAATAAAACACATACACACACCCATACACTCACCCCTATGCCCCTACTATCCCACCCGATTTTTCCAAGTAACCCCAAGTACTGTTTAAGTTGATCTGGAAATATATGCATATAAATCTACATGATAATTATATATGTATATGTATATGTATATGTATATGTATATGTATATGTATATGTATATGTATATGTATATGTATATGTATATGTATATGTATATGTATATGTATATGTATATGTATATGTATATGTATATGTATATGTATATGTATATGTATATGTATATGTATATGTATATGTATATGTATATGTATATGTATATGTATATGTATATGTATATGTATATGTATATGTATATGTATATGTATATGTATATGTATATGTATATGTATATGTATATGTATATGTATATGTATATGTATATGTATATGTATATGTATATGTATATGTATATGTATATGTATATGTATATGTATATGTATATGTATATGTATATGTATATGTATATGTATATGTATATGTATATGTATATGTATATGTATATGTATATGTATATGTATATGTATATGTATATGTATATGTATATGTATATGTATATGTATATGTATATGTATATGTATATGTATATGTATATGTATATGTATATGTATATGTATATGTATATGTATATGTATATGTATATGTATATGTATATGTATATGTATATGTATATGTATATGTATATGTATATGTATATGTATATGTATATGTATATGTATATGTATATGTATATGTATATGTATATGTATATGTATATGTATATGTATATGTATATGTATATGTATATGTATATGTATATGTATATGTATATGTATATGTATATGTATATGTATATGTATATGTAATGTGTATATGTATATGTATATGTATATGTATATGTATATGTATATGTATATGTATATGTATATGTATATGTATGTGTATATGTGTATATGTGTATATGTGTATATGTGTATATGTGTATATGTGTATGAGTATATGTATATGTATATGTATATGCATATGTATATGTATATAGATAAGTACACATGCGTATGTAGATAAATATCAAGTATCGAGTATTTCGTAAGATATTGCCGTTGCCTTTGGCATTGTGTCGGGGCGCTAATGCATAAATTAATGATGAGCGATAAAGAAAGATGAATAGGAGAAGGGAGTCAGAGGGAGGGAGAGAGAGAGAAAGAGATAGGATAAAGGTCGCAACGTATTGGCTAAATGCAAATTGCAGTTATCAAAACATAAAACAAAATATAAAATATAAAGAAAAATGCTTGAGACATATCAGTCGTTGTGTTGTGCGTGACAAGAGTGCGGGCATCTATGTGTTGAAGTCGTTAGGCAACGCATAACATGTTTCAATTCAATTCAATTCTGTCGATTCTGGAAAAAGTCTCTAAATGTCTGTTGTTCTTTCGAATTGCAAATCGTTTATACATACATACATATATGCAATGTTGAGTGCCATTTGGCAATTGTTTGTTACATAGTTCAGCATATTACATACATTACTTATAACCAAAAATATACATTAAACAGATTTTTGCATTAGGCATACTGATGAATATGAATATGTAGTTGGGTTGAAATTGGAGTTCGAGATGGAGTTGGAGTTTTTCGCGTTTAAAAAATTATGAATTGATTGTTCAAGCGTTATACATATACATATAATATTAGCTAAAATGAAAATATTTGCAAAAGAAGAAAAGCGTGGCGAATCGAATCGAATTGTTATAAATGTGTGTGTTCATTACGTAAATGTCGTCTGTATGCCCCAATCATACAAAATATATATGTATACAAGCTTAAATATGAAAAGTTCTATTTATTATACAGTGTACCGAAAATAAAGTTTTGATTTTCGATCCATTGAACTATTTGGTTGACCGCTCTCGCTCCTCCCTTTTATCATAATTATATAATTATCCTTTATAATTTTTTTGTCTTAATATGATATGATATATTTATCGTGTTTTTATTTGCAAACTTTGAGCCCAATGGGTTATTTTTGTACATACAATATTTAATATTTCATGGTCATGGTCATGATCCTAGGCAGTGAGCTTGGCAAATATTTATATATTTTTTAAAACTCATTTCGCATAAAGTTGAGCGAGAGTTAAGTAAGCGTTGTATTTATTAGGCAAAATTTTTGTATATGGTCAGTTGATTGTTGAACTGAATAAATAATTTATAATATTTATGAGTAGTTGAACGCCCTCTTTTATTTTGATTACCATTAACCGATAATTTCTTATTAAATCAACCTTAAAACATATTCCTTTTCCTCTTCTTCGCATACTATATATATTTGAAGTTAAATATATGCAAGAGCGCAGCAACAATTACAAAAAAAAAAAGATTAAAGAGAAAGAAAAAGATTTTCGTGAATTGTGCGTTTTATTTCATTTAATTTCATTGTGTTTAGATAAAAGATGAAAATAAGAAAGAAAAAAAGAAACAAAGACGAAAATTCTATATTATATATACATAGTAATTATTTGATAAATAACTAATTTAAAATGTATTCAATAAAATTAAAAAAAAAATTGGGGAAATACTGTTGAATATATAATTCAAATTGTTGGTTCAGTATTTGAATGTATTCATTTATTCAAGCATGTATGAAGGTATCTCATAGTTGTCGTAGACGCCCGAAAATTTGATTACCCAGCCGATGCCGTCGTAGTTGACCGACTTGTGGAAGCGGACAAATAGCTGGCTTCGCTTGCTCAAGTAGACACGAGGTTTGTCTTCACCGCAGAAACGACGCATCTCCTGCAGTTCGTTGCGCTCGTTCTGCTCCTGGATCAGTAGGTAGTCCGTATGACATGTGGCCTTCGAGCCAAGATTGAAAACTGCAAGCATAAAAACAAAAGAAATACATTTGGACTTCTGATTGGAAAGTTGACTTACATTCAAAGTTCAGCAGGACACGCGTGTTGCTTGGCACCCGAACGCTCCAGCGGCAGTCAGAGTTATTGCGCACATTCTGCGGATAGAAAGGATTGGAGAAGATGCCCTCGGTGTTGTACAGCTGGCCTCCGCATCCGGGTCCATTAGCAATAGGTGTCGCAATATATGTCACGTCGAAACTGTTAAAGTAGCTGCCCGTCTTGAAGTGTAATCTCAGTTTATTGGTCGACGTAAACAGACTCTTGCCTGGATCCAGATAGGAACATATGCGCTGTAGCGACTTGTTGATAGATTTGTCGAAGACCTCGACATTCTCCACGTCACAATCGGATGAGCCAAAGACTACCTCAGAATAGTAAAGACTAAGTGTGTGATTGACCGGTGCTAATATTTCGGCATCGCAGTCAAAACTTTCTGAAATCTTGAGTCGTCCCTGTATTCCGCCATAGCTATACTTGCAGGTCGCGTCCGGTACAACGAGAATGCGAAAACCAGGTCTGGTAATGGCACTATTGGTACGGAACTTCACGTACACCTGCTTCGAGTTGGGATAGTAATCATCCGGCAAGCCACTGCCACAATACACATGCTCCAAGGAATATTCGTAATATAAACGCGAACTTTTTCGTCCATTAAAGATCACCTCATCTCCATAACCCTGCTCCACCAGTTGAGCATCCTGTAGGGAATGCAAATGTAGAAATGAGCTTAATTCTTTGACGGTTTCATATCTGTTTGATATCAGAGACTGATTCCACACACGGCAGTAAAAAGGTATGTAAATGTATGTATAAAGGAAAAGGTATAAATATATACCTTTACTTCTCGAAAGGAAGATAGTGTGAGATTTGCGAGATTTAATATTAGATCGTTCCTTAGTCCATATAAGCTTCTAGTAGAAATTTTTTTGCAATATAAATAATTTCAACTTTATGCTAGACATTTAGTAATCTATCAACTTTTTCCTTCAGCTGTTTTATGACACACATGAATATCAAAGAATTTCGGCGTAAGCAAATTGTAAGTTGAGAAACCCTTAAAAAGCTTGAATTTCTATAGTTTTGCATTTTAAATCAACAGAAGTCCTTACCTCTGTACTGTAGATCTTTATGAAGTCTGAGTCGCAGCTGCCCGTCGCATTGGGCGCCTCCAAATCGAGACTGATAAATTTGAGATGCAACGATATTTCGCTCTCGATCTTCCACAAGCAGAAGATGTTGTTGTCGTAGTTGCCCTGATCGTTAACCGGCGAATGTAACTCGTAAGGCTGTTTTCCATCCAGTTTAATCAATGAGCTGCCGCACTGAAGCTGTTTGGCCGTAACGATCAGCTCAAAGCCGGTGTCACTGACTGCTGAGTCAGTGACAAAGCGCATGAAAAGCACGTGACGCGATGCGGTTAATGTGGGTGGTAAGTTTTGGCCACAGAATTTGCCGATCTCATCTGCAAACGGTCCGGCGCCGTCGCGCAACTCTAAAAAGTCACCGGTACAGTCTTTCGTGTCTTCCACGTGAAAACTGCGGAACTCGACTCCAATCTGAAAGCCGGCGTTCGCTCGGAATTTAAAGCTACAATCCAGATTATTTGCATAAGAGCCGACAAACTTATTGAACGTATAGCTCGCATTGTTCTCGCCTAGGTAGATACTCTGATCACAATTGGGCATAAGCCGCACGAGCGCCCTGAAACCAACCGACGGGTCCCGATCGTCAGAATAACTGTGTAAGAGAGCCCGATTGGTGGGTATATGCAACGTGGGCAGATTATCGGTCAGGCGGCCACAGAAGCGTGCCATACGTTGCTTTTCATCGGGCACAGGGCTGGAGAAGACCTCGACGCCATCGTAGCTGCACAGCTGATTGCCGTCTTCAAAGTCGAGCAGCTCGAACTTGATGGTAAACTTGTAGTTCTCCGGCGCTGTCAAATTCCAATAGCAGTCACTGTTGTGTGGCATCATATTATCTTGATGCTGCCGCTGCGACTCCACCATTTGCGATGAGCTAACGACCCCGCCGCACAGATTCGTAGTGTACTCCAGCTTGAAACCACGCCCGCTAAATGAACTGTCCGACCGAAACACGAAGCTAATAGAGCTTTGGGCGCGATAGGCATATTGATTCTTGTGGCCGCAGATCACAACCTCCTGTGATCTGTCGTCATTGTCGCGCGTCGTCACTGTCACGTTGTCGAATATACAAGCACTCATTGGCGAGCGCTCCAAGTCGAAGTCAACCAGGCGCACCAGCACGCCGATTGCATTCGAGTCGCGTGGCTTGATTGTATAGTTGCAATAGAGATTCTTGGCATAGCCCTTCGGATAGCCCGGACTGATGATCTCATGCGTCTCCGAGTCGGCAGACAGCACGCCGCCGCAGATGCGCTCAAATAGCGCATTGAAGCCATCACCCGTTTTGTCGCCGTCTGAGCGAAAGATTAGCCGCATCATTGGACTAGTAGATTCAATAATCTCAGGCGGTTTCCGACCACATAAATGCGCCAAATCTGTCCAATTTTCCAACGATAAATTGCTGCTATTGCGTTGTTGGATTCGCAAGTAGTCCTTGGCGCATTTGGCGCTATCCTCAATGTAGAAACGTCCCAGAAAAGAAAGCGCAATGTGAAAGCCAGGCTCGGCCTCAATTTCCCAGATGCACTCAACATTGTTTTTGTACTGCTCGCTGAAGTCAATTATGCGATAGGGGTAGGTCAAACGGCCACCGCAACCACTGCCGTACTTGACAGTCACATTGAAGCTGGAATTGCGATTGGCATTGGCCGGCGGTTCCAAGTGGTATTCCAGAAATAGACCACGTTCGACCACCAAATTAATGGCAGTCGCCTGATTGCAATAGCGACCCATAACTGGTGAATTCTGGTCAGGACCGCTGTATAGCACAAGGTAGTGCAACTTGCAGTCGCCTTCAAGATTAGCGCTTACGGACACCTCCAGCTGTACGTCCTGTGGCGAGAGTGGCTCTTCGAGCGTTTGATCTGGGCCGACGGCCCAGGCACAGTTCATAGTCTGCTCGCCGTCCAAATGACTGGGCTGTGTGATAGTTACATTGTCGCCCAGCTCTAAGGGCACAATGCCACCGCAACGTTGTAGACTATAGGCCAACTGGAGCAGCTGCAAGTTGTTGCGTCGATTGCCCGTAACGGTCATCACGACGGGAAAAGGCAAGCGCACGCTGCGAGACGACAGATTGGCCTGGCTGTCCTGGTTGCTCTGACAGAGCAGCAGCGGAAGCAGAGGTTCACCCTCGTCTAGACGTATCAGCTTGAGAGGCGTAATTACGCGGCACATATGGCTGTTCCCCATTAAAGCAAACGTGGCGTTGAAGCGTTGCACCTGCAGCAGCAGCGTGCTATTCGGAGGCGGCCTCAGCTCGTAGCTGCAGTGTACTAAGCTGCTTTCGTTTTGCCTGTTGAAGAACAGCGTGCTGCTGACAGAGAAATCGAGTCGGGCGCGACACTCGCTCTGACCAAAAGCGCTAAAACGCAACTTAAAGCCGCGATGCTGGCTAAAAGGCAATATGAATGCATCGATGCCCATGGTGTTGTCTGTGGAGATGACCTCAGCGGGCGGATTGTACGCATATCGTCCAATTACTGACTGCATCTTATGATCGTTGGAGAAGATGATGCGACCGCGGAAGGTGCTATGTGTGTTATTCGTGGTACCGCCATTGTCAAAGTCCAGTATTTCCACCTTGACGCGCCGTCCCTTGGGCACCTGGACGCGCCAGGCACAGTGCGTTGGCACTCTGACACCCGACGGATAGTTCGGTGTCTGGAGCACACCCTGCACAGCGTGGATGGTCTCCCCGCAGCGAGCTCCGATCGCGCTATAGCGCAACTGGAAGCTATGGTCGCTGTCTAGTTGGCCGGTGGGCATACGCATGTGGATCACAATTTTGTTGGTTTCGACCAGAAAATGTCGATTGACATTGCCGCAAATCGTCAGGCGATCGCTGATAGAATCGCCAAAGGGCTCTATCTCCTCCAGCTCCAGATGTGTGTGCTCTGTGCAATTGCCATGCACCGCCAACGGCAACTGCATGACTTCAAACTTTAGATCGATCGTGCTGCCCTTTTCCACCTCGATGGTGAAGATGCATTCCTTGAGCTTATCCGGCTGCAAATGGAGCTGCAGCTGCTCTGCGCTGGGCGAGCGAATTACTCCACTGGCGCTGTAGTAGCTGCCGCCGCAATCTGCCAGCTTAATGAGTGCTTGGAAGCCTGAGTGCGGCTCCAGCACGCTCGTATAGAACTTCATGCGGAGCTCGCTGCCCGAAGAGTAGACAATGTCCGGCTTGCGATTGCCACAGTAGCGACCGAGACGGGGCATTAGCTCAGTGCTACCATCATTAAGCTGAACAAACTCACGATCGCAGCCATCCTCTTCACTGCTGTTCCTGCTGCTGATGCTGCTCGCTGTCAGATCAAAATTTCCAATAAACTGCACAGCGATGCGATGATAGGGCGGTGCACTGATGCGCCATACACACTCCGAATGCGGATTCGGCAAATTGGGATAGTTGGGAGAGCTGATAAGGCGCTCGCTATTATTGCCAGGTCCTTCCTCTAACACAATATGGCCGGAGCAGGCATGGCCTAGCTCTTCGTACCGAAAGGCGGCACGGAAATAGGGGGATAACTTCTTTTGAAACTTGATGTAAGCCCGATTCGAGCTGGTCTCCAGCACATCGGTAATGTTATTCTCACAGTACTTGCCACGACCAAGGAAGGGCGAATCCTCCGCATAGCCATTGCGAACCACGAAGAAATTGGAACAGCTATCCACTTCAACTATATTGTTCCGCGAGCTCAGCTGTGATTCTAAGAACGTGATACGTATGCGTTTGCCCTGACGAACACGTATCGTCCAGATGCATTCCACGGGATATATCAAGTTGTTCGCGACCAGCTCCGTTATGTTGACCGTGCCTCGTTGCGCAGTCAGCTCCGAGCCGCACATGGTGCGAAGGATGCTCGCAAAGCCGGTCTTATTGACGCTGGCATCGGTGACAAACTCTAGGCGTAGGTACGGCTTGCCATGGTATATCAGCTTCTCTGTATTATTCAGCTGTTTGCAAGTCCTCACAAGCTCCGTCCACTCCTGCATATCACTACTGCTTGATACAACCAAATAGTCGGCATAGCACGTATCTGAGAACTGCTCAAAGTCAACGGTAGTTAGCTGTACGGCTACATGTGTAGCAGGATTTATCGGCACTAGGGTCCAGATGCAATGCAAATTCTGGGCATAGCCGACTGGATAGCCGGGCGAATTAAATGCGATGACGGACCGATTGAGTGAGACCAACTGTTGTCCGCATTGGCGTGCCTGCAGCTCGGCAGTGCGGTTCGAGGCCAAGGCCTCCTTCGACAAGCGCTCCCAGGTAAACAGGAAGGGACCCCGCGTAGCCGTTACAAAGATCACATTCGTACTAGAGATGAGCGGTTTATAAGGCTGCACCGCCAGCTGGTCGCCAATGTCTGTGTAGCCATTGTAAAAGCGAACGTGCTGTTGATCCACATCACGTAAGTGATCCAAATTTACCAAGACCACATATTCCGTGTCAACGGTGATGCGCCAGCTATACGGCTCATCGCTCTCAAACTTGTCTGGATAATGCGGCGATTCCACTTTGCCCCGTGTCCCATTTAGCTCGTTGTGTTGCTCTGCACAAGTGTTTTACTGCTGTTAATCAAATATGAGATGCAAGGTCTAACGGCTTACCATAATTATAGCTGGCCATGAAGCCCTCGCCAACAATGTCATCATTACTTTTGAACTTGAGCCATATGCTGCCCTTGGAGTGTATTGCTGGAGGCAGCTGGTTACCACAATAGACACCAATGAGTGCGCCGCGAGGGGATTCCTCACGCAGCTCCAAATAGTCATT
The DNA here is from genome assembly GCA_035046225.1 of Drosophila pegasa. Taxonomy (NCBI): domain Eukaryota; kingdom Metazoa; phylum Arthropoda; class Insecta; order Diptera; family Drosophilidae; genus Drosophila; species Drosophila pegasa. Next base: position 296,224 of record JAWNOD010000198.1, on the reverse strand, counting down.
GTTGCAGCCTTCGGATTGTTCCAGGTCCAACGACTCAATTGTTAGAGACAATGAGTTTCCCTCACTTGCTTCCAGTAACCATTCGCATTCAATGTTTGCCGGATAGCTGTTGGGATAATAAGGCGACGTGAAGCGACCAGACAGTCCATTATAAGCACTGCCACACATCGTGTCCAGAGTCATGTAATGGCCCTCGAACTCGGCAACCAGTGCCATAGGCACAGTTATTGTCAGGGCATGACCCCGCGAGATAATCGCCGGTGGATGGGAGCGACAGAATTGCTGGCGTGGTGTACCTGTAGCCGTAACACCCTCGTAGATTTGGACGCCGTGTGCCAGGCACTCGGCCTCTTGCGGATAGAGGACCGAGGCTGCACTGTGCAGCTGTATATGTGTGGGCGTGAAGATGATGTGCTTGCTCGGCTCGGCGGCTTGTAGCACCCAGACGCAGGTCTCGTTGCGTGCCACCTGATGCGACAGGATCAAATACTGAAAATCTGTCTCATCAATGGACAGTTTCTGGCCGCAGGACTCGCGGTAATACATCTGAAAACCTCCGCTCTGTACTGACTCGTCGGTGACGAAGCGCACGACGGCACGGTTCGTGGCGGATTCGGTCCGCGCTGGATTTGGCTCATCGCCTCCTCTGTCGCATAACTTGAATATCTGATGAGCGTCACTATCATCCAGCGTATCACTGTCCGTATCGCTGTCGTTAATCATACTACTGCCGCTCATGTCATAAGCAGCCACATAGTCCCAGCCGCATTCATTGCCCGACTCCAAGTCTATACTCTTTATATCAAAGATGATCGTGTGATGGGGCGCCACTTCCAGCAACCATTCGCATTCGCTGCTGCGCGGATAGGGCTTTGGAAAGTTCGGTGACTGAATGACGCCACTTTTAGTAGACAATTTGCCACCGCATGCTGCAAAGGTAATCAGATTATTCATAAACGTCCACGTCTTGACTACTAACTTAAGCTCATCTTCATCTCAGTCAGTACAGGTCATTGACCAACACAAACTGTTGGTCAATCAAAATTTAGAACAGATTCAGACTCTACTGACCAGTTAACTACTCAGTCAGTGAAACACGATCATTTGATCAGTAGATTTGAGCTCCGTTAATGCCAACTAAGATGATATCTACATCATGTATGAATGATGAGTCAATGAACTAAAGCAGAAAGGCAAGATCCTTAACTTACGACTTTTTATAACGCGATAGTTGGCCTCAAACCCAAGTCCGTTGTGAGAGCTGTCGGTGATGAGACGCACGTGAAGCTTGTAGCCGGCGCTGGTGAAGATCAGTTTGGCATTACGGCCGCAGTGTCGGTTATGGACATTGACTTCACGGAAGCTATTTGAAATCTACAAGGAGACAAAAGTTAATCGAAGCTGGCAAACCGCGATGTTATAGAAGGGACTGACCACAAGGGCATCCTTGGTACAATTGATGCTCTCCTCTATGTCCATGTCCAGGACAGTCAGCTCAATGACCTGGCCGGGCATTGCGTGTATCAGCCAATAGCACTCTACGTCATTTGGATACATAAGCGGATGCTTTGGTGAACGAAATGAGCCGGCCTCGCCACGAAGCTCCTGTACGCAACCATCGACGCGGAACTCAAGCCGGAAGTTGATGCTGCTCGTATTGTGGACAATTGTCAAGGTGTCGCCTTTAGCATTATACGTGCTCAAGCCTATGACAGGCACCACGTCAGCGCCATCAACAAGATAGACGCCACCATCTGCGTCAGTGGGAAGGCGATTTTCGCGATGATCAAAGTGTGAAAATTCCAATCGTATGTAATTGCCGCGGGGCGGTCGCAGCTGCCAGCTGCAATTGATGGCGCCCTCAAAGAAGGCTTCGCCATAGTTGATGCTCTCGATGACGCCATGGGTCGTATTCAGTATATTCTGGCAGACGCCGCTATAGGACAGGCGAAAGCCTCGAGCTGCATTATTAATATCCGACTGGAAGACAATGATTGCCTCGTTGTCATCGATGTGCAGCACACGATTCTGCTCATCCGGCATGGTGCACAGCACGGAGTATGTCAAATCAAAAAGTCGACTGTTGCTGCCGCCCTTGTATATGCGCAAATAATCATAGCTGCAATCATATAGAGTTTCCATCTCTAAGTCCTCTATGACTATCTGCAAACTGGAGCCGGCATGAACGCGCAGGAGCCACTCACAGTGAGCGTTGTGCGGATATGTGCTGGGGTAGTTGGGCGAGGTTATGACGCCCCTATTGCCAATCAAACGACCGCCGCAGCCGTTGGCAAAGACTCGCCACGATAGTCTAAATCCACGAGCCACGTCCACATCATCCGTATGGAAATGCAGATAAAGATCGTGCGTGAAGCTGGGTATACGGCGCGGTATGTTCGTGCCGCAGAAACGTCCGATTAGGGCAGACCTGTTGCTGCCACCGTTCCGTACCTCCAGCCAATCTCCACTGCAGTTGCGTGTGACAGCAATGTCGAACATATCAATTTGCAGCTCCATCTGGCTGCCTGTCGACGAGGTGAGCTGCCAGATGCAGTCGAGTCCGTTTGTATAGTTAAGCGGATATTCGGGCGAATTGAGCATGCCATTGGTTGCGTGTATGTGACCGCCGCAGCTATTCCGCTCGACAAACCGATAGGACAACTCGAAGCCGTTGGCCACATCGCTAAAGTCCGACACAAACTTGACGGTAAGCAGGCGAGCATGGCTTAATAGATCTTGTGGCACATTGGCATCACAATAGCGGGCCAACGCACTTCCTGACTTGGCCCCGCCGACAACCAGCCCATCATAGATTTCCACATAGTCGTAGTTACAGTCTGAGGTGCCCTCCAGCTGAAAACTGAGCCAGTGCAACAGAATGGCCTTATTCGGTGGAGCCATAATGATCCAATAGCAGGTCAAGTCGTTTCTATACGAGCCGGATGCATCCACCGGTAAGCGTATGTTCTGACCCTCCTTGGTGTGCACGCCACCACACTGGTTGCTCTCCACTGGCACCGCACGATAGTCGAAGCGAAAGCCACGACCTGTGCTGTCCAGCTGCGTCTGGAGATGCAGCACTAACATATTGGTCTGGCTAACATATTCCTCAGCGGGCAGCTTCTGGCCACAGTAGGGTCCTAGTATAGCACGGTTGAGGCCGTCATTGATAGTCAGAGATGTGCCGGCAATGCATTCACCAACCTCCCCAGCTTCATCCGATTCCGCCTCCGAGGACGATGTGTCTGACACGCTATCCGATAGCTGAAAGTCGATTCGCTTAAGCGTTATAACCGTATTGGGAGCAGTTAATATCTTATATGTGCAGAGTCGTGTGCTACTTGTCGAGTTGGGGTAGCCTGGCGAGGTGATGATCCCGCTGACCGCATCATAAGTGTGTGAGCAGTCCATGTGATAGTGAAGCTCGAAACGATCGACAACGGCACTAGGCGAATTGGTTGCGTAAAATATAACTCGTAGGCGATTAGAGAGCGAATGGAAACTGGGCGGCAGTGAACTAGAACCTCCACAGTGTTTGCTTTGAAAAACGGATATCATATTTGCCTGAAAATTGGGCGTATCCACAACGTCATACAACTCAATGCAGGAGTCCACTGCAAGCTCAAAGCTGTTAAAATCCAAACTAATGGACTCTCCCATGGCCAACCGTATCTCGTACTCGCATGAAACGACACCCGTGGCAAGGGCATAGTTTGGCGAACGTATGATACCCTCCTTGCTGGTGTAGACCCCACCGCAGCCCGGCAGGCGTTCTTCAGCGGAATAGTGCAGTTGAAAGCCCAAATCACTGCCTGTCTCATCCGAATGGAAGCGTATAATAGCTTCATGGGTGGGCAGCAAAAGCGGCGCCGGTCGCTCTCGACTGCAATACTTGTACAGTTCCCGGCCAGAGATGGCATCGCTTATCTAAAAACAAAAGGCAAAAGTTATTTATTTTTTGGTCAAAACTCAATTTCCAGTCGATGTTTACCAAGATATAGTCAAAGTTACAACTGTCATGCTCTTCCAGCTGCAGGCTAAAGAAGGTCAGCTTAATTCGCTTGCTGCTTGGCGTCACCAGACGCCACTGGCAGTCCCGATTGCGTGGATAATTGCCTGGAGAGCCAGGCGAGGCCAGAGTGCCGTATGTCTCGAACTCGACAAGACCCCCACACTGTGGCTCCATTGACTGCCAGGTGAGATCAAAGCCAGCGCGTGCAGTCGAGTTGTCAGAGCGGAACCACAAATACAGCTGATTACTGGACGAGATGATGTTGCCGCCATGCGGCTTGTGACTACCACAATAGCGTCCGATGATCTGGGCAGCTGCCGAGAGGCCATCGTTTATCTGCAGCCAATCGAAGCGGCATTCCGTCGAGTCCTCCACATCAAAGCTTTGGAATGTCACGTTCAGCACCAGTGATTCATTCGTTCGTATTACCCAGGCACATTGTGAGTTATGCTCATAGCTATCGCTGCCCGGCGGGTACCGTAGTCGTCCAGTCAGCCCGGTTAGCATCGCATTGCAGCTGCTGAAGCGCACATCGCATAGTCGACCCCGATAGCCTGGCTGGCACTGACAAACAAAACCACCGTCTCCAATCGAGGGCGTTGGACTGCAGCGTCCGTTATTCTTACATGGCTGCGATGTGCATGGATCCGGCAACGGATCGCAGCGTGGCCCATGGAAGCCTCGCGGACAAATGCAAGTATAGTTCGAGGGACCAGCATCCATGCAAACGCCTCCATTCTACAATAATCAAGAAACAATATTATCCGCTGTTGTAACACCGTCGATCCTGCTCGAGAAACTCCAAACTAAAGTACTCTAATCCGACTAACTATGATTAACATGCCCTCCATATATATTGAACTGTTTTTATACCCTGAGCCCATTGAAAATGGGAAATCAGGGTATAATGTTTTTGTTGGATGTATGTAACAGGCAGAAGGAGGCGTGGCAGACCCCATAAAGTATATATATTCTTGATCAGGACGACAGGAGAAATCGATTTGGCCCTGTCCGTCTGTCTGTCTGTCCGTCCGTCCGTCTGTCCGTCTGTCCGTCTGTCCGTCCGTCCGTCTGTCCGTATGTATGAACGCGTCGATCTCAGCTCTCAGAAGAGCTAGAGACTTGAAATTTTTTTTGTAGATTCCTATATACAGCGCGCATATCAAGTTTATTTTCGATAATCGATATATATATTCTTTTTTTGTTATCGAATAAAAACATTATCGAAATTCAGTTATAAAATTCTATCTCGCCCATCTTTTTAGCTAGAGACACCAAATTTTATATTAAGCTTTATATGTATTTTATGCAATTTCGAATTTTGTTATATTTTGGATACCGGCCCCAAATTTCCCCCAATTGAAATTCAGTCTCAAATATAGCCAAAGTGCGAATGAGTTAGCACTTTTACTAAACTGATAAATATGCCCATAGAATATATTGATCATATGCCGAAAATTTCATTGAAATCCGTTAAATAGCAAAAAAGTTATTAAACAAAAAGTTTGGTTACTTTGCAAAAACGCGCTGCAGCAGCGCCAAGCGAACGCACTTGCACACACACATACAAACGCTCGCATTCTAGTCGATTCGAAGAATCGCAAATTACGAAATTGAATTTTGTTGAATTATCAGCTGCTGCTTTAGTTTACATTTGCCATCGCTTTCTAAGACAGTGGAGTGGCGTTGTTGGTAGAGGTGATGCGCGTTGCTTAGTTAACGTAGGTTCAAGCCTCGCCAATGTCAGTTTTTTGAAAAAAAGGCTTTAAACTTGAAATTTTTGTATAATTTTACGCTAAATATAAGTGTATTGGAAAAAACAGGTTCGACGAGGCTCAGGGTATACCCTAGTCGGTTACGCCCGACTAGAGTTTTCTTACTTGTTAAATCATCCTATTATACTGACAGATAAGAACAGATACTGCTTGAATAATCTTACATTAATTTCGGAGTTGTCCATTAATATATTAATATTTATATTTTGGAGTTGCCTAGCCCCAATGAACAGACCATATAACTACAACGGTTATCCAACTAGAAGACTGTTGATCTTGGCTCTACAGATGTGAAAGATATACATACGTTCCCTATTTACTATACTCCCATTTGTATAAGGTACATTAAAAAATAATTTTAGCAATCTCTTTCATTTCAAAACTCATTTGCACTATATGCTTATGTCATGTGGCTGCTCTATATACATATGTATAGTGAAAATCTTACCAAACAGGGAAAATCATTGCAGTTTTTGTTGGTGCCGCGGGTGCAGCCGGTTTCACCGTAGCCGCTGCCCACCATGCCGGCTGGACAGCTGCAGATGATCGTATTGGAGATCTCGGAGCAAATGGCCGCCGAATGGCAGAGTGAGTTGCCCTGCGTGCAGCTAGTGTAACCAATGCCAGTGGGCGAGCTGTTGCCATTCCCGTGGCTATTGCTGTTGCTGCTGCGCTGACAAGTGCGTCCATCGCCCGTCCAGCCGACGGGACATTCGCCGCAGTGGCTCGCGCCATAACTATTGATGCACTCGACGTGGGGACTGAGGCTGCAGCCCCCGTTGTTCATGTCGCACTCGTTGATGTCGCGACAGCTGACGCCGTTGCCAGTTAGGCCGGGCGCACACGGTGCGCAGGTGAAGCTGCCTGGCAAATTTATACACTTGGTGGAGCACGGCGTATGCGCGGCCGCCGTGCACTCATCCACGTCCTCGGTGCAAGTTGGCGTCAGTCCATTGCTGCGCCAGCCAGCCTCACACAAGCAGCGATAACCCATCGCATCGCTGCTGGGCACGCAGCTGCCATGACCACACAGCTCCCAGCTGCTGGCAGCTGAGCAGTCCGTCTTGCGCTGGTTGCAGTGAATGCCGTGCCAGCCGGGCGCACACATGCAGCTAAACGAGCCGAACTGGTTAACACACTGGCCCCCATTCTGGCAGCCCAGGTCGGTGCCCTCCAGCAGCGCGCATTCGTTCACATCCCGCTCGCACCTGCTGCCCTGTGAACGAGAAAGGGAAAGCCGCATTAGCTACACAACAGACGCCCCTCAATACGCCCCATTTATTACCTCAAAGGCGGCTACACACTGGCAGCGGTACCCATGGTAGGTATTGAGGCAGGTGCCGCTATTCTCGCATGGATTGTTGTGGCAGCTGTCCAGCTCGACCTTATTCTTCAGCCGCTGCACTTTGTTCTCCACGACGCGCAGTCGCGAATGCAGGCGACGCAGCAGCACATTGCTAGCACGTGTCCTGTACAAAATTGACAGACCAATTAATCACTTTGTAGATCATAAATCCGGCGTACATCTTTCACTGTGACACATTCTTCTAACGTTTTACCTACACAGCTGGTACATAGCACATAGCTGTCCCCTTCTAGATGTATCGTGCATCGCACAAGCACTCCACAAAAATATATCGTGCTTCTTATCTAAGTCTCTTTTACAGTAAATAAACATTTCATCATAAATACATCACAGTCGCATCGGTCCTACCGATATATACAATACAATAATACAAGATATCCCTTCTATTGTACAATCCACATTCATAAAACATCGCATATACATCAGCACCTACGTCGGCACCTAAATACAACATATGTGCATATTCTGCTAGCATTCCTTCGTAGTCCTAGTGAGCATAGATATGCACTAGGTGCATGTCTCCCACATATATTATCTCGGACGTACATCCCGCTTAGATGTACACATAAACACATTCCATGTTAGTTCCATATGCTTCACACTCCACAAACATTCCACATACATCGCATTGTTCTACCTGTTTTGGATCTGACGTAACCTGGTGTTGAGGCCATTGGGGCCGAGGGACTGCATTCTGAACTCAGTTAGCTGATCGGCGAGATCGCGCAAATCAACAATGTCGTCGACGCCATTCAACTCGTCCTTGAAAGCGCCGCTCGTGGGTCGCTTCTTGCTGCCACTGATGGGCATCAGCAGGTCGAGCACATCGTATTCCTCATTGATGACCAGGCGGGAATTGCCGCTTAATCGAAAGCTGATGTTGCGATTGGCCCCAGACTCGAATATTAGATTGCCATCCTTGCTGATGATCTTGGGCCTGAAAGTGGACGCCGAATTGAAAACCAAATTGGATCGAGTTGCTGACGCTACTTACGAATTGACAAAACTTTCCACGGAGCAGACCACGAACATGATTAGTACCGGCAGCAGATGCAGCTGTTGCTGCAACTGGTTGCGTCCTATGCGGCTAGACATAATTCATAGTTAGAAACACACAAAAAACAATCGAATGCAGATTTAAAAAAAGGAATTATTAATTATAATTAATTTGGTATCCTGCTGCACACGTTCACTTGGCTCAGCTTGCAATCAAACTCTGTCGCTGGCGACGTACGCTGCCTTCGACGTCAGCTGTGGGGCGTTTCCGCAATGCCACATGCCGCAAGGTATACGCCCACCACTCACCAGACTGCGATAGCCTGTACGCGATCAAGTAATACAAGACTGAACACCCTTTCTCTGGGCTTGTTTCGCTTAAAATGTACACATTTATTTGAGAGAAAATCTCTACTGGTCGCTCCACTTGGGAGCTAATAATGGAGTAGCACAGACATAGATACACATACAGGTGGATACATATTTATGCATATGCACATTGTTGGTTTACACCTAAAATATATGGATTATAATGTTTATGTTTTGGCTAGCTAATAATGCTTACTTCAAATACAAAATCTAACTCCAATCGCTATGCTCTTCCCCAAAATATATTCAATTATGACTTATTTAAATACCGCTTGTTTTGAGTAATCCTTTTAACGAATGTTTATTCAAAAATACATTCAGATATTCATAAATTTGTTAAATTTTCAACATAATATTTATTAAACAGTTTCAATTTATTTATTTGTATTTTCGTATCTTAAAGGACGAAGTAAAATAGTTTTTCTCTTTTTTCTTTGAGTATTTGGTCACAAAATTTATACAAGTAACGTTGGAAAGAGCATAGGAGCGACGATGTATGTCGATAATGTTGTTTGATTATTTTTACAAAATCAATCTCTAACAAGTAAGAAAACTCTAGTCGGGCGTGACCGGCTAGGAGATACCCTGAGCCCCGTCGAATCTGTGTTTTTCATAGAATTTGGGGGAATTTGGGTCCGGGATCCAAAAGGTAACAAAATTCAAAATTGCATAAAATACATATAATATATTTATCGATTATTGGAAATAAACCTGACCTGCGCGCTTCATATAGGGATCTACAAAAAAAAATTTCAAGTCTCTAGCTCTTATGAGAGCTGAAATCGACACGTTCATATATACGGAAAGACGGACGGACGGACAGCCGGGCGGACGGACAGGGCCAAATCGATTTCTCTTGTCGTCCTGGTCAACTATATATATATACTTTATGGGGTCTGCCACGCATCCTTCTGCCTGTTACATACATCCAACAAAAGCATTATACCCTGATTTCCCATTTTCAATGGGCTCAAGGTATAAAAACAGCAGAGCAGACTCATCAATGTATGCGTTTCTGTGTGTATTACAACTGTTGCTTGGTGCTAAGTTTAGTGCTAAGCATGGTGCTAAGTCTCTTGTTATTTTAAGTGGATGAAATGTTCGTTTAAGTACAACTAGACTCTAGTTTGATTCAAATACTGAGGACGTGTCCAGAAGTCTATTCGGTATGTGTGTAAGTTTAAAAATGCACAAGTATATTAATGAATATTTATATGTATGGTAGAGAGGAACTAAAGATTTGAATTGAGAAAGTAAAACTAAAGTTAAGACAAGTTAATATATTGATCTCATATTTTTTGGCCTTGACAGTGGGCATTTACATTTCATGTTATGGTTTTTTAGGGTTTGGCATTTCCTATTAAAATTTAAATTCTAAAGAGATAAACTAAAAACTTTCCGTATGGAATTAGGGTAAAAGTCTGCATGCAGTATATAATTCGCAATATATATGATTAGAATCACAATAATGAAATGACTTGCGTTAAGAATAAAAGAACAAGTAAAGGTAATTGGTTGAAGTTACAGACAGGTCCATAGATCACATCTATATCTATACTTGCACATTTGCAGTTTAGCAAAACTCTTTCCGAGCCTGTCTGTACAACTCTCTTCTCCTCAAGATATACAAATCTAATTACAGTAGGAAACAAACACGTACACAATAAATAAATTAGTTTTATATATATATATATATATATATATATATATATATATATATATATATATATATATATATATATATATATATATATATATATATATATATTTATTACAATTGAACTTTTTGCTTAGGTTGACTTTGCCTTGCATATGCTACACTTCCCTTGCTGTTAGCGTTCTCTCTCTATATATCTATCTCCCTCTATCTATCTATATTTTTCTATCTATCTCTCTCTTTCTGTGTCTCTTTCAACTCTATTTCCCTCTCGCTCTGTGTCGTGTTGCATGTTGCCAGTTCCCGCTTGCCTATGGCATATCTCTGAATATCTATAGAACCAGCTTATAAGTTATTGCAGCCTCCAAATGCATTATTTTGGATTGTTCAGTTGGTTGTGGGCATGGCCTTGGTCTTCGTCCTTCTTATATGCTCTGACTTGTGGTAGAGAAACTTGTAGCTGGGATGTTTCTCCGTATATTGTGCAAGCTGATCTGTAAAATTATACAAATTTGCTATATTTTTTCATATTGTACAACTATATGGAGCTTAGCACTCACCGAAAGATACGAAACCTACATTGTCGGTGTCCAAGGCATGGAAAAGTGCCTGACTCTTTTGCTCATTTATCTTGCCTCCGCCATGCCGCATTAGGCGCGTGAAGTTTTCCCTGCTAATCTGTTCACTTGACTCACTATAAAGCTGTAAGGAAAATGAACGAAAACTTCAAAGCAAGCTATTTCCAGTTATTCGTCCTTTCAGACCACACCTACCTTGATTAGTGCCCGCAGAAACGTTATAATTTCAGAGTTTTTAAATTTGCAAAATATCGAACAGACCAAGAAACTTTTCAGACTCACTGTGCCCTTGTGACGCTATAAATATAACACAAGTTATATTCGAATATTAGTCAGAGAATAAATAAAGTTATCACATATACACCTACATGATCCAGTAGGGCAAAGAGTTTATGTAAATGAGGATTCTTGAAATCCACTTGGAGCAGCTCGGCAAATGTGGCTATATCTAGTTTTTCTGGGTTGGCTAGCGTAAGATACTTTTCGCACAGTTCCATGTCACGCTTTGAGTCCAAGAGGTCGAGAAAATCGAGTGTATGCTCGATCTCCACAATGTCACCAGGAAAAGGAATTTTCATTTCACGTGCCCGACTCATAACGATCACATCCTCAAACGAATAGTCCGAAGTGGGCACCTCCAATGCGCTAAATATACAATATGATAAATGTCACTGTCGGAATAGATCAGCTTCTTTCACGATCTAGAATAGAACTTACGTGGCCATTACTTGCCGAACATTGTTTGCATAGAGATTGGCATCGGACATTTCAGCCTGAGACGGAGTGTAAACGGGCAGGTATTCTATTTCGCAGCGGTTGTAAAACTGCGTCATGGTTAGCCATAGCAGACGCAATCTGTTTTTAAAGGAAGCGTCAGAAGAACGTGTACAAATTCATATGTGACTGTTGAATACACTTACACGCCCGGCCCATCCCAGGTCCAGGTGAAGGTGTCAAACTTGTTCGGGTATCGGAGCAGCACTGGTTGCACGGGCACGCCCGGATAGAAGGCACCAGGCTTGAATTTTATTAGTGCTGTGCGGTTGGTGCATGTGCCCTCGGCAAAGATGACCACCTGCGGCCAGTTGTCGGCGGAACGGGCACGATCAACAATATTCTTTATGGTGTTCTGCCTGGAGTTGGGGTCTTCCCGCTGCACATAAATGGGCTGCGCATAGTTGATAATGCGACCAAGCAGCGGAATGTCCGCTGTCTCGCGCTTGGCCACAATCGACGGCGGGTGTCCAGAGACCACCAGAATAGAATCAACATATGACGAATGCGGCGCGACAACCAAAATAGGCGCCTCCTTCGGCGTGGCCGGTGTGCCCTTCATTTTGATGTAGTGAAACGAGCCGGAAGTGTACACCATGCGCATGGCGCGTGCTGTCCAATACTGCAAAAGCCTACAGGCAAGATATACAAGATATATATTTATCTAATCGTGGATAGGTCCATTCGTGCCATGACTCACCTGCGCCAGCCGGTTAGCGGCTTAGCCTGCAAATCCTCTATAGACATGCCGTAGAGGCCGATGTAGGCGAACATCCACGCCGATAGCAGTGATAGGACGCATCCCACAAGGCGAATGGGCAACAACAGAACCGTCAGCACATAGATCTGCAAGAGATAACAGTGATTAGCGCCATTGCATACAGAAAATATACTTAAGCTCCCTTATCACGCCGCTGATACGATAAGGCAACCAATTTTTAAACTGAACTTTGAGTTGGCTCCCCGACAACTGACAACCGTCATCCGACACCCGGCCAATGTTTATAAAACAAACAAAATAAAACAAGTAAGAAAACTCTAGTCGGGCGTGACCGACTAGGCGATAGCCTGAGCCCCGTCGAATCTGTGTTTTTCATAGAATTTGGGGGAATTCGGGGCAGGTATCCCAAATGTAACAAAAAAAGCTAAATATAAAATTTGGCGTCTCTAGCTTAAAAGATAGGCGAGATATAATTTTTTAACTGAATTTCGATAATGTTTCTTATATATATATATATTATAATGTTTTTATTCGATATCAAAAAAACGAATATATTTATCGATTATTAGAAATAAACTTGACCTGCGCGCTGTATATTTGTATATGTGTATTTCAAGTCTTTAGCTCTTATGAGAACTGAAATCGCCGCGTTCATACATACGGAAAGACGGACGGACAGACGGACGGACGGACAGGGTTAAATCGATTTCTCTTGTCGTCCTGGTCAACTATATATATACTTTATGGGGTCTGCCACGCCTCCTTCTGCCGGTTACATACATCCAACAAAAACATTATACCCTGATTTCCCATTTTCAATGGGCTTAGGGTATAAAAACTATGTAGAACAAGCAACAGCTGCGAAATTCGCTCGCCCAAGTCAACTTATTGACATGTACGTTAAAGTTCAACATTTCGTTAAGTACTGTATTCAGCTCTATCTGTGTCTAGCATCTGCAGTTCCCTAGTATTGTTAGATTATATTGAAGGCTTGACTAAATAGTGAACGAAAGTGAAAGTGAAAGTTCTAAGCGCCATGACACGGCTCAAATTTCAATTTGTACACTTTTTGAATGAAATGTTATTGGGAAAGTGTTCGACTTAAATACTTTCATTAAAACAATTTGGCATTCCCATCAAAATTAGTATAATTATTTAATTTAATCTACTTTTTATGCCCTGAACCCATTGAAAATAGGAATTCAGGGTATAATGGTTTTGTGAAAATGTATGTAACAGGCAGAAGGAGGCGTGGCAGACCCCATACGGTGTATATATTCTTGATCAGGACGACAAGAGAAATTGTTTAAGCCCTGTCCGTCTGTCTGTCTGTCCGTCCGTCCGTATGAACGCACCGATTTCCTAAACGACAAAAGCTAGAGAGTTGAAATTTAACATGAGTACTCGTGTATAACATACGCTGAATAAGATTATCCTTTTTTATCGAAAAGTCATCCCATTTTTTTATTATCGATAACAATCGATAATTTTGCTTCGATTTTCAAGCGTAACTCTGTAACCGTAAAAGCTAGATACTTCAGATTTGCGGTGTATGTTACTGTAATGATACGCACATGTTGTCATTTTTCAATTTTGGATACCGGCCCCCCCCCTTTCCTAAAATTTTTCAAATTTCTTCAAAAGTCGTATATCAAATACTAGACTTGTGCTTTGGCAAATACAAACATATGGTTTATTTCATTACTTTGTAAAAGTTTCATTAAGAAATTCTAAGCAGAAAAAAAGTTATTCAACAATCAATTTCCCATAGTAATGCTCATATTGCAGCCCAAGCGGAGCCGCTGAGTAAACTGCGCAGTAAGCAGAGCGTGTGCCTACGCATAACTGTGTATGTATGTGTGTACGCATAGTTCATTTATGTATTTGTGTGCGATATCCGCGATACGCATAAACACTAGGAAAATCCAATTATGCCCTTCTTTCGCTACCAACTTCAGATTTTTAAAAGGGTCAGCAGCTACTAAAAATATGTAACATTCCCACCCCTTTGCCTACGCATAACTGTGTATTAATGTGTGATTGCGTTATATGCAATGTATATATAAAAGAAGCGTACAAATATTTTAGTAACAGCTCCCACAGGGTTCAGGGTATCTATTAATCGAGCCGTCTCGATTAGAGCACTCTTACTTGTTATTATTCAAGTCAGCCACAAAAAGCATAAAAACAAATACTCTTGAGGTATTTTTTAGTACAATATACTACTATACCTTATATGCATGCATATATATAAGTTCTTTCTATTCGACTTTTATACAATTTACAATTTTATTCGCAACCTTTGCATCTGTCTAGAGCACAAGCTCTCAATAAGTATATCTTGAGCAACGGCCACGCCTCCTTTTGCATGCCCCAAATTGTCATTAATAAACGTATAAGCACGCGAAAATTAAACACGCTCGGCGTGAATAACCAATGAAATAAAAGGGAAACATGTAAAAACAACAGTCGCCACCGCTTTAGTTTGAATTGTTGACAGAATTTTCGTATTTTTCATTTTCTAACCTAATTAAAATTTTAAAAATGATTTAAGTTGTGATTTATATTTAGAATATACAAAACAAATTTGTCAGGCGTGACCGACTTGGGGATACCCGGAACCCCGTCGAACTTTTTTAACGCTTCTACTTAGCGTAAGCTTTTACAAATTTACAGGTTTGCACTTTAACAGCCAAAAAGCATTTTTGTCAAAAAATCAAATACCTAATATTAGCAGCTTAAGAAATAAGTTGAAAATCTAAACTAAAGTAGCAGCATACAATTCAAGCACAATTCAATCGCAATTTGCGATTTACGAATCGACAATGCGCGCGTTTGTATGTCTGTGTGCATAGTACACAAACGTTTTGCTTAATAAGTTTTTTGCTACTTAATGGATTCCAAAATCAAATTTGGTATCTTTACTTTTAAAGGTGGGCCAGATGTAATTTAAAAACTGAATTTCAATTATGTTTTTAATCGTTAAAAATTAATTGGGGATAGTTATCGAATATTTGAAACAAACTTGATCTGTGCGTGCTATACACAGACGTAACTCTTATATGTATTGAGATCGGCGCGTTCAAACATATGGACAGACGGACGGACAGACGATTTCTCTTGTCGCCCTGAATCTATTTAAAAATCTATTTAAAAATTTAATATTGAAAAAAATCTATAACCAGCAAGAAAATTATAGTCGGGCGTGACCGACTAGGGAATACCCTGAGCCCCGTCGAATTTGTGTTTTTCAATATTCTCGTAGCGTAATTTTAGCGTATAAAAAGATAAATAAACATTTTCAGGTCTGTTACTAAAATCATTGTATGCCTCTTTTATATATATATTGCATATATCACATGCACACATAATACACTCTGCTTATTGCGCATATGACCATTACTATGGGAAATTGATTGTTAAATATTTTTTCTTTTACTTGGACTATTCACCAATAAACAATGATTGTAATATCGTCTCCCGCAAGGTTCAGGGTATCTCTTAGTCGAGCAGTCTCGACGAGAGCACTCTTGTTATTTTTAAACTAAAATAACGGTATTTGAAACGGATAGCTCGGATAAATAAAGGCATGCATAGATATATTTGGCATATATATAAGTGTGTGTGTGTGTGTGTGTGTGTGTGTGTGTGTGTGTGTGTGTGTGTGTGTGTGTGTGTGTGTGTGTGTGTGTGTTTGTGTTTCACTAAGCATGTCATTAAGTCGGAAACTGTGAGTGCCTGCCCGACCTTGATTCAGCGATCAAGGCAAGTGGAGCGAGCTAAAACTAGTTCCGACCGAAAGATTGTTCGATTCACTAATATGCATAAACTATGCATATACTATATAAATATATATGTGGCCCATAGTGGAAAAGGAAATACTTTGATGACCTTTATCGAAGTATTTCCTTTTCTACTATATTCAGTTGAATCAATAGAAACAGTGATGCGTCAACGAACTCATCGGTAGCGCACAATAGACTATAACATGTTCAGATATAAGGTAAATGATCGGGGTAACCAAAACACACATGTATATGTTTTATACATAAAAAGCTTGTAATATTTCTGAGATTATATATAGAATAAAAACTGAAAGCTATAGAGCGATCCATTCCTAGCCTACAATCACATACATACATATAAGTGAATGAACGAATTATAAGCCATACTTAGCCAGACCTGATGTATATGTTATGTATATACATATTTTAAATATATATATATATATATATATATATATATATATATATATATATATATATATATATATATATATATATATAGCTATATATAAGATATCATGCGTTTAATGACACTGAACGCTTAGCTATGCCTAATGAGGCCCTAACCATAGAAACATTATTTATATTTATATATATCCTCTCCCCAATATGCTATAACTGAACTGTAAGATAATCAAACTAATTTCCAACAATATTATTTTCATGCAAAGGAAAGATGTGGGTGGATGGTATAACAACGGGATGATTTCTGTCACTTCAAATTAGAGATGGGATGGGAGATGGGATATAATGGATACTGATAATGAGGGCACATTTGGCTGCAGGCTAAAATGTAATTCAAACTTCACCATATTCGAATAAATATGCGATTTAACAAATTATAGAATTTCTTACTCTGCCTCTGATCGTGCATAATATAACTGTGCTTCGTGCTGGCACAATTTGACACAAGCTCATATCTACACGTATCTGCAAAGAGCAGAAGGCGTGCTAGCCTAACAATAAGTAACGGCTAGCATACAGCTACAACTTTAACTACAACTACAACAGCAGCTACAACTACAGCTACATGGCAATGAAACACCCCAGGGGAACCAACAAAGAACGGAAGCAAAGACAACAACTACAGCAACTATAAGACGAACAAGTAAGAGTGCTCTAATCGAGACTGCTCGATTAAGAGATACCCTGAACCCTGTAAGAGCTGTTACTAAAATCATTTTAAGCTTCTTTTATATATACATTGCATATAACGCATGCACACATTAATACACAGTTATGCGTAGGCATAGGGGTGGGAATTTTACATATTTTTGGTACCTGCTGACCCTTTTAGAAATCTGAAGTTGGTAGCGAAAAAGGGCATAATTGGAATTTCCTAGTGTTTATGCATATCGCGGATATCGCACACAAATACATAAACGAACTATGCGTACACACATACATACACAGTTATGCGTAGGCACGCGCTCTGCTTACTGCACAGCTTACGCAGCGGCTGCGCAGCAATTTGAGCATTACTATAGGAAATTGATTGTTGAATAACTTTTTTTCAGCTTGGACTTTCTTAATGAAACTTTCAGAGTATTATAAGATGGTACATATGTGTGTATTTACCAAAGCACAAGTCTCTAGTATTTGATATACGACTTCTGGAGAAATTTGCAAATTTTGGGGAAATGGGGGCCGGTATCCAAAATCGAAAAATGCCAAAATGTGCGCATTCATTACAGTAACATACACCGCAAATATGAAGTTTCTAGCTTTTACGGTTACAGAGTTACGTTTCGAAAACAAAGTCGAATTATCGATTTTTATCGATAATAAGAAAATGGGATGACTTTTCGATAATTTATGATAAACTTGTTCAGCGTATGGTATACACGAGTATTCATGTTAAATTTCAAGTCTCTCAAGTCTTTTATAGATTAGGAAATCGATGCGTTCATACGGACGGACGGACGGACGGACAAACGGACAGGGCTTAAACAATTTCTCTTGTCGTCCTGATCAAGAATATACATACTTTATGGGGTCTGCCACGCCTCCTTCTGCCTGTTACATACATTTTCACAAAACCATTATACCCTGAATTCCCATTTTCAATGGGTTCAGGGTATAAAAAAGCAAGAAGGCTCTAGTCGGCCGTGACCGACTAGAGGATACCCTGAGCCCCGTCGAAGCTGTTTTTCATAGAATATGGTGGAATTTGGGGTCGGTATCCAAAGTATAACAAAATTCAAAATTGCATAAAATAGCTTAAAAGATGGGCGAGATATAATTTTTTACCTGATTTTCAATTTTGTTTTTAATCGATAACAATTAATTGGGGATAGTTATCGATTTTTTAAAATAAACTCCATCTGCGCGTGCTATACACGGACCTACAAAAAAATTTAAGTCTCTAGCTCTTATGTGGGCTGAAATCGGCGCGTTCAAACATACGAAGAGACGGACGGACGGACAGAAGGACAGACGGACAGGGCCAAATCGATCTCTCTTGTCGTCCTGATCCTGGGGTCTGCCGCGCCTCCTTCTGCCTGTTACATACATCCAATTATACCATGATTTCTCATTTTCAATGGGCTCAGGGTATAATGAATATCGTACGATTTTCGCTGCTTTTTTTCTGCACAGCTACGTTGGCAGCGACACCCCTGTACGTTAACGGCGACGTAGGTGCCGGGTCAGCAACTATGACATATAAAACAGGACCGATTTAAAGAAAGGACATATATCGATGATAACATGAAACGAGCAGCAATCGACATTCTCGATGGTCAATTGCAATTATGCTGCTCACATAAGCAAACACGCATGTGTGTGTGTGTGTGTGTGTGTGTGTGTGTGTGTGTGTGTGTGTGTGTGTGTGTGTGTGTGTGTGTGTGTGTGTGTGTGTGTGTGTGTGTGTGTGTGTGTGTGTGTGTGTGTGTGTGTGTGTGTGTGTGTGTGTGTGTGTGTGTGTGTGTGTGTGTGTGTGTGTGTGTGTGTGTGTGTGTGTGTAGAACTGAACTATGTGCATACAACTACAACTACAACTACAACTACAACTACAACTACAACTACAACTACAACTACAACTACAACTACAACTACAACTACAACTACAACTACAACTACAACTACAACTACAACTACAACTACAACTACAACTACAACTACAACTACAACTACAACTACAACTACAACTACAACTACAACTACAACTACAACTACAACTACAACTACAACTACAACTACAACTACAACTACAACTACAACTACAACTACAACTACAACTACAACTACAACTACAACTACAACTACAACTACAACTACAACTACAACTACAACTACAACTACAACTACAACTACAACTACAACTACAACTACAACTACAACTACAACTACAACTACAACTACAACTACAACTACAACTACAACTACAACTACAACTACAACTACAACTACAACTACAACTACAACTACAACTACAACTACAACTACAACTACAACTACAACTACAACTACAACTACAACTACAACTACAACTACAACTACAACTACAACTACAACTACAACTACAACTACAACTACAACTACAACTACAACTACAACTACAACTACAACTACAACTACAACTACAACTACAACTACAACTACAACTACAACTACAACTACAACTACAACTACAACTACAACTACAACTACAACTACAACAAATGCAATAATACTTCACACCACTTTTGTAACGCCCCTTTTGGTCCACGTCCCACGAAAACAGACATCAGCTGTGTTCAAACCAATTATGGTTTTGCTTTCTTGTGGGAGTGCGGGTGACGGTGAAGGTGCGAGTGCGAGTGAACGTAAAACGGAAAACTCACCTTAGCGACTTCAATATGATTGTCGATTTCAATTCGATGAACAAACGGATTGATGTAGCTATAGCCCTTGGAGGCCCAGGTATCCTCCTCGGAGTCGCGCTTCGACATGTTGCTGCTAATGCTGAAGCGATTGCTGGCCAATGCTCCGCTGTTGTTTGTGTTGCTGCTGCTGGTTCTACTGCTGCTGTTGTCGTTGTCGTTCTCCAGGCCTTCCCCTTCATTCGATGCGGGAGCATCGTGGGGGGAGCGGCGCCGTTTGATTGAAGACGTTGTCATTGCTCACACTCGCACTTCACTTGCTAATGCACTTCAGTAAAAAATTGTGGTTTGACTTTTCTCGGGCTGGTGGATTTGATGTGTGGCGCAAAAAAAAACAACAACTAGTACCACCCGCTCTTCCGTTTCTTTTTGCATTGCCACCTAACTGAAGTGTTGCTCAACTAGGTGAAAGAGTGTTGGGTAATCTAGACTGTATCGATACACTTGTCGATAGCTCGATACCTATCGAGTGTGCAAGCCGCCATATTGCCACCGCTTTCAAAATTGAACATGTCCGGCAGCACTAAAGTTTTAGGTTTCCGTTTTTCTTGGCTATTTCAATGCTGTGATGAAGATTTAAATATTGTTTGAGATAAGCCATATACACTTGATTTCATGCATATAGATTTACATATATTTATGTATGGATCAACTTGAAGAACCATGAGCGCACTTCACCCTCCAGTTTTTGAATCACTTGGCTCATCAGGTAGTTCATGGCCTTGCCCAATCTCGCGACTAAGTCGTGCCACATGTGTCCAAAACGTGCTGTGGAATCAAACATTTTCAAGGTGACTGCTTTACCGTTGACGACTCCGACTATCTAGGCCTTTAATTATGCATAAGTATATACAAGCATATACAGTATGTATATGCTTGTGCATATGACCTGGATTTTAAAAAATATAAGACAACCAGTTTATGTCATACATAATATGTGGTTCTTGAACCAATATCACCACACACATCACACCACATGCAAAACCGGTTTTGTCTCTCTCTCTCTCTCTCTCTCTCTCTCTGCTATCTCCTGACTCGCTCCTTATATCACTCTATTTCGGGCTCATAACTCAAACCATTGTTGTGTCAGTGGCGTTGGGGGCTTAGAGCACAGGTGGTGGTGGCTCATCGCCAAACTGATACTGGTATACGTGCATGTGCATTTGACCTTGCCGAAGTTTAAAGGCTGATGCAATCGGAGCTTGGGACGATAAGCCGACGGATTCATCCGCTGTGAAATTGGCACAACTTCCCCGCAACTGGTTTGATCAAACTACAAGTAATTAAAACGTAATTAAACTGATATATATATATATATATATGCGTGTGTGTGTGTGTGTGTGTGTGTGTGTGTGTGTGTGTGTGTGTGTATATATATATCTATATTAATATATATTATATTTTTTACTTGTGTATTTATTTTTAAATATTTTCGATAGTTTCATCTTAGACTGGTATTTTGTTGTTTTTTATTTTTTATTTGCCAATGATTTGTAGATTTTATATATTAGCCATTTTTTGCGGACCAGCGCAAACTGCGTAGGCGACCATCTCAGTAGCGTCACGTGAAATCGTTTTAGGTTGCCAAAAATCTGAATTTGATAATTAATGACTTTGCGTAGAGTGTGTGAGAGAGAGAAAGCCTTTTCTTCCTTTCTTCTTCTTCTGCTTTGTTATACTCAACATTCAAAAATATTCCGTTAACGCCGCTGTATTGACCCCTGGGCTGAAGCGAGTTTCACAAAACTTACCATTTTCGACGTCATCATCATTGACGTCACAGCAGGCTCTGTGTGTGGCAGCAAATACAACACTAACAAGTAAGAAAACTCTAGTCGGGCGTGACCGACTAGGGGATACCCTGAGCCCCGTCGAATCTGTGTTTTTCTTCGAATTTGGGGGAATTTGGGGCCGGTATCCAAAATATAACAAAATTCAAAATTCCATAAAATACATATAAAGCTAAATATAAAATTTGGTGTCTCTAGCTTAAAAGATGGGCGAGATAGAATTTTTTCGATTTTGTTTTTAATCGATAACAATTAATTGGGGATAGTTATCGATTTTTGAAAACAAACTCGATCTGCGCGTGCTATAGCTCTTATACGGGCTGAAATCGACGCGTTCAAACATACGGACAGACGGACGGACGGACGGACGGACGGACGGACAGACGGACGGACGGACGGACGGACAGACGGACAGGGCCAAATCGATTTCTCTTGTCGTCCTGATCAAGAATATATATACTTTATGGGGTCTGCCACGCCTCCTTCTGCCTGTTACATACATCCAACAAAAACATTATACCCTGATTTCCCATTTTCAATGGGCTCAGGGTATAAAAATGCAATAAAAGAGCACGATACAAAAATCAATTATTCTGTATGTACTTTACGAACACACACCCACAAGTATATACATATGTATGTATATATGTATATGTATATGATGTATATAATTACACATACACAAAAGCAGCCGGCAGAGGCGATGAGCAAGCGCAAATCAGCGCAACTAATACGCACACACATACACACGGCGCATGTATATGCATATAGGCGCATGTGTATGTCTGTATGTGTGTCTACAACGGGGCGAGCCCCCAAATCTGGATTCCCAATTGCGGACAACAAATAACTTTACTCAGTAGCAACAGCAACACCGGCAGCGGCAGAGGCAGTGATTGCTGTGCGTTATAAGCCAACGTACGCAACGAAGAAAAAGAAAGGAGAAACAACTGTAGTTTTAGTTGTCTGTGTCGGTTATTGAGTGGTTCGCGGAACAGTTAAATATGTGAGCTTGGTTCAGCTTGACTGGTTCGCAAAGAGTTTGAGTCTGCCTTGTCAGCCACTTCGGTTGCGAACCGGTTCCAATGAAGAGAAATTACAGTTAATGCACTCAAGTGTGCTGCAGCATCAGCTGTCTTAATATTTCGTATTAATATACAAAAGACTGAATCATTCACCAGGCACGCACACATGTACCTACATACATATAGTGGCGCACAGCTTATTTCGTGCAGCGGTATAGTAAAGCCGTATGCCCGCTAAACCAATAAAGATATTAAACAAATTTAAATGAGGTCTTATTTATCAGTCATTCATTGTTTATAAAGGCACTTCATTATTTTTCTATTCTAACAAATAAGCTTTTTCCATGTCACAGCTTATTTCGTGCACTGCACTTAACACTTCATATTGTCGAAAAATTAGTAATTTAAGTTAGTATTTAGTATGACCTCTATTTTACTTTATCACCTCTTTAAGCGTGATTCCATCGAGTTTACCAAATTTCGGGTGACTTCGTTGGAGATTTTTTGCAATTCTTCCAATAGGGCCGTTTTGAGGTCATTTTTATTGGATATTGACCTTTTCCGAATGGCCACGTCCAATGTTGCCCACAAATGTTCAATAACGTTTAGGTCGGGCTACTGGGCTGGTCGATTTATTGATTTAGCGGGAATGCGGCTTTACAATTTTATTAGACCGCTACACGAAATAAGCTGTGAGCCACTGTATGTATATGCACACATGTGTATTTATGTTATCATCTAATGCCTATGACGAATATACATAGTTACATACTATGTGACCCATGGAGACCCGGACAGCCGCTGCGTAGTCACAGACGACGCCCACCAAATTCTGTCGGCGCCTTAGTTATGTATTTCATTTTTCTAAGCAAATTTCCGTTAGCCAGATAAGAGACCACTTGCTCGTATAATTGTATTTGTGCTTGAGCAGATAAAAAATTTAATAATTCTATGGCGGTTCAGTCGAACCCAATTTCAATTACCCTAATATTATATGTACATATATATTTATGTGTATACATATATACATATGTGTGTATGTATGTATGTGTGTCTTTTTATACACATCAAAATAAATAGTTTTTGTTTGTATCAAGTCATTTAGTTTCAATATTCATATACATACATACATATGTATGATGTTTTCAAGTGTTTTTAAGCTTTGCCGAGAAACTAGATGAAAAAAGACACGTGCGAACCTGTCACGCTTCGTCTGTGAATTCGATTACATGCCTTACATACACATATGCATGCATGTACATGCATACACACATATGCAAGTAGGGGCTTGTGCTGCTGCGCAAATACACATACACTTACACATTTATGTAAGTGCATACACGCATATGCACAGATGTGAGTCTGCATACGATGTTTGTATGTATGCATGCGTGACAATTACGTCTGCCATCACCAACACCAACACACACAAAGGCACGGCTCACATGATCACAAGGTGCTCGCGTCATTACTGTTGTTGCACTCCATGCGAGTGGGCATGAGGAAATAGTGTTGGCTGCAATTGCAATAGCAAAACCACATTGCGGCAGGCGAGCCTCTTTAAGCAATAACAAGAATATGTAAGCAGCACCAATACATGGGAAAATATGGGTGATAAGTTTGCATGTGCTCGAGGTAGTAGAAATGTGTCATACCATAAGACTAGAAATGAAAGAGCGAGAAATATTACGAATGAGTGTGAAGAAGCAGAATAAAAGCATAACTGCCATGAAACTAGGTGAGCGAACGAACGAGCGAAAAAGTCAAGTGCGCGACGGCGAGAGCTAGTGGCTAGGGAAATGTTTTTACTCGGGAGTGCGGGTAGAAAAAGCACTGGTTGCAGTTGCAAATACATACAAACACAAAACACAGTTGGTAAGACAATGCGTTTATTGTGCATTATTAGAACGCGCGGACGTCGACGACGGCACGCATGTGTATGTACGGCTGTGTTCAACACACGCGCATATTTATACACATACATACATGCTAGTGCATATTCACACATCTGTACATGCAATGGAATAGGCTAACACCAGCAACGGAAAATGCGAGACGAGCCCCACGAACATCAAAGCAAGGCAGTGACCATCAACAAAAAATTCCATGCTGTATGTCTATATGTATGTGTATGCATGCATACATACATATGTACATATACAGTCAAGGAGAATGTGAACAGCAGCGAACAGCTATGCAAACTTGTTCTTGTAAGCTGAGCATAAACTGTTATACGCCAATGGCAGTAGCAGGAAAACATACAGAAAATGCCAAAAAGAGTCGCAGAAATAATTTAAAAACGTCTATATCGACATTTAAACACCCTGCGACTAAACTACTTTCAAATGTTAGCAATACAAGACGGATGCATGTACATAGTTAAATAACTTTACGAACTTACATACGTGAATGTCTATGTTCATAGACATCTATGTATGTTTATAGAGTTATTTAAATATAAGTTTTAACTCTACGGCTTAACAAATTTTAATTAATATTATAGCCATGTAATGCTTAAGCTATTCAAGTCTTATCAATAAGCCAAGCGTGTAGTGTGCAGGGCTTGCTGACGATGGCAAAATGTCTGTGGCACACACACACACACACCTGTCCGCTCTCCCGTTCCGTCTATTTGTGAGAGCAGTGGTGTCGCTGCTGCCTCTCCTCGCTTCATAGCCGCCTCTACTAATACATACAACAGTCATTCATGAAACGCTCAAACATGTGCTCTCTTTCTCTTTATGTATGTACATATGTCTGTATTTTTTTGTGCGATTGGCGCTCTTGCTTTTTTGTACTCTCGCTCGCTCTCTCCCTGAAATGCACATTAATGTATACATTATTGTATCAGAAACGCAGGCCCAGCAGAAACGCTGCCCTCTCCATATTGTCAATTTTGACCTTCAAGGTTCCTTCAAAGTACACTACGTACACACCACACACACACATACATACACATACACACACATGCATACATACACATACATACATATATATATATATATATATATATATATATGCTCACACACAGACATGAAACGACGCACAGACGCTGACGTTGACGCCGACAGCGCACGCTCGACGACGGCAGCACCAGCGTAAAGCAACTGGCAAAGCTTCACGGAGAATAATTCCGTAACAAACGTTTCACAGCAGTGGACGCGTGCAGCGGACGAAAATAAAACGGCCGAGACAAAAAGAAAAAGTATTTGAAAAAACAACCCAGTCAACTGAAACCGAAAATCGCAAACAAATAAGAAATAAGGCAAACAAAGACAATAAACCCGCACAAAACTAGCAAAAAAAAAAGGAATTAAAAAAAAAAATCGAAAAAACCTGCGTGAACAAAAATACACGTTTCTGTAATATATACATAATTTTTTTTGGGTGCCAGTGCCTGTGACTACCTTTCGGCGACTGCCAATCTAAAGAAACTGCAAGTGCAAGCCAAAGCCAATAGAAACAGCAATTACAACGACATGGACCAAGAGCAGCAGCTGAACGGCGCGATGCGCAGCGTGTCTATAAATAGCAACGGACTAGCCACACAGCTGAATGGCCACAACGGCTGCAAAGGTACCGACGAAACGGACAATGTAAGAGTGCTGCCAGCGGCGACTGGCGGCGGCAGCTTCACTATCGGCGACGAAACGAGTAAAGCGACAAATGCAGCGAATTCGGCAACTGCGGCGACAGCGAACGCCAATGCAAATGCAGTTCAAATACAAACATCAGCAGCTGGTGCGAGTGCAGCGGACAAAAAGAAAATGGTGCACGAGTTATGTCAGCAGCTGTTGCTAACCGATGAGCAGGTGCAGGAGCTCTGCTATCGCATACTGCACGAGGTGAGGCGCGGCCTAGCCAAGGACACGCATCCCAAGGCGAATGTGAAGTGCTTCGTCACGTACGTTCAGGACCTGCCTAATGGCAATGAGCGCGGCAAGTTCCTGGCCCTCGACCTGGGCGGCACCAATTTCCGTGTGCTGCTCATCCACCTGCAGGAGAACAATGATTTTCAAATGGAGTCGCGAATCTATGCGATACCGCAGCACATCATGATCGGATCCGGTCGCCAGCTGTTCGATCACATTGCCGAATGTCTATCCAACTTCATGGCTGAGCACAATGTGTATTCGGAGCGCTTGCCTCTGGGATTCACGTTCTCATTCCCGTTGCGCCAACTGGGCCTAACCAAGGGCCTGCTCGAGACATGGACAAAGGGCTTCGATTGCGCTGGCGTCGTCAACGAGGATGTTGTCCAGCTGCTCAAGGATGCGATCGCGCGACGTGGCGACGTACAGATCGACGTTTGCGCCATACTTAACGACACGACGGGCACCCTGATGAGCTGCGCCTGGAAGAACCACAACTGCAAGATCGGCCTAATCGTCGGCACCGGCTCCAACGCGTGCTACGTAGAGAAGGTCGAGGAGGCTGAGCTCTTCGATATGGCCGACAACCACAAGCCGCACGTTCTGATCAACACGGAGTGGGGAGCCTTCGGCGACAATGGAGCACTCGACTTTGTGCGCACCGAGTTCGACAATGACATCGACAGCCACAGCATCAATCCCGGCAAGCAGACGTTCGAGAAGATGATCTCGGGCATGTACATGGGCGAGCTAGTGCGCCTTGTACTGGCCAAGATGACACTGAACGGCGTCCTCTTCAACGGCCAGGGATCGGAGGTTCTCTTCACGCGCGGCCTTTTCTTCACCAAGTACGTGAGCGAAATCGAGGCCGATGAGCCCGGAACATTCACCAACTGCCGCCTGGTGCTGGAGGAGCTGGGCCTCTCCAATGCCACCGATGGCGACTGCTCCAACGTCCGCTACATCTGCGAGTGTGTCTCGAAGCGCGCTGCCCATCTCGTCTCGGCGGGCATCGCTACGCTGATCAACAAAATGGACGAGCCACATGTGACGGTCGGCGTTGATGGCAGCGTCTATCGTTTCCATCCCAAGTTCCATAATCTGATGGTTGAGAAGATTACACAGCTGATTAAGCCGGGCATCAGCTTCGACCTGATGCTGTCCGAGGACGGATCTGGTCGTGGCGCAGCGCTGGTAGCGGCCGTTGCCTGTCGGGAGGATATACTCAATAGCAAGTAAACGATTGGCAATCGCAATCGCAATCGTAATTGTAATTGTAATTGTAATCGTTATCGTAATCGGAATCGGCGTCGCAGTTGCTTAACTAAGCAAACTCAATCAATTGAATTCGAATTCGATCAATTTTCGAATTTCTAGTTGCAAATTCCTAAAGCGAAAATGAGTTAGTTTCCTTTTGCCGGTGGCGGAGGCGCCACTCGCTGCCGT
Source organism: Drosophila pegasa (assembly GCA_035046225.1). NCBI lineage: Eukaryota > Metazoa > Arthropoda > Insecta > Diptera > Drosophilidae > Drosophila > Drosophila pegasa. The sequence goes on along the minus strand of JAWNOD010000198.1, from coordinate 268,195 downwards.
CAGGTAGCGCCAAAGCGGGGCACTCCTTAGTGTTTAAATTAGACAAGTTCTTAGACAAAAATGAAAAACAAAAAAGAGAAACCGCTAAAATGTGTGCTTTAACAATTGTTCTTATTTTTTAACTTTCATTTTTTTTTTTTGTTATTATTATTTTTTGTTCTTGTTTTTGTTAAACTAACTATAGTTTTGCTTTATCTCTTTCTCTCTTAATTGAATAAATTATTTGTATGTCTAATTTATTTGGTTAAATAATCGACTCTCGATTTGTATAAAAAACCACAACAATTGTTAATATATTTTACTACACACCTACATACACATACGCATATTTATACACATATGAGATATATAATTTAATATATCGGGCAAATTCTTATTAGCACGGAAAAAATAACATTTTTCAATTACGAATTGGCAAAACCCAAAACAAAATTTAAACGAATGTTAAGCAAAAAGAATGAGGCGAATAGGCAACAAATAACAACGTGTAACGCTCTTTCATGCGCCGCCAAAAAGTGTTATACTGTGCTACAAGCATCATCATATTCTAAGCCAGGACAAGACAAAATTGAAACTAGAAAATCGCACGTTGTTTATGAAAACTACTAATTAAATACTAAAAAAAGAAACAAGGAAAAAAAAGAGGAAAAACGTAAACACAGAAAGGAATGTGTTTTGTAATTGTAAATGTTTATATCTAGTAAATATATATATTGTGAAGCGTTATATAATAATACAGCTTACTTAGCCACTATTTCCGATGTATTTTTGTCTTTCTTTAGTTTTTTATTTTTATCTATCTATAAGCAGCTAAGCAATTATTTTTATATTGTTTTAATATATAGGCAAACAGTTGTTATATATATATATATATATATATATATATATATATATATATATATATATATATATATATATATATATATATATATATATATATATATATATATATATATATATATATATATATATATATATATATATATGCTTAAATATTATGTAGTTTTAAATGTTATAAACGATGAGAAAAGGTACCTAAAAAGTCCTAAATATATGAGACAAACTTAAATACATTTACGAGGAACACACAGATACACACACACACACACAACATATACACGAGCACACACATAAAATATAAGCACAATTGATAATTTTTCTGCTAGCTGCAAGCGTACATTTTATTTTGGTTTCTTTTTTTTACAATGTTCTCAGATGGTATTTTCTGTTGCAATTTTCTCCATATTTTGTTGGAATTTTAAGGCGTGTTTTGGCAATTGCGCGCAGGCGACGCATTGCATGATAAAAATAATTACGAATGAAAAAAAAAAAAGAAAAGAAAATGAAAGCAAAATCAAAGAATATAATCTTCTTTTTCTTGCCATGTATTCATAATAAACTTAGCCATGCAAAGCAAAACAACAAAATAACTCACTGTTGAGAGAACAACGAATATTAAGCAAAAATCGTTTATGTTTTTTTTCATGGAAATGTTAAAAATGAGCTTGGCCCTGATAATAATGAATGACTAATCAATCGATCGAGGAAGAAGGATCAGCACAACTGCGGCGCAGGCCGAGAGCGAGCGAACTGGCTTACGGCCCAATTTGAAGAAATTTAATTGTTAAGCTACACACACAGCAGAAAGAAGCTTACACACACAAACGCACACGCAGACACAGCCACAGTGGAAGAATATGTATAACAGCTAAACAGAATTTAGCGGGCAAAGATCAGCAAGTGAAAGAAATATGACAAAACAATAAAAATTATAAAAAAAAAACAGCGAAGAAAGAAAGAAGCAAAAACGAAAACATGTGTCTCTTTTTCACAGGCATGCTTGCAAGGGTGTAAGAAACACACACATACAAGCACACAACGCTCAGCAGGAAAATGAAGATCGCTCTTTTGTCCGCTCTCAAGGAAAGAGAGGCGAAAAGAGGAGGCGCTCAATGGAAAGCGAAAATGTCACGTGCCATCGTTGGAAGATCACATGACGCAATAGTATCCATTTTTACACCCTGAACCCATTGAAAATGGGAATTCAGGGTATAATGGTTTTGTGAAAATGTATGTAACAGGTGGCAGAAGGTGGCGTGGCAGACCCCATAAAGTATATATATTCTTGATCAGAAATTGTTTAAGCCCTGCCCGTCTGTAAGTCCGTCCGTCCGTCCGTGTGAACGCACCGATTTCCTAAACCGCAAAAGCTAGGGACTTGAAATTTAAATTTAATGAATACTCGTGTATACCATACACTCAACGAGCTTATCATAAATTATCGAAAAGTCATCCCATTTTCTTATTATCGATAAAAATCGATAATTCGACTTTGTTTTCGAAACGTAACTCTGTAACCGTAAAAGCTAGAAACTTCAGATTTGCAGTGTATGTTACTGTAATGAATGCGCACATTTTGGCATTTTTCGATTTGGGGTACCGGCGCCCATTTCCCCAAAATTTGCAAATTTCTCCAGAAGTCGTATATCAAATACTAGAGACTTGTGCTTTGGCAAATACACACATATGTACCATCTAATTATACTCTAAAAGTTTCATTAAAAAAGTCCAAGCAGAAAAAAAGTTATTCAACAATCAATTTCCCATAGTAATGCTTATATTGCAGCACAAGCGCTGCCGCAGCGTCAACTGCGCAGTAAGCAGAGCGCGAGCCTACGCATAACTGTGTATGTATGTGTGTACGCATAGTTCGTTTATGTGCTTGTGAGCGATATCCGCGATACGCATAAACACTAGGAAATTCCAATTATGCCCTTTTTTCGCTACCAACTTCAGATTTCTAAAAGGGTCAGCAGGTACCAAAAATATGTAAAATTCCCACCCCTATGCCTACGCATAACTGTGTATTAATGTTTGCATGCGTTATATGCAATGTATATATAAAAGAAGCTTAAAATGATTTTAGTAACAGCTCTTACAGGGTTCAGGGTATCTCTTAATCGAGCCGTCTCGATTAGAGCACTCTTACTTGTTTTCATTTCATTTTATTTTGTCTGCCTCGCCTACTACTAATTGATGAAGTATTGACGCGAATAGCGACTGTTATGGCTGTCAATGCAGCCTATATAGGAAATTAAGCATCATCCATTGCAATGACTGTCGCCTGAGTCACAAGTCGAGCTCGACTGGCCCAATTAAAAGTGATTTCGATTCGTTTGACGTATTTGAATTGCAGCCGATCGCAGCGTCGCAGACAGTCGATCGATCGCGCTGCCTTTGCGGCGGAAACCGAACAAGCGCGCCTTCGCTCAAACAAATTACGGTCGTAGCCGCCTTCTCCAGCTCCCAGAACATTTATTACCAGACGCTGTTCAAATAGATTAATTTACTGTTGTTTGATTTGTTACTAATAAATATTTGTTCTATTTGTGTATATGCAATTGCCCTAGCAGTGGGAAGAATACTTATATAACTTAAGGACTGCGGTGCCACTGGACTCGATCAAGGAGATACTTAGAATGAGCTCAGGATGATATTGAGTTTCATACTAAGAGAAGATATTCGGGTTCAATGAATGAGTTTTATTTAAGTTTGACTGATCGATTCTTGTTCTACGATGGAAGTGCCCCTCCTTGGTCTGGCGGAGACTTTTTGCTCGTCGTCGCGATCGCGACGCCCACATCGTAGCGGCAGACCGGCTGCGGCGGCGGCAGCAGCCTCAACGGTTTCCGTGCGACCGTTGCTGAACCCTCCGAACGGGTTTCCCTGTGACAACTCCGCGTTCTTGCCCTTGAGATTGTCAGCCTAACTGCAACGTCGCTCCAATAGCTGGCCGCGTGTGATAGTGGCGTGGGGCTGTATATAGGAGCAGGGGCGTCCGGTTGGGGGCAGGGCACAGTTGAGTCCAGTCGGGGGTAGGGGAGAAGAGGAGGTGCTCGGCACTGACTGGTCTTAACTTGATGATATATATGTTTATATATATTTATTTATGGATCGTTCTTCTACTACTCTACAAATAAGAAAACTTTAATCGGGCGTGACCGACTAGGGGATACCCTGAGCTCCGTCGAAGCTGTGTTTTTCAATATATTTATATTTAGCGTAAAATTATACAAATTTGCAGCTTTAGCAGAGTTGAACCTACGTCAATAACGCCACACGCATCACCTGTACCAACAACGCCACCTAATTTTTATAAAATTAAACAAGAGTGCTCTAGTCGAGACGACTCGACTAGAAGATACCCTGAACCCTGTGGGAGCTGTTACTAAAATCATTGTACGCTTCTTTTAACGCATGCACGCTTAAATACACAGTTATGCGTAGGCATAGAAGTGGGAATGTTACATATTTTTGGTACCTGTTGACCGTTTTAGAAATCTGAAGTTGGTAGTGGAAAAAAGAGCATAATTGGAGTTTCCTAGTGCTTATGCAAGTATTTAACGGGTATCGCGCACAAATACATAAACGAAGTATGCAGTTTGCGCAGCGTAATATATACTATTAGGCAATTTGCGGTTTTGTGTTGGATATCTGGACACCTTGTGCAGACTGTACAAAATATGTACTCGACTAAAGTTATTTACGTTATTGTCTAGAGTAAAGCATTTCGTCGATTATATTTCGACAAATATCCTATACATATCTTAGCCTCTAGTATATACATTTTCGCGAAACACGCTGGAACTTCGTTAAGTTTTTGGGAAAAAATAAAAGTTTTGATGGGTCTGATAAAATAATCTATTAGCTACACATCGTGAGCATATAACGCGTGCACACATGCATACACAGTTATGCGTAGGCACGCGCTCTGATTACTGCGCAGTTTACGCAACGGCTGCGCTTGGGCTGCATTATGGGCATTACTATGGGAAATTGATTGTTAAATAGCTTTTTTCTGGATGGACTTTTTTAATGAAACTTTCAGAGCATATTAATAATAATAATAATCGTATACTTGCCAAAGCACAAGCTTCTAGTATTTGATATACGACTTCTGGAGAAATTTGCAAATTTTGGGGAAATGGTGGCCGGTATCCAAAATCAAAAAAATACAAATTGTGCGTTTTTATTACAGAATTATACACCGAATATCTGAAGTCTCTAACTTTCACGGTTATGAAGTTACGGTTGATAAACGAAGTTAAATTATCGATTGTTATCGATTATAGAGAAATGGGATGAGTTATCGAAAAAAATGATAAACTCGTTCAGCGTATAGTATAAGAGATTCATTCCAAATTTCTATAAACGAAGTTAAGCTATCGATTTTTATCGATTATAGAGAAATGGGATGAGTTATCGAAAAAAATGATAAACTCGTTCAGCGTATAGTATACACGAGATTCATTCCAAATTTCTATAAACGAAGTTAAGCTATAGATTTTTATCGATTGTAGAGAAATTGGATGAGTTATCGAAAAAAATTATAAACTCGTTCAGCGTATAGTATACACGAGTATCCATTCCAAATTTCAAGCTCTATCTTCTGTGGTTTACGATATCGGTGCGTTCACACGGACGGACGGACAGGGCTAAAACAACTTCTCTTGTTGTCCTGATCAAGAATATATATGCCTGTTACCTGCATCCAACAGAACCATTATACCCTGATTTCCCATTTTCAATGGGCTCACGGTAAAAAATAATTTTTCTTTTAAACAGTTTTATCTATTTATGTTCTATAGAGATTTGGGGCTCATTGCACTTTTCAGAAATATTATTCCAAGTCTAA
>JAWNOD010000198.1:182500-255000 GCA_035046225.1 Drosophila pegasa | reverse complement strand
CATAAATTATATCTAGAGATAAGAGACCGTGCAAACGTTGCAAAATAAGTATTTTTCCTCAGATCGCAATAGAATTAAAGCATAACAAGTAAGAAAACTCTAGTCGGGCGTAACCGACTAGGGGATACCCTGAGCCCCGTCGAACCTGTGTTTTTCAATACACTTATATTTAGCGTAAATTTATGAAAAAAATTTCAAGTTTACTCTTCAACAACCAAAAATCATTTTTGTCAAACAAGTAAGAGTGCTCTAATCGAGACGGCTCGATACCCTGAACCCTGTGGAAGCTGTTACTAAAATCATTTTACGCTTCTTTTATATATACATTGCATATAACGCATGCACACATAAATACACAGTTATGCAGTTTGCGCAGCGGCTGCGCTTGGGCTGCATTATGAGCATTACTATGGGAAATTGATTGTTGAATAACTTTTTTTATACCCTGAACCCATTGAAAATGGGAATTCAGGATATAATGGTTTTGTGAAAATGTATATAACAGGCTGAAGGAGGCGTGGCAGACCCCATAAAGTATATATATTCTTGATCAGGACGACAAGAGAAATTGTTTAATGATTTTAGTAACAGCTCCCACAGGGTTCAGGGTATCTCTTAATCGAGCCGTTTCGATTGGAGCACTCTTACTTGTTTTTTTTTTATACCCTGACCCCATTGAAAATGGGAAATCAGGGTATAATGTTTTTGTTGGATGTATGTAACAGGCAGAAGGAGGCGTGGCAGACCCCATAAATTATATATATTCTTGATCAGGACGACAAGAGAAATCGATTTGGCCCTGTCCGTCTGTCCGTATGTATGAACGCGTCGATTTCAGCTCTCAGAAGAGCTAGAGCTTGAAATTTTTGTTGTAGATCCCTATATACAGCGCTCATATCAAGTTTATTTCCGATAATCGATTAATATATTCGTTTTTTGTTATAGAATAAAAACATTATCGAAATTCAGCTATAAAATTCTATCTCGCCTATTTTTTTAGCGAGAGACACCAAATATTGTATTTAACTTTATATGTATTTTATGCAGTTTTGAATTTTGTTATATTTTGGATACCGGCCCCAAATTTCCCCCAATTGAAGTTCAGTCTCAAATATAGCCAAAATGCGAATGAGTTGGCACTTTTACTAAACTGACAAATATGTCCATAGAATATGTTGATCAAATGCCGAAAATATGATTGAAATCCGTTAAGTAGCAAAAAAGTTATTAAGCAAAACGTTTGGCTACTTTGCAAAAACCCGCGGCAGCAGTGCCAAGCGAACACACTTTTTCTATGCATGTGCACACACACATACAAACACTCGCATTCTAGTCGATTCGAAGAATCGCAAATTACGTTTGAATTTTGTTGAATTATCAGCTGCTGCTTTAGTTTAGATTTGCCACTGCTTTCTCAAACAGTGGAGTGGCGTCGTTGGTAGGAGCGACGCATGCGAAACATGAGGACCTGGGTTCGACACCAGACGACGTGTGAAATTTATATAGCTTTTTTAATTGTATAAAATTTAGGTGTTGGTAGAGGTCAGTTTTTTGACAAAAATGATTTTTGGTTGTTAAAGAGTAAACTTGAAATTTTTTTAAATTTACGCAAAATATAAGTGTATTGAAAAACACAGGTTCGACGGGGCTCAGGGTATCCCCTAGTCGCCTACGCCTGACTAGAGTTTTCTTACTTGTTTCTTTGACTGATTGCCGTTATTATTTTATTACACACAACTGCAAATTATTTACTGTGCTTTTTTTCGGAAAACATTTTGGCTTTGTTATACCCTGAACCCATTAAAAATGGGAATTCAGGTATAATGGTTTTGTGAAACTGTTTGTAACAGGCAGAAGGAGGCGTGGCAGACCCCATAAAGTATATATATTCTTGATCAGGACAACACACACACACACACACACACACACACACACACACACACACACACACACACACACACACACACACACACACACACACACACACACACACACACACACACACACACACACATCTATAAAACTTGTATTTATCACGACAAAATGCTTTTTTTCCACGTGGGCAACAGGTGAAACAGAAATGCAGCTGCTAGTGCATGCATGGAAGAGGAAGAGAAGTATAGCACGTACGGAAGGGGAAATGCCCTGTAGACAATTTGCCTGGCAAATTGCGCACAAATGTTGACTTCGCATTTGGGAATTGTAAAGCAATGGAAAAATTGTAATTATAATTTTATAAATTATGGGGAAAAAATATTAAGAAATGTCTAATATAATTAGTGTATATTTGAAAATAGCACATGCTTAATTTGCGTTCAATTTTTGATGGCACTTATATCTATAAATATTAACTTACATTGCTGAACTACCTATAAATGCAGTCAACGGGGCTTACTCTCTCTCTCTTTCTCTCTCTCTCTCTCTGCATATTTTCAGGGAGAGGATATGCAGCTGCAAGACATGATCACACATAAATTATATCTAGAGATAAGAGACCGTGCAAACGTTGCAAAATAAGTATTTTTCCTCAGATCGCAATAGAATTAAAGCATAACAAGTAAGAAAACTCTAGTCGGGCGTAACCGACTAGGGGATACCCTGAGCCCCGTCGAACCTGTGTTTTTCAATACACTTATATTTAGCGTAAATTTATGAAAAAAATTTCAAGTTTACTCTTCAACAACCAAAAATCATTTTTGTCAAACAAGTAAGAGTGCTCTAATCGAGACGGCTCGATACCCTGAACCCTGTGGAAGCTGTTACTAAAATCATTTTACGCTTCTTTTATATATACATTGCATATAACGCATGCACACATAAATACACAGTTATGCAGTTTGCGCAGCGGCTGCGCTTGGGCTGCATTATGAGCATTACTATGGGAAATTGATTGTTGAATAACTTTTTTTATACCCTGAACCCATTGAAAATGGGAATTCAGGATATAATGGTTTTGTGAAAATGTATATAACAGGCTGAAGGAGGCGTGGCAGACCCCATAAAGTATATATATTCTTGATCAGGACGACAAGAGAAATTGTTTAATGATTTTAGTAACAGCTCCCACAGGGTTCAGGGTATCTCTTAATCGAGCCGTTTCGATTGGAGCACTCTTACTTGTTTTTTTTTTATACCCTGACCCCATTGAAAATGGGAAATCAGGGTATAATGTTTTTGTTGGATGTATGTAACAGGCAGAAGGAGGCGTGGCAGACCCCATAAATTATATATATTCTTGATCAGGACGACAAGAGAAATCGATTTGGCCCTGTCCGTCTGTCCGTATGTATGAACGCGTCGATTTCAGCTCTCAGAAGAGCTAGAGCTTGAAATTTTTGTTGTAGATCCCTATATACAGCGCTCATATCAAGTTTATTTCCGATAATCGATTAATATATTCGTTTTTTGTTATAGAATAAAAACATTATCGAAATTCAGCTATAAAATTCTATCTCGCCTATTTTTTTAGCGAGAGACACCAAATATTGTATTTAACTTTATATGTATTTTATGCAGTTTTGAATTTTGTTATATTTTGGATACCGGCCCCAAATTTCCCCCAATTGAAGTTCAGTCTCAAATATAGCCAAAATGCGAATGAGTTGGCACTTTTACTAAACTGACAAATATGTCCATAGAATATGTTGATCAAATGCCGAAAATATGATTGAAATCCGTTAAGTAGCAAAAAAGTTATTAAGCAAAACGTTTGGCTACTTTGCAAAAACCCGCGGCAGCAGTGCCAAGCGAACACACTTTTTCTATGCATGTGCACACACACATACAAACACTCGCATTCTAGTCGATTCGAAGAATCGCAAATTACGTTTGAATTTTGTTGAATTATCAGCTGCTGCTTTAGTTTAGATTTGCCACTGCTTTCTCAAACAGTGGAGTGGCGTCGTTGGTAGGAGCGACGCATGCGAAACATGAGGACCTGGGTTCGACACCAGACGACGTGTGAAATTTATATAGCTTTTTTAATTGTATAAAATTTAGGTGTTGGTAGAGGTCAGTTTTTTGACAAAAATGATTTTTGGTTGTTAAAGAGTAAACTTGAAATTTTTTTAAATTTACGCAAAATATAAGTGTATTGAAAAACACAGGTTCGACGGGGCTCAGGGTATCCCCTAGTCGCCTACGCCTGACTAGAGTTTTCTTACTTGTTTCTTTGACTGATTGCCGTTATTATTTTATTACACACAACTGCAAATTATTTACTGTGCTTTTTTTCGGAAAACATTTTGGCTTTGTTATACCCTGAACCCATTAAAAATGGGAATTCAGGTATAATGGTTTTGTGAAACTGTTTGTAACAGGCAGAAGGAGGCGTGGCAGACCCCATAAAGTATATATATTCTTGATCAGGACAACAAGAGAAATTGTTAAAGCCCTGTCCGTCCGTATGAACGCACCGATTTCCTAAACTACAAAAGCTAGAGACTTGAAATTTAACATGGATACTCGTATATACCATACGCTGAACAAGTTTATTTTTTTTTATCGAAAAGTCATCCCGTTTTCTGATTATCGATAACAATCGATAATTTGACTTTGTTTTTCAATCGTAACTCTGTAACCGTAAGAGCTAGATACTTCAGATTTGCGGTGTATGTTACTGTAATGAATGCGCATATTTTGTAGTTTTTTTATTTTGGATACCGGCCTCCATTTCCCCAAAATTAGCAAATTTCTCTTGAAGTCGTATATCGACTATATGTACCATCTAATAATACTCTGAAAGTTTCATTAAGAAAGTCCAAGTTCCCATAGTAATGCTCATATTGCAGTCCAAGCGCAGCAGCTGCGTAAACTGCGCAGTAAGCAGAGCGCGTGCCTACGCATAACTGTGTATATATGTGTGTACGCATAGTTCGTTTATGTGTTTGTATGCGATATCCGCGATACGCATAAACACTAGGAAATTTCAATTTTACCCTTTTTTCGCTAGCAACTTCAGATTTTTAAAAGGGTCAGCAGGTACCAAAAATATTTTACATTCCCACCCTTACGCCTACGCATAACTGTGTATTTATATGTCCATGCCGTATATGCAATGTATATATAGATGAAGCGTAAAATGATTTTAGTAACTGCTCCCACAGGGTTCAGGGTATCTCTTAATCGAGCCGTCTCGATTAGAGCACTCTTACTTGTTTTGTTTTTGGTTTATTATTGAAACATTTTTATTGTCAAATTAGTTTGTGACCTGTTTTTAGTGTTTAATTGAGAGGCGCTGCCACCGTCCCCGTCTGCGTCTCGGTCACCGTCAGTGTCTTTGTCTTCGTCTCTCTCTCTCTGTCTCGTCGCTGCTTGCGCTTTTATTGTTTGCTCATTGAAATATTTTATAATTAAACAAGTAAGAGTGCTCTAATCGAGACGCCTCGATTAAGAGATACCCTGAACCCTGTGTGAGCTGTTACTAAAATCATTGTACGCTTCTTTTATATACACATTGCATATAACGCATGCACACATTAATACACAGTTATGCGTAGGCAGAGGGGTGGGAATCTTACATATTTTTGGTACCTGCTGACCCTTTTAGAAATCTGAAGTTGGTTGCGAAAAAAAGGTCATAATTGGAATTTCCCAGTGTTTATGCGTATCGCGGATATCGCACACAAATACATAAATGAACTATGCACTTTACGTAGCGCCATATACATATACATTTTCACGAGACAACAATATTCAATTTAAGTTTTATATTATAACTTAAAAAACTAAACACATTCACAAATTTGAGTCAACAAAAGTCACCGTGCTCTGCCTAGCGCTGAGCTGTCTGGCGCCAGCGTTCTTCTTAGAAGTAACGGGGATCTTTGAATTTGTATATGCGCCTATGTACATAGGCAGGCGCTCTGCTTGCTGCTCAGTTTGCGCAGCGACTGCGCTTGGGCTGCGATATGAGCATTACTATGGGAAATTGATTGTTGAATAAGTTTTTATACCCTGAGCCCATTGAAAATGGGAAATCAGGGTATAATGTTTTTGTTGGATGTATGTAACAGGCAGAAGGAGGCGTGGCAGACCCCATAAAGTATATATATTCTTGATCAGGACGACAAGAGAAATCGATTGGGCCATGTCCGTCTGTCCGTCCGTCCGTCTGTCCGTCCGTCCGTCTGTCCGTCCATCCGTCTGTCCGTCCGTCCGTCTGTCCGTATGTTTGAACGCGTCGATTTTAGCCCGTATGAGAGCTAGAGACTTGAAATTTTTTTTGTAGGTCCGTGTATAGCACGCGCAGATCGAGTTTGTTTTAAAAAATCGATAACTATCCCCAATTAATTGTTATCGATTAAAAACAAAATCGAAATTCAGTTAAAAAATTCTATCTCGCCCATCTTTTAAGCTAGAGACACCAAATTATATATTTAGCTTTATATGTATTTTATGCATTTTCGAATTTTGTTATATTTTGGATACCGGCCCCAAATTTCCCCCAATTGAAGTTCAGTCTCAAATATAGCCAAAATGCAAATGAGTTGGCACTTTTACTAAACTGGCAAATATGCCCATAGAATATGTTGATCATATGCCGAAAATTTCATTGAAATCCGTTAAAAAGCAAAAAAGTTATTAAACAAAACGTTTGGCTACTTTGCAAATTCACGTGGCAGCAGCGCCAAGCGAACGCACTTGCACACACACATACAAACGCTCGCATTCTAGTCGATTCGAAGAATCGCAAATTATCAGCTGCTGCTTTAGTTTAAATTTGCCACCGCTTTCTAAGACAGTGGAGTGGCATCGTTGGTAGAATTTGTTAATTTTATAAAAATTAGGTGGCGCTGTTGGTAGAGATGATGCACGTTGCGTAATTAACGTAGGTTCGAACCTCGCCAATGTCAGTTTTTTTAAAAAAATGCTGTAAACTTGAAATTTTTGTATAATTTTACGCTAAGTATAAGTGTATTGGAAAACACAGGTTCGACGAGGCTCAGGGTATACTCTAGTCGGTTGCGCCCGACTAGAGTTTTCTTACTTGTTTTCTAGATGGACTTTTTAAATGAAACTTTCAGAGTATAGTTAGACGGATCATATGTTCGTATTTGCCAAAGCACAAGTCTCTAGTATTTGATATACAGCTTTTGGGGAAATTGGCAAATTTTGGGGAAATGGGGGCCGGTATCCAAAATCGAAAAATGCCAAAATGTGCGCATTCATTACAGTAACATACACTGCAAATCTGGAGTATCTAGCTTTTACGGTTACAGAGTTACGTTTGAAAAACAAAGTCAAATTATCGATTTTTATCGATAATAAGAAAATGGGATGACTTTTCGATAATTTATGATAAACTCGTTAAGCGTATGGTATACACGAGTATTCGTGTTAAATTTCAAGTCTCTAGCTTTTGTAGTTTAGGAAATCGGTGCGTTCACACGGACGGACGGACGGACGGACGGACAGACGGACAGGGCTTAAACAATTTCTCTTGTCGTCCTGATCAAGAATATATATACTTTATGGAGTCTGCCACGCCTCCTTCTGCCTGTTACATACATTTTCACAAAACCATTATAATCTGAATTCCCATTTTCAATGGGTTCAGGGTATAACAATTAGACAAGAGAGAGAGAGAGAGGGAGAGAGAGAGAGAGAGAGAGAGAGAGAGAGAGGAGAGAGAGAGAGAGAGAGAGAGAGAGAGAGAGAGAGAGAGAGAGAGAGAGAGAGAGAGGCCCAGAGGCTGCCTTATTCGGTTGCTTCGCAAGCAGCTCAAATTGATTCAAGTGCCTCGTTGAAATAATAAAATGGTATCCCATGCCTTTCTCTACCAACGTCTTTCGAAGCAATTAATTCAATGAATCTATTTGTGTGTATATTATATGTAGTTCAAGGCGGTTCCCTCCGGCAATGGGTTGGCGACGTTCAATTGTTTTGCATTGGTGGCCAACTAATTGGCCGGTTAAATTCTTAAACGGCGTCCGTGCCCCCGCCCAGTCAGCGGCTGTGCATGGCTCTGATCTTGTAAGATTTGGAATCAGTCGTCCTCCCATTCCCATTCACTGCCCACGACAAAGTTATCGTCGGTTATCGATTGTCGTTCATCGAGTCTTCGACATTCTCTTCCATTTCTCCCCTCATTACACGCTCTAAATTCAATTGATTTGAGATGCTTCCTCCCGACAATGCGACAATCCATTGCATAAGAAAATTCATCGATTCTACGCCAGAATATTCCAATTATTTAATAAGTAACAATTTAACAAAACTTTATATCTTTATATTATAGACAGGCACATATAGATATGTCTGAGCCCATTGAAAATGGGAAATCAGGGTATAATGTTTTTGTTGGATGTATGTAACAGGCAGAAGGAGGCGTGGCAGACCCCATAAAGTATATATATTCTTGATCAGGACGACAAGAGAAATCGATTTGGCCCTGTCCGTCTGTCTGTCTGTCCGTCTGTCTGTATGTATGAACGCGTCGATTTCAGCTCTCAGAAGATCTAGAGACTTGCAATTTTTTTGTAGATCCCTATATACAGCGCGCATATCAAATTCAGGGTATAATGGTTTTGTGAAACTATATGTAACAGGCAGAAGGATCCGTGGCAGACCCCATAAAGTATATATATTCTTGATCAGGATGACAAGAGAAATTGTTTAAGCCCTGTCCGTCCATATGAACGCACCGATTTCCTAAACTACAAAAGCTAGGGACTTGAAATTTAACATGGATACTCGTGTATACCATACGCTTAACGAGTTTATCATAAATTTTCGATAACTCATCCCAACAACAATCAATATCCCATGGTAATCATCATATTACAGCCCAAGCGCTGCCGCAGCGTCAACTGCGCAGTAAACAGAGCGCGTGCCTACGCATAACTGTCTATGTATGTGTGTACGCATAGTTCATTTATACATTTGTGTGCGATATCCGCGATATGCACAAACACTAGGAAACTCCAAGTATGGCCTTTCTATACCCTGAACCCATTGAAAATAGGAATTCAGGGTATAATGGTTTTGTGAAACTGTTTGTCACAGGCAGCAGGAGGCGTGGCAGACTCCATAAAGTATATATATTCTTCATCAGGACGACAAGAGAAATTGTTTGAGCCTGGACAGAAGCTAGAGACTTGAAATTTGACATGAATACTCGTGTCTACCATACGCTTAACGAGTTTTTCTGAAATTATCGAAAAGTCATCCCATTTTCTTATTATCGATAAAAATCGATAATTTGACTTTGTTTTCAAACATAACTCTGTAACCGTAAAAGCTAGATACTTCAGATTTACAGTGTATGTTACTGTAATGAATGCGCACATTTAGTCATTTTTCGATTTTTGATACCGGCCCCCATTTCCCCAAAATTAGCAAATTTCTGCAGAGGTCGTATATCAAATACTAGAGAATTGTGCTTTGGCAAATACAAACATGCGTTATATACAATGTATATATTAAAGAAGCGTAATGATTTTAGTAACAGCTCCCACAGGGTTCAGGGTATCTCTTAATCGAGCCGTCTCGATTAGAGCACTCTTACTTGTTTTCTTTGTTTTACTTTTATTGTGTCCAACTCTCTTTCTCTCTCTCTCTCTCTCTCTCTCTCTGCTTCACTATCTCTATTCTTCTCTCATTGATTCATACTATCTCTCTATTCCTCTCTTTCTCTAATCGTTTCTCTCTCCTTCTCTTTCTCTATTTGTCTCCCTCTTCACTCTCTATCACTCTATCTTTCTCTCACTATCTATCTCTTTCTCTCTCTTTCTTCTATTTCTATATTTCTCTCTCTCTTTCTCCGTCCGGACGGACGGACGGACGGACGGACAGACAGACGGACAGGGCCAAATCGATTTCTCTTGTTGTCCTGATCAAGAATATATATACTTCATGGGGTCTGCCACGCCTTCTTATGCCTGTTACATACATTCAACAAAAACATTACACCCTGATTTCCCATTTTCAATGGGCTCAGGGTATAACAATGACAATGACAACCTATAGCAATAAGCCAATAGCCACGAAAAGTGTCACAGAGACTCAAATGAAATAGATCACGTTTCTGCATTTCTTATGTATACAATATGTACATGCACACATACATGACCATATGCACTCTATAAACATCAACATGCGTGGGGTGTACTAGCTCAAAGACCCAATTCGCACTGGGAAGTGCGCCGTTTACTGCAGGTCATCCACGCAGCTAATACGCCCGTGTGTAAATATGTATTTGTTGCTCAACCAGGGCTGAGCTGCTTGTTTGTGCATAATCATTGTTTATAAACAATCGGCCAGTCTTTCAGCGAAATTACTCGGGCTGTCTCATTTGGAAAATATATCTGTGAGCGCTCATTTCAGCTGCTTCAAAGAACGACCGCAACAACAGCCTATTGAGCTGTACCCGAACTCCCCAGCTATACAGCTAGATCTAGGTTGCAATGCTAGTGTCAAGAAACATGAGGAACTTAGCATGACGAACTGAATTACAATATCCACAATATTCTCCTGAAGTTAGATTCGACTCTGCCAATAAAAATTCCAATAACAGCTGGCAGCGGAAAAAGAGTTTATAGGCTATATGCTTCGGTATATACATATATGCTATATGAACTCGGCTTGAACTTCAAGTGCTCAGATTTATGGCTGCGCCATAATTAGCGATTTTTACTCGGCATATCGTCATCTGATAAAATTTTATATTTTATATAGCTAAGTGCCCATTAAATGCTTGACAAATTGGGTATTACTATAAAATGCTTAGTATACGTCCTATTCCATTTTGAGCTTTTTATTAGAGCTAGAACTCGATATATAGCCAGTTTTATGTTATTAGGCATGTTGGGAGGGGGTGGTGGGATGGTGAAATGGGAAACAGTTATTCAACTGTTTAGGCCAGTAATTCCTCTGGCTGATAAGCTATATGGTCGGATGGCGTTTCTCCAAATTAAATTTTCGAACCAGATCTTCTAATTATCAAATACTATACTACGCCTCCAAACTATAATTAGTTTTAGCCATGAGTCATATAAACAGAACAAAGTAGTTTGCATAGTTATATTTATGGGTGCAACTGAATTTTAGACACTGCAAAAACTGAAATTTATACTCTCCCTCCATTAAGGATACGGCCACAGGCAAAAGTGTAAATTACCAGACATTATAGTATTACGATATTACTTTGTGAGCTGAATACTAATAATTAAACACGATTATTTTACGTAAAATAACAAGATCATTATATCGAAAGTGATTCACGGGAACCTCCAGATATCTTGATATATATTTTATAAAAATAATATATTATCATAAAATATAGTCAATATAGAGATACGCAAAAGTTGACAAAGAAATAAGGAGATGGAGGAAGAGAGAGATAAGGAGAAACAAAAGACTGTTTCTAAAAACTTGATCTGTGAAAGTAAAAGTGATAGAAAGGTAACTAGAGAATAGGGAGAGTGAAAGACATATATCTGAGACGTGTCAGTTTACCATTAAAAAATACATGGATACTCACACACAAACATGTCACACACAGATATCTCTTGTAGAGCCTGGGCCTCAATACGTGTCATTGGCTGATATGAGAATGCAATAGGAGCCGACGCTCCGACGATCCGTATGGAAACTGAGAACTGCGCAATATGTGGCTACACACAGTCAGAGTTCATGGACGCGGGGCTCAACTGATCGCAACTGGTGCGCCGATGGCCAAAGCACAGTTGGTGACGGGAGTTGGCCAGGGTTGCCGCAAAGCGTCGAAATGATCTGCTCAGAGCTGATAAGCGGCATCTGCCGCTGGCTGGGTTCAAGGGTCAAAACAATCTCAATCCCAGTTTGAGCCTGAGTCTGAGTCAACGTAGCTTCGTCTGTACTACAAATAATATGCACATACATACATAGAGTACATATGTGCGTATGTATGTGTGTAGAGCCCAATTCCCACTTATTCATAATCTCTTTCACACACATTCGTTTATAGAGACAGAGATGTAAACGTAAATAGCTCGTGGCACAATCTTGTTTATGATTATAAACAATAAAACACATTTATAGCGCGGTCATATAGACAATGCGATCGGGCGGCAATGTGATATGCGAATTTCGGAGCGAGCGGGTCAACAGGGTGTGTTATCAAAAATGATGTCGCCATATTTTCTAGGCGATAAGTCAATGTCCAAACAGAATGTCCCAATGGCAGCTAAAAGCCTTTGCAATTGGAGTAGATGGCCCAAACCATTGCAGCGAGTAACCGCAGTAACAAACGTCATCCACCCATGTTCGACGTCACAAAATATCAAGTATCCATTCTACAAGTGGATCTGAAGCGAGTGACGAGGGCACTACGAGCATTACTAGTCACTTTACGAGTGGCGAATAAGCACAGAAGAATGACGAATGAAGAGTGGCGAATGTCGAATGACATTCCCATTGCTATTACCCACTCTCATTCGACAATCGTCATTCTT
Source organism: Drosophila pegasa (assembly GCA_035046225.1). Classification (NCBI taxonomy): domain Eukaryota; kingdom Metazoa; phylum Arthropoda; class Insecta; order Diptera; family Drosophilidae; genus Drosophila; species Drosophila pegasa. The sequence continues at coordinate 242,566 of JAWNOD010000198.1, read as the reverse complement.
TATTCGTAACGTCATAACGTCATTCTTCTTAACTAACGTGTAACTAATGGAAGATATTTGAAATGCTGTAGCTAGTTGGTATGCATAACGAGACATTGACTAATGCTCCTACATACTCAACTTAAAGAAAACGAATTCAATTTTGAATTGAGTATTGAACGAATGACGAGTAAGCCTTAACGGTAATGCTCAAAACTTAGTCAAGTAAGCAAGTAACGAGTAGGATTGGTATTCAGCAAACGTGCGAGCAAGGAATAGAGTGACTGAGATCTCTATTAACGGGTGACTTAAGTGTAGAATGACGAGTGTAAAAGTTAGCTGACAGAGTCAGCAGTTGGCATACTATTATGAGCCGAGTGTCGAGTCACGAGTAGAAGCGAGCAGCGAGAGATATATAGATAGAGAGAGATAGCTTCAGGGAGAGACGTGTCAAAGTCAGCTCATACAAATATAAGACCCTTAAGAAACTTCAAGTAATCGGACAATCTGGTGTATGCAAGGAAAGTGCGAGCAGTAACGAGTACTAATTTATAAAAATATGTTGTACATTCATCAAACAAATCAGATTCCGCCGGGGGAGAATAAAAACGCATGCATTGGAGTCAATTTAATGCAATCGCAGCCAATTACCGAGCAGCGAGCGAAAGTGAAAGTACAAAGCTCGAGCATTTGCTGGGGCGTCCGTTGATAAGGATGGTCAGGGACCTTTCCCATTGACATTGGCATTGACAGGCGCCTGGGCTCATTCTCTTTTCTAAACACAAATAGAAACTCCAAACAGCACTCGAATGGGGGCAGAATTGGTATGGGTATACGAAGCAAAAAAAAGTCCGATCTTTATCTGATGTTATCGTATGAATAGCGCTGGTTACCTGCTCACAAACGTACATACATACATATATCTAAAGTGCCATATCACGATCTATTTATAATACGTATAAGTATACGACCATCTCTGGCCGCCTGCTTGCCCGAATGGGCATATGTTCAAGTATCCCGGACGTGTGGCTTATCAATTATCAACAGCAACCCAAGTGGACTCTGGATAGAAATGGGAATGGTAGTGACATTTGGCTGACTGGCGGGGGCGGTACCCATAGCACAGCTTACTGTACAGGTAATACACGCCATATAAATACCTATACGTGTGTGTGCCCGCAAATTGCAGTGAAGCAATTCAGGGGCAGCTAATGGCTGAAGGGTTACTCGACAAAGGATGCCAGCGATCCAATCAATACACATTTCCGACTACCTCGCCCGGCAAATGAATGTCGTCCATGGGCGTCTGCTGCCACAGGAAGGTGAAGGGGCACCGGCGGGGGCACAGGCGGGGGCAGAGGCTGATGACTGAACTGAAGCCAACCGGCTAGAACTGATTCCGGATATGGTGCGTGCGCAGTGGAAAATTTTTGTTTCTTGTTATACCCTGAGCCCATTGAAAATGGGAAATCAGGGTGTAATGTTTTTGTTGGATGTATGTAACAGGCAGAAGGAGGCGTGGCAGGCCCCATACAGTATATATATTTTTGATCAGGACGACGGCCCTGTCCGTCTGTCTGTCCGTCCGTCCGTCTGTCCGTCTGTCCGTATGTATGAACGCGTCGATTTCAGCTCTCAGAAGAGCTAGAGACTTGAATTTTTTTTGTAGATCCCTATATACATATCAAGTTTATTTTAGATAATCGATTAATATATTCGTTTTTTTGTTGTCGGATAAAAACATTATCGAAATTCAGTTATAAAATTCTATCTCACCCATCTTTTAAGCTAGAGTCACCAAGTTTTATATTGACCTTTATATGTATTTTATGCAGTTTCGAATTTTGTTATATTTTGGATACCGGCCCCAAATTTCCCCCAATTGAAGTTCAGTCTCAAATATAGCCAAAATGCGAATGAGTTGGCACTTTTACTAAACTGACAAATATGCCCATAGAATATGTTGATCAAATGCCGAAAATTTGATTGAAATCCGTTAAGTAGCAAAAAAGTTATTAAGCAAAACGTTTGGCTACTTTGCAAAAACACGCGGCAGCAGCGCCAAGCGAACGCACTTGCACACACACATACAAACGCTCGCATTCTAGTCGATTCGAAGAATCGCAAATTACGTTTGAATTTTGTTGAATTATCAGCTGCTGCTTTAGTTTACATTTGCCACTGCTCGCCAATGTCAGTTTTTTAATAAAAAAGTTTTTTGGCTGTTAAAGAGTTAACTTTTTATAATTTTACGCAAAATATAAGTGTATTGAAAAACACAGGTTCGACGGGGCTCAGGGTATCCCCTAGTCGGTTAAGCCGGACTAAAGTTTTCTTACTTGTTTTTTTTTTGTGGAAAATTGAACCAGAAGCTGCTGACTCGAGACGAGCCGAACAACTATAGCAGCACAACAATAACAGTTGCGAATGATAACACAATTGACATGATTCTGCCTGTGCTCAATGGATAAAATGCTAAATGTCAGCTCGAATCTAACCTCAAAAGGCATGGTCAGAGAGAGCGGGAACGAGAGCGAAAACGAGAGCAGGAGAGAGAGTTTTTGAGAAAGTGAGGTGAATAGCGTACTTGTGTGCGTGGGCGTTTGGCAGCTCACAGATGCCAAACTCTCAAGTTTAGTAGAAAGGACATTTGGTTAGCACCCTGACGTATGAGGCAAATCTTAATCCGATTTCGCCTCATACGTCAGGCCTCAGCCATATGTACATATGTATATATAAATAGATATACGCATATACATATATATAGGGACATTTTTATATTGACTGTGCCTACAATACAGAAACTGGTTGAAACTAGTTTACAAGTGGCTTCCCTTAAATTTTCCAGAAATCCAGAATGAACTAGAATAGCGGCGCCGGCCTAACAAAATACTGCTGCACGTTGCTGTCCGACTGACGCTGAAATGCACGGGTATCGACGCGTCGCGACGCATCATTATTGCAGCTACATAATGTCATCAGCATATAAAAGAAGCCCATCATTAAATTGCGTTAGTCTTGAGTTGGTACGTAATAAGCTTGAGTATAAGTAATTCTGCCGTTGTAGTAACAAGTCGATTGAAACCTTTAATTATATTCAAATATAATGTAAATGATATATGTAAGTTATCAATGATTAAAACCTAAAAGCCCTGTACTAAAATCGTGAAATAAGGATAAATTAACAAATATTTCTCTTAATTACATACCTCATACATGTATGTATCTCCGTAAGCAATTTTACTATGTATATGTATGTACATATATATGGCATGTATGTGTGTGTGTCCTCATATATTTTGGGGTATTTGCTTTAATTTTAGATTCACCTAGTGCCGCGCTCCTTTGTTCCGTTGTGCGGCCTGAGCAGTGGATTGCCCTTGAGTTTGTCCTTTTCGAGCGGCCGCTGCTTTGGTGGAAGAGACGCCGACATCGAAGCTGTTATACGGCGCACATGCAAACTGGTTTGCTCTGCCCTGCGTATGCCTGTATAACACTACGCCCACTACAATATGTATGTATGCATATGTGTGTATGTATTCAGATATGTATGTAAGCGTGCGGAGGCTCGTCACCAGTTCGCAATCAGCGCTGCGCAATTTTTATCCGGTCGACTAGAAATGACTTCAATGCAAGGTGCTAGCATCTCTAACTATGTATATATACAAAATATTTATATTTATACATAATCGACTATAATGACTCAAATAGTTATTCCCCCTGTTCGTAATTATCTTGTATGTGTGTGTGCATACATGTATTCATATAAAGTCGGTTCCAATAATTGCAATTAATTAAATTGCTCAGGCATGGAGCTACAAATGTATACACAGAAAGTATAGCCAGACCGGAAATTACGATAAAGAGAAATGGAAATATAATGCGAAAACACCTAACCCTTACGGGAGGTTGAAAGTAAAATAATTGATAAAATTCATGTGCAGCCTTTTATTAAATAAATTATCTTTAACAAGTAAGAGTGCTCTAATCGCGACGGCTCGATTAAGAGATACTCTGAACTCTGTGCGAGCTGTCACTAAAATCATTGTACTCTTCTTTTATTTATACATTGCATATAACACACATACATATACAGTTATGCGTAGGCACGCGCTCTGCTTACTGCGCAGTTGACGCTGCGGCAGCGCTTGGGCTGCAATATGAGCATTACTATGGGAAATTGATTGTTGAATAACTTTTTTTCTGCTTGGAATTTCTTAATGAAACGTTCAGAGTAATATAAGATGGTATATATGTTTGTATTTGCCAAGGCACAAGTATTTTATATACGACTTTTGGAAAAATTAGCAAATTTTGTGGAAAGGGGGACCGGTATCCAAAATCGAAAAATTACAAAATGTGCGCATTCATTACAGTAACATACACCGCAAATCTGTAGTCTCTAGCTTTTACGGTTACGGAGTTACGCTTGAAAAACAAAGTCAAATTATCGATTGTTATCGATAATAAGAAAATGGGATGACTTTTCGATAAAAGATAAACTCGTTAAGCGTATGGTATATAAGAGGAAGAGGATTATGAAGAGGAAGAGGAATAGTATTCCTGTTAAATTTCAAGTCTAGCTTTTGTCGTTAAGGAAATCGGTGCGTTTATCCGGACAGACGGACAGGGCTTAAACAATTTCTTTTGTCGTCCTGATCAAGAATATATATACTTTATGGGGTCTGCCACGCCTCCTTCTGCCTGTTACATACATTTTCACATTTACCCTGATTTCCCATTTTCAATGGGTTCAGGGTATAATAAAAACAAATAAAAACGGCTTGGGCTTTTCGTGCAACTCGTGTAATTTGTATAATGAAGCTGCCGGATCGTTGGAAATGTACGATAATTAACTGAAATTGATTAACAGCACTGGCTTCAAACAGCTATCGAACTATCGAAATATCGTACATCGGGCTGCCATCAGCTGTGCAGTTGGGTTGAAAAATTGAGCGATTAACGCATTCTTATAAAACACAATGTCTTTTAGTAATGTATTAATAAAAAGTAGCTTAAATGGTTGCTTACGCAGCACACAGCCAAGAGCGCTGCTGCTGTTAAACGTCAACACGCGCCAGGGACACACGCTGCGTGGCAAGCCGCCCGGTGTAGCTCGCACGCTGGAGCAACGCCTGCAAGGTATGTGCGCTTGATGTAACCCAAGCTCAGCTACAGTAATATACTGACTCTTGGATAATATTATTCGTAGACGACAATGTGACCGACACGGAGATAGTGGCACGCATCAACATCGGCTTCCCGCAGCTGAAGCCATCGCGCTCGGCACAGCTGAAGGCTCGTCTCGAGCATCTGAAGGCGCATCGCAGCAGCAAGGACTTGGAGCAACTGGCCCGTGAAAACAAATGCAAGTAACTGCATATCCTCTCACCCGCAACTGTATATTAAACCTACCTACTCCATGCGCAGTACTTATCGACTTGGACAAAGTGCAAGAGACCTATGTGCAGACGACCGGCCAGCACGATCTGCATCTGCTGGCGGATCACTATGGCATCTTTGAGCATCTGTTCGGCAGCGCCTATTTTGTGCCGCGCGTGCCCCTAACAATACGGCACGAGCTCAGTGCCGACCGCTTTAGTCCCATCTACAATGGCAATGTGATCAAGCCCTCGGACGCGAGCAAAGCGCCTTTAATTAGCTTCGACGGTCAAATGGATCCAATTACTGGCAAGGCGGCGCATGGCGATAGCTACTGGACTCTGTTGGCCACCAATCCCGATGTACACTACACCAGCCCCCCGGCTGAGTGTCTGCATTGGTTTATGTAGGCTACTAAAGGTACAATGGGGATGTTTCCCTTTACTATAATATCTAAAATCTTTTTTGTAGCGCCAATATTCCAAATGGCAAGATTAGCGAGGGCGAGGTATTGGCCGACTATTTGCCGCCATTCCCACCCAAAGGCGTGGGTTATCAGCGCATGGTCTTCGTGCTCTACAAGCAGCAGTGCCGCCTAAATCTGAGGTCACACAAGCTGGATGCGAAGGACTACAACAACCTTGAGAAGCGCAGCTTTAGCACACTGGACTTTTATCGTCAGCATCAGGATGACCTGACGCCGGCGGGTCTCGCCTTCTACCAGACCAATTGGGACGAATCCATAACAACTTTCTATCACAATGTTTTGCGTAAGCGCTTGGATACATAGATCTATACATATATCTATCTAATTCTCAATTGTCTCTTGTAGAACTTAAGGAACCGGTCTACGAGTATGACTTTCCGAAGCCATACCTGTCAGACCAGAAATTCTTTCCACTCAAGCAGCCGTTCAACCTGTATATGGACAAGCACCGTGACATCAAGGCGGTGAACAAGGAGTACCTGCAGCGCAAGCTGGCAAAAACGCATCCCTTCGAGGACCCAGAGCAGCCGTTGCGCTTCCCCAACGCCCATCCGCTACGCGATGTGCCCTCCTGGCTAAAAACGGAGATACGCAAGCGTCGACTGGGCACCGGACGTGTCCAGGATTACTAAGCCCACCTCCAATTAGGCACACACACACACCTTTGTTAATCGTTGTATAATTTTTGGTTTTATTTTGCTTTTTGGTTAACAAGTAGCTTTTATTCGCTGGAAGTACATTGAATTAAATTGATAAAGTACAACTAACATGCCGAGTATATGTGTGTATGAATTACATAATAGTTTAAATAAATACATACATAAATAGAAGAACAATAACTCTGTCTATGAAATCGTTTCATGTGTTTAACAAACGTTTCGATCGCAGGCGAAGGCAACTTCTCGCTCTCATACTTCCGTTTCGGGATGCTCTAATTTAATTAGTTAGCTGGTTAACTTGTTTGATTTTTGGCACAGTTTATATAAGCTGTATATATATATATATATATATATATATATATATATATATATATAAATATATATGTGTGTGTGTGTATAAGTTTTCCATAAGTACTCGTGTCACCTGCTAGGCCTTAGACTAAACAATTTTGTGACTGGAAGTGTTTGTAGGTCTGCCTTACGTCTGGGCCTTGCCATAGCTGCCCAGTGGGGGCCTGTACATGGCCGGCAGCATAATCACCTGGGGCAGGTTAAAAGCGTATTTGTGCTTGCCGATGTTCTTAAAGACATTATCCATGCGCGTGCCCTCGCTGCAAGAAAGAAGACAAAGAAATTAGGACGCGAGAGTTGACAACGGTGAGGGGAGTGGAATATAACCTGCGCATGGTGCTGAGCGCGTAGGGCACCTGTTTGGCCGGCAGCTGGAATTCGCGCACTAGGACACGGCACTGTTCCAGTGTGACGGCCATGCCGGTGCGATCCTTGGCACTCTTGCAGGAGGTAAACCGCAGTCCGTCCATCAGACGACACGCGTCTTCGGCCAGGTGCAGAATCTTCACATTTTTGGGCACATTAGTGCGCAGCTGCTGCTCCATGTAGCCAAGCAGCGATTGCACCTCGTCCCATTCGGAGGCGCACAACACATTCATTCCCAGCTTGCGGTACCGACTGAAGTATTGGCTCAGCCGTAAATAGTTGTCGAGATTGGACCTGTGCTGTTCGCGCGTCTGCCCCAGCGTAGCCTTCTCGTTAATGCCAATGTTGAAAAAGACCGGAGTGATTCTGAAGCTGAGAAAGCTGCCACCAGTCGCGGGTAGCACGTGCTCCGGCACTGGCAGCAATACCTCCAGTTCCTGCCGCGAGCCCGTGACCCGCGGCATGGGTTGCATCTCGTCCTGCGCGGCCGACACCAGCGTAAAGCTCACCGCCGACAAATCCTCAATGGCAATGCACATGTCGCTCCACATGTCTGTCTCAGCGCCATACAGTGACAGCAGCCCCTCGAAGTAAGCCAGCGGCCCCAGATCACGCAGCAGCGACAAATATTCCCTATCCAGCTCCCTGCCCCATAGCCGCAGCATCAACGCAGTGACCAACGCCGTCAGCTATATGGAGAAAGAACAAATGTACATATGGATACAAATCGATATCTATATATAGTTATAAGCTAGCTCTGCAACACAATTAGATAGTTGAATGAATGCTTATATATAGCACATAGATAGTATATAGTATATATGAACACACATAGCATATAGTATGTATGGTATAAGGTAAGGTGTATAGTATAAATATATATATAGTATACAATATATAGAATATTTTCACTATATTCTGGCCTGATGAATATCGTTATGCTCCTTAATATATTACTTTTTTCTCCTTATCGCTTTTCTAAGCTCTAAAGATAAATTTTAAGTTCTTTCACTATATGGACATATCAACTTGATAGGCATATCAAGCATGGTTAAGCATGCCTATTTTATCTGGCTAGGTATTTTATAAAGCTGATCTATGGAAAATAATGTGAAATATCCCCGTCCTCTGCCTTGATTGATGTTTCATCTGGCACCTATAACTACAAATTTAATCGAGAATGCATCTGTAGAAATCCTCTTCCTATGTCGACATGAGTAATTTCGTGATTCTATGTCCAAGGACCTTTGTCTTTTCAGCTAGCCTATGGATTGACTGGTAATTGCTACACGAAGTCTTACCGCTTGCGAGAAGCAGACGTCGCGTCGATACGTGATGCTCGCCTGGAGGCGATTGCAGCGCACATTCTGCTGCAGACGCTGTACGGAGTGCATCAGTCGGGCCGTCTTAAGCAGACGATCCATGGCATGTCGCAGCTTGCGCATGCTGGGACGCAGCTCACCTACCCAGTCGGTGGTTAAAGACAGATCCAGACCGTCGGTGAACTTGTTGCCCTTTTTGGGTGGTACCGGCGCTGGTGGTGGTGCGGTTAATGGACCTGGTGCCAGATCTCGTTTGATCTGTTGTGTCGGCTCCATTGGAGCCGCTATCACATCGGGCGCCTGCTGCGGTGCCACGGCAAAGCCTTCACGCTTCAGCGGCACCTTGGGATGACGCAACCGTATGGCGGGACTGTCGCTGCGGCCACAAAAGAACTTCAGCTTGCTGACCAGACACATGACGCTGGCCTCGATATTCAGCTGGGTAAGGTCTAGTGGCTCCGGCTCCTCCGTGGGTCGATAGTAGTTCGCCGATGGCGACGAACTCATCAGCTTAGTGTCCAGAAAGCTGGCGGTCAGCGGACGCTTTCGCACTCCCTTCACCATCTCTTCGAGGTCAATCAGTTGCACGGGCGCTGCCGACGAAGTGGCAGCAACGCCATCACAGTGTGGCGGCAGTGACTGATATGTGGCCTCGTTCGACAGCTCACATTGAGGTTTGGGCACTGCTGCCGACTGGGGCTGCTTTTGCAGCTGCTGCTCAAGACTGCGCAAGTGGGCGTTGTAACACTTCACCACGTGCTGCAGCGAGTCGATTGCATTGATGTCCAGTGAATTCGAAGGCGATGTATTGCTCGGATGCCAGCTGTTGGAACGCATCAGCGGCTGGCTGCCACGTGGCCACAAGTCCGGTGGCGCTACAACGGGCGTAGCGAAGTCTTCCAGCTCCGGCGACTTCAGCTCCAGTGCGTTCAGCTGCTGTGTTATTTTCCGGAACGGCGACATCGGCTCCATTAGCTCGTTGTCTGGCTCCTCGATGATACGATGTCGCTCTATGAACGTCACCGCCTCTTCCACAATGCTAGGCTCCCAGATGTGGAGTAGCGTTTGAGTCTTGTTTATCATCTCATTGCAGAGCGGCATCATGTCCTCCGCACTGCGCTGCGCCGCCAACTGCAACAGCTGCGACATCAGTTCGACAATCTCCTTGCGCAGCTGCTTGATCGCCTGGACAACATCGTTGGCCGCCTGCACCTTGCAGGCGTTGCTCTGCTCCAGCTTCCAGGCCTTGCTCTCCTGCAGCAGCCTATTAAGATAGAAGCACAAAGGATTATATATATATATATAATCCTTTATATATATATATATATATATATATATATATATATATATATATATATATATATATATATATATATATATATATATATATATATATATATATATATATATATATATATATAACAAATATCATTCCTTAATCATAGTCTTGGTGAATGCTTTAGAGTATATTGGTTATGTGCACACGTATGTAACAGACAGCAGAAGGCACGATCTTCAATGATCGACTCAATCAGAATCAACAGTTTCGACGATGACCCATGTCTGTCCGTCCCTATGAACGTCAAGAAAGTGTCCTTTGGTAATTTTTTCCTGGATTTAGATATATTTGAGTGTGTGTGGCTGAGTCTCGTGTTTCATGTTTTCTTTCAGTGCAGTCCTTTGTGTAATCTCTATGATTGGTTTAATGCACAAGTCTTAATATTTTGCACTCCATTGATTGTAGTTTGCGTATTGAACTGTTCCCCAAATCTAGGAGTTGTGTTGGCAGTAGCTTAGAGTAGAAGCCAGTCCAAGTCAGTCTAGAGTCAAGTGCAAGTCCTAGGTAGTTCTGGAAGTTCACGTTTCTAATGTGATCTCCGCTAAGTGTTATCGTGGGACAAGTGTTTCCCATTTTTTTTTTTAAGGTCAACTGTGAAGTCTTTCCTAGGGAAATACCAATGCTAGACTGTCTCGTCCAGGTTCTGGGGATAGGGTCAAGGCTGTACGTAGTCATTGGACAGGGTTTCAATCTACGCACTTGATGAGACCGCCGCACTTGCGACCTTTAGAATCGTGACGAGTGAAAGCGCCTACAGTGACGATGTCAAGCACCGCGCGCCGCTGCAGTGCATCATTTTGGGCCCACATGCGCTGCACATGCAGATTGACGGGCAGAAACTCGAGCGCCTCATCCGATTTGGCCGCCGAGCGCTTGTAGTAGATGCCGTCGCGCATCGCCTGCTGGATGTTCTGCTTGGCCTGGGAGTAGTCCTTGAGCAGGCGCAAATGCTCCTCCAGCAGATTCATTTGACGCCAACGCCACTCGCCGCTCAGCTCGCCCATACCGGAGATCTCCTGCAGCAGCTCCTTCTCCCGCTGTATCCAAATCGAGAGCAGTTGCTGCGGCACTGCGCAGCATAGACGTGACTCCAGTAGCGTCTCCAGCACACTGATGTCAGCGCACAGCGAAGATTGCAGACGATACGAGTGCTGGCTGGGATTGGCACAGATGAGTCCAACTCCACACTGCTGGGGCACAAACAAGCGCACGCCAAGCATCGGGGGCAGCGACTGCGTGCGTCGATGGCCTAGACACGGGAAAGCAAGTGAATAGGTAATGAATGCAGGCGAAGCACACGCAACAGAAACTCACCCTTACGCCGTACGCTGCTGTCTGGGGCCTGCTGGAAGAACTGGGTGCTGGAGCGTGGCGGCTGCGTAGATTGCCCATTCATGGCTCTCTCCAGACCGCCGGTTGCTGTCATTTCGGTGGCCGCTTCTGGTGCCCAGGAGGACAGCGTTATCGAGCCGTACTCGCCCCTCGGGCTGTTCAGCGGCAGTCGCAGCCGTGTTGTGTCCTGTATGACGCCCAGCTCCACCTCCGCGTGGCCCAGGGGCAGGGATGTCAGTGAGGCGCGCTCCCGCACATCGTGCACCGTGAAACGCAGACGTGTCGATGCCTGAAAGCCGGCGCTGCGCAAGAACCGCATCGTGCACAGAAAACTTGGCGTGCACGTGCGGACCAGCAGCTCCGTGCGCGCGTGCTGCCTCCATAGGCAGTCCTCGCCCGAATGCAGCACCGAGCAGATGACACGCGGATTCGGCGCACGCCCGAAGCTGTCCACGGGCAGGCCTTCACATGAGATTGCCGTCTCACAGATGGGAAGCTCAGAGAGCTGCGGATCTACAAGGCGCAAAGGAACAGAGAATGACATGTGTGCAAAAAGATGAGATTATTGAAGCTCTACGAAAAATAAGAACAAATCAATTCGTTACATTTTTATAAACAAAATAAAGTTTATTCTTTAAATAGATTTTACTTCTCTCTTTGCTTCTCTACTTGTCTCTTTTTCAGTTGTTTATATAGATATTTGTCAAACTCCTCAAATTCATATTACATTTCAAGAATTGGAATATATCGAATATACAATATATTTTATATATATATACAGCTATGTTCAGTAGAATGAGAGCGCACTGAATGCACTGAAAGCACTGACTGAATGTTGAACATCACAATTTTGTGATAAACACAATATTTTTGACAAAATTTGATGCAATTATTAAGTTTAACATCTATTCTTATTAATTAGATGCTTTTTTTGTTACAAACTTAGGATATGTGCACTTCAGGGCCTGAGAAGGAGAAAACTCCTAAATTTGAGCTGTTCACACAAGAACGATAGCAGTTACCGAAAATAGAAAAAAATTAGAAAAAACCCATTTAACATTACTCTAACTTCATATATCATGTTTTACACATCTGCTATAGTCTAATACTTAAATATAAATCCATAATGAACAGCTCAATTTTAGGAGTTAGAAGTTAGAGAAGTGCACATATCCTAAGTTTGTAACAAAAAAGCATCTAATTAATAAGAATAGATGTTAAACTTAATAATTGCATCAAATTTTGTCGAAAATATTGTGTTTATCACAAAATTGTGGTGTTCAACATTCAGTGCATTCAGTGCGCTCTCATTCTACTGAACATAGTTCACTAATTTCATTTCTAGCTCTAGCACATTAAGGTAATTTAGGTCTAGCCAATGAGTTTATCTTTGGCATATTCTAAGCAGCTTTTTCAAGCTATCTTAAAAGCTCATTCAGATGGTTTCTATGCGAGGGAAAGCTTGGACTGAAACACTTGAATAGCGGCTCTCAACTTAGCATATTTATAGATTCTTTGGTTTCGTTTCTACGAGAGTCTCTTTAGGGATTATACAACTATAAAAGGCAAAGGCGATGTGAAGTACGAAAGAGATTTTTATAGGTAACAAGACACGACATTCAGGTATAGCACGTATATATGTGGAGGTGTCTGTGTGTGTACGTGTGAGTAGATTAAGCATGTGCAAATTGTGGAGAGAGCTTCGCAATAAGATTTATAACTTTTGATGGTTTACAAACTAAGAATTGAATATAGATCATGGTCAATGTCTTGGGACTTTTTCAGGTTAGTTCAAAATAAAGCAAATATACGCTAGGTAAGAAACAAACAAAACAATTTCCAACAACTTGGGCCAGCTCCGCTTAGAACTGTATTAGATCACCTTCAAGGGGCGCCTCGACTGTGGCGATCGCTGTCGACGCAGGCAACGAGTCGTGGCAGATTGTGGCCGTCAATGGCAGACCCTGATCGATGCGATTGCCCATTGCGGTTGGGGCGGTGCGTTTGGCTGAAGCAATCTGAGTCTCCAGCTTTTTGATTTGTAGATCGATCTGAAGATTGGTGCACGACCCTATGTAGCGCACCCAATCCAGCCGTTCCGCCGCACTGTGCGTGACCATGCGTTGCGATGGGCTATCCTTAAAGACTGCAAGTAGAGGACATTGTTATGTCAGCCTAAGGCAGATGAATGTGGAGATAGTGAGTCTAGAGCCTACCTAGATCGAACACATAGCCGTCCGACTCGGGCTCCTCATGATGTATGCACGGGCGACAGTTCTCCAGCACCAAAACTCCAGCAACTGAAGATCTTGGGTTCTTGTCTTTTAGATAGAAAAGTAAATTTCCGCGCAGCTTGCACCAACATTCCAGCTTAACTGTATTTGGATGACGGACAAGACACAGGGCACAACAGAGAGCGAGCAAGCGAGAGAATGAGAGAGAGAAGGATGGCAAAAGTGCATAAGCATATGGCGAATGGTAAAGGTGAGTGGGGAAGTGAAACGTGTGGGATTTGCTACTGATCTATGGTGGGGTGGATTTTCTCTCTATGTGTGTGTGTTTGTGTGTGGGGGTGTTGGGGTGTGTGTTTAATAAGCTGAAATCAAAAGTCTGTAATCGAAGATAAACAAAGAACTCGCAGTTGTAGCTAAAAATAAATGCGTGTGTGTGTGCGTGTAGGGTGTATGGATAGGAGCGATACATGCATAATTAGGACGCGCTTGAACTCACCATCGGTGCGCCAAAATATACTCTCCTGGCGCTCTGTGATGATTAGTAGACCCTCTTTGTCGAATCTGGTTAGGGAATTGGTCGCCAAGCTAACTAGCTCTGATCTATTAAAGCGCATACTTCTAGCCTAACTGGCCAACGGGCTGCGGGTAACTGGCGACGATTTTGTTCTTGGTGCCTGGATGCGACAGCTGTTGACGAATTGTTCTTGGGAAATTATACGTTTGTTTGAATCAAATTGCGGTCATTAAATGTAGTGTGTTCGGCGCATTGGAAAAAATTCAAGGCTGACAACACAACACCAGAACACACACACAAACACAGAGTTGGATTTGATAATCAAAATGGCTCGAGTCAAGCCGTGAGCAAACGCAGGCACAGGAAGTGAAGAGAGAAGACGCAAACGTCGAAGGCAAAGGAGAAAATGTAAAAGAAGAAAGCAGAGGCCACAGCTAGGGCCCGGGCGAAGGCGAGCGGCAAGCAGGTGCCGCCGCACGTTCATGTTGTATGTCAGACGCACTACATACATACATACCTCTATTCACTCGCGCTCTCTCCCTTTCTCTCTCTCTCTCTCTCTGTAACACACACTTAAATTAGCACAGCTGACGTTGACAACAGCATCCCTGGCTGAGCGGCGCTTGTGGACCAGTGAAATGTAGTATTTACTACGTTGACATAAAATCGCATAGCTCTTTGAACTAAAATAATTTTTGGACAATTCCACTGACTTTTTGTTGACGGCAAAGCTGGCGACGCGTGGATAGTGCTATCAACTGGCGTGCGCATTGACAGTCGGCTTGCTGTTATCGTTTTGGAGTCGTAGTTGCTTGATTCTAAACTTCAACAATCTTAGCTCGGTATTTTGTTGTTCTTTACATTTCTTCCTTGCGCTGAAAGGTTACTTTGTTAATGTTACTGCGTCTGTAAAGTAGTGCTGTAAACCCATCGATGGAAATATCGATAGTGTTGATGGAGTTTCAATTGTGAGATAGATCGATAGAATTTTCCCGATGTTGAAATATCGCTACAAACGTCAATTCACATGTAAGTTCATAAAATTATTAATAATATTTAAGTCTACATTTACAACGATGGAAGGTCCATCAATGGTTTTGCAGCACTACTGTAAAGCCACTGGCATAGCAGATCAGTGATGTCACGGTTTGACGGTTGAAATGTTATCTTCTTGTTAAAGTATCAAATTTACATCTATCGATAAATTTCCCTCAAAAAGAATAATTTGGAATCGACAGATTTTCAGTAATTTTAGTAATCACTGATATTTTTATGAGCAGCACAAAATGTAATTTTTCACTAAATTGGTCATTCCAGAAAATGGGCGAAAAGACCATAAGTGCACCATATATATATAAATTAAAAAAGGTTGGTTCACTTATGGTCTTTTCAATATGATTTATCACCTTTAAATTTAAAGCTCAAGCACACTGTGTCTTAAAAAAAAAAATAAAAAAAGTAATTTATAACAATCATTATTTTTTTCAACTTTTTTCCGGGGATTCAGCCTTTTTTAGCTTATTTTGTCGTCGGTCTAGCTCCTGGGCTTAAAAAAAAATTACATCATATAAGCTGAAATTCGGTTGTAGTTTATGATTAGTTGAATTTTTTCTTCGATACTTCATATAATATATATTTTTAGGGCGATGCTATTCAAAAATGTACGAATAAAAACTTTGATATGTAGTAAATATTTTGTATAGCAAAATTTACTTAGAAACAAACGATAGTCGGCTTTTAGATATATTTTAGTAGCGCATAATGAAGGCAAGTTAAAAAAGAATTAAACTTAAAATATATTTTGTTTTGTAAAACACATTTGCTCATAAGCTAATATGCATTTCTTCTTGAGGATTGGATATTATTTTTTCTAAATTAAATAACCGTGTCAACCAGTTTAAATAGACTGCATCGATAGGCTTATCGATATTACAAATATCACAGCAATGTCGCCGCCAACTTAATGAAACAGTCGTATGCGTTCGCAGCCAACTTTGCGCGCAAAACAGCTGTTGGCTTGGTGAATACGAATAGGTGATACTGATTCACATTCGTAAAATGGCGTCGGAGGTAGCTGTTGAACAAGAATTTGTAAGTGTACAAGCAGAATTGTTGATCCAATTGGATACATACATATACGCTAACTACTAAATAATACACACACTAATTTTGGGCAAAGTGCTGCGAATGCAACAGCGCAACAGTAAACTTAGCAGTTGTGTGCACGTTTATAACTGTGCGTGAGTTTTGGTGTGCGTGTGAATGTGTGCCGTCTGTGAGCGAGTGATGCGTGTGCTGCAATGTGTTCCATAAAAATCTGTTGCGGTATTCATCAATTGCAGAAATAGTGTTTTCGTTCTCAAAACTGTCTGTTAGCACATGGTATTTGCGAATATAAACCACAACAACAGGCCTGACAGCAAGCGCAAACGAACCAAATTCCTTTACAATTGCCCACTGGGCTGATGGTGATATCACAACCAAAAAAAAAAAAAACAAGTAAGAAACTCTAGTCGGGCGTGACCGACTAGGAGATACCCTGAGCCCCGTCGAAACCGTATTTTTCATAGAATTTGGGGGAATTCGGGGCCGGTATCCAAAATATTACAAAATTCGAAATTGCATAAAATACATATAAAGCTAAATATAAAATTTGGTGTCTCTAGCTTAAAAGATGGGCGAGATTTTTTAACTGAATTTTGATTTGGTTTTTAATCGATAACAATTAATTTGGGATAGTTGTCGATTTTTTAAAAAATAAACTAAACAAAAATTTTAAGTCTAGCTCTTATAGAACCGGAAATCGGCGCGTTCAAACATACGGACAGACAGATGGACAGGGCCAAATCGATTTCTCTTGTCGTCCTGATCAAAAATATATATACTGTATGGGGCCTGCCACGCCTCCTGCCTGTTACATACATCCAACAAAACCATTATACCCTGATTTCCCATTTTCAATGGACTCAGGGTATAAAAAAAAAACAACAAATACAACTGGCATGTGGAAGTGGAAGCTAATGTGGTTATGCCTCTATGTGTGTGTGTGTTTGTATTGCCTTGCGGTGCGTCGCGTAGCAAGTGGTTTCAGCAACAATAACAACAAACGCCACACTTTCATGCCATCGTCAGTTTTGCTCTCACAACTACATAGACAATCAGTGCTGTGCGGCGTTGCTGTTCAATTTCTCGCTCGCGCTGCACTTAGTATGGATTTCCGCTCGCTGCTCTTGTTGCTGTTGTAGCTGCTGCACTTAACAAAGGGGTCCTATGCCAAAAGTGTTCGCAAAACCAGTTTACAGTGGAAAAAATGTGAAGAAACATTTTTGAAAAATCTTTGGTCTCTTTGCCGACAAGGTCTCTCTCGTCCATCTGGGCCAATTTGCTACTCAAATTATACTTCCTCCAGCTGACGCAAAGTACATTGTTTGCTTAATCGCAACAGCGACGAGCGGAGGCGCCAGTCATTGTAGCTGGAAGTGTTGCTGACCTTGCACGGAGCTGTTTAAAATTCCAACGCGCACACGATATTTACAACACACACACACACATACATGTACACACACACATGCACATACACACACACACACACATGCACACACACACACACACACACACACATGCACATACACACACACACACATGCACATACACACACACACACACATGCACATACACACACACACATGCACATACACACACACACATGCACATACACACACACACATGCACATACACATACACACACATGCACATACACACACACACATGCACATACACACACACACACGCACACACATGCATCCTCCCACACACACATGCACCCTCACACACACACACACACATGCACCCTCAAACACACACACACACACATACATCCTCAAACGCACACACGCTCTACCTGGTCCAGGGGCCGACAAATGTATGCGCATTTGCCTTTTTATACCATGAACCCATTGAAAATGGGAATTCAGGGTATAATGGTTTTGTGAAAATGTATGTAACAGGCAGAAGGAGGCGTGGCAGACCCCGTAAAGTATATATATTCTTGATCAGGACGACAAGAGAAATTGTTTAAGCCCTGTCCGTCTGTCCGTCCGTCCGTCCGTCCGTCCGTCCGTCCGTATGAACGCACCGATTTCCTAAACTACAAAAGCTAGAGACTTGAAATTTAACATGAATACTCGTGTATACCATACGCTGAACAAGTTTATCATAAATTATCGAAAAGTCATCCCATTTTCTTATTATCGATAAAAATCGATAATTCGACTTTGTTTTCGAAACCTAACTCTGTAACCGTTAAAGCTAGAAACTTCAGATTTGCGGTGTATGTTACTGTAATGAATGCGCACATTTTGGCATTTTTCGATTTTGGATACCGGCCCCCATTTCCCCAAAATTTGCAAATTTCTCCAGAAGTCGTATAATAAACACTAGAGACTTGTGCTTTGGCAAATACAAACATATGTACCATCTTAATCTACTCTGAAAGTTTCATTAAGAAAGTCCAAGCAGAAAAAAAGTTATTCAACAATCAATTTCCCATAGTAATGCTCATATTGCAGCCCAAGCGCTGCCGCAGCGTCAACTGCGCAGTAAGCAGAGCGCGAGCCTACGCATAACTGTGTATGTATGTGTGTACGCATAGTTCGTTTATGTATTTGTGTGCGATATCCGCGATACGCATAAACACTAGGAAATTCCAATTATGCCCTTTTTTCGCTACCAACTTCAGATTTCTAAAAGTGTCAGCAGGTACCAAAAATATGTAACATTAATGTAAGCATGCGTTATATGCAATGTATATATAAAAGAAGCGTAAAATGATTTTAGTAACAGCTCTTACAGAGTTCAGGGTATCTCTTAATCGAGCCGTCTCGATTAGAGCACTCTTACTTGTTAATATTTACTTATTTTGCGAAGGCGCCAACGCGTCCATTAAGGTTCTTTTCCGTTGAAGTGCCTTCAAATTGACTTCATTTTGTTAGAATTTCCTTGGCTTGTCTGTAAATCTGTCAAATTTTAACGTAAAATCTTAGCATTTTTTTTCATTCATTCATTTATTTTCTGTTCAATTTGTTTATCCGATGTATACCCTACAGCTGGCTGTAGGGTAGTGCGCATTGAATGTTGGACATCGCAATTTAGTGATAAACAAAATATTCTCATTATAAAAAGTAGCTTTCTATTGTTATGCCCTGAGCCATTGCAAATGGGAAATCAGGATGATCAGGACGACAAGCGAAGTCTATTTAGCCCTGTCCTATGTATGAACGCTTCGATCTTAGAATCTATAAGAGCTAGAAACTTAATTATTTTTTTAAGGTTACTCTATACAGCGCGCAGATCAAGTTTGTTTCAAATAATCGATAGCTATTCTAGTTTTTATACCCTGAACCCAGAGAAAATGGGAATCCCGTCCGTGTGAACGCACCGATCTCGTAAACCACAAAAGCTAAAGACTTGAAATTTGACAGGAATACTCGTGTATACCATACGCTGTATGAGTTTATCTTTTTTCTTTCGATAACTCATCGCATTAGATTTGCGGTGTATGTTTCTGTAATAATTACGGATAATTTGTATTTGTCGGATTTTGGATACTGGACTTTTGGATACTAGAGACTTGTGCTTTGGCAAATGCAAACATATGTACCATCTAATTCTACTCTGAAAGTTTCATGTAGAAACAAGTAAGAAAACTCTAGTCGGGCGTAACCGACTAGGGGATACCCTGAGCCCCGTCGAACCTGTGTTTTTCAATACACTTATATTTAGCGTAAAATTATAAAAAATTTCAAATTTACACTTTAACAACCAAAAAACTTAAAAAAAAAAAAAAAACTGACATTGGCGAGGTTTGAACCTACGTTAATTACGCAACGTGCGTCATCTCTACCAACAACGCCACCTAATTTTTATAAAATTAAAAAACTAAATAAATTCCAGGCGTCGCCTCGTGTCGAACCCAAGTCCTCATGTTTCGCGTGCGTCGCTTCTACCAACGACGCCACTCCACTGTCTTAGAAAGCGGTGGCAAATGTAAACTAAAGCAGCAGCTGATTCAACAAAATTCAAACATAATTTGCGATTCTTCGAATCGACTAGAATGCGAGCGTTTGTATGTGTGCACTCACGCATAGAAAAAGTGCGTTCGCTTGGCGCTGCTGCCACGTGTTTTTGCAAAGTAACCAAACGTTTTGCTTAATAACTTGTTTGCTATTTAACGGATTTTAATGAAAGTTTCGGCATATGATCAACATATTCTATGGGCATATTTGTCAGTTTAGTAAAAGTGCCAACTCATTCGCAGTTTGGCTATATTTGAGACTGAACTTATATTGGGGGAAATTTGGGGGGCCGGTATCCACAATATAACAAAATTCGAAATTGCATAAAATACATATAAAGCTAAATATAAAATTTGGTGTCTAGCTTAAAATATGGGCGAGAAAGAATTTTTTAACTGAATTTCGATTTTGTTTTTAATCGATAACAATTATTTGGGGATAGTTATCGATTTTTTAAAACAAACTCGATCTGCGCGTGCTATACACGGACCCACAAAAAAAATTTCAAGTCTCTAGCTCTTATACGGGCTGAAATCGACGCGTTCAAACATACGGACAGACGGACAGACGGATGGACGGACAGACGGACGGACGGACAGACGGACGGACGGACAGACGGACATGGCCCAATCGATTTCTCTTGTCGTCCTGATCAAGAATATATATACTTTATGGGGTCTGCCACGCCTCCTTCTGCCTGTTACATACATCCAACAAAAACATTATACCCTGATTTCCCATTTTCAATGGGCTCAGGGTATAACAAGTAAGAAAACTCTAGTCGGGCGTAACCGACTAGGGTATACCCTGAGCCTCGTCGAACCTGTGTTTTCCAATACACTTAAAGCATTTAAAGCATTTGTGGCAAATGTAAACTAAAGCAGCAGCTAATAATTCAACAAAATTCAAACGTAATTTGCGATTCTTCGAAGCGACTAGAATGCGAGCGTTTGTATGTGTGTGTGCAAGTGCGTTCGCTTGGCGCTGCTGCCGCGTGTTTTTGCAAAGTAGCCAAACGTTTTGTTTAATAACTTTTTTGCTATTTAACGGATTTCAATGAAATTTTCGGCATTTGATCAACATATTCCATGGGCATATTTGTCAGTTTAGTAAAAGTGCCAACTCATTCGCATTCTGGCTATATTTGAGACTGAACTTCAATTGGGGAAAATTTGGGGCCGGTATCCAAAATATAACGAAATTCGAAATTGCATAAAATACATATAAAGCTAAATATAAAATTTGGTGTCTCTAGCTTAAAAGATGGGCGAGATAGAATTTTTTAACTGAATTTCGATTTTGTTTTTAATCGATAACAATTATTTGGGGATAGTTATCGATTTTTTAAAACAAACTCGATCTGCGCGTGCTATACACGGACCCACAAAAAAAATTTCAAGTCTCTAGCTCTTATACGGGCTGAAATCGACGCGTTCAAACATACGGACAGACGGACAGACGGACGGACGGACAGACGGACGGACGGACAGACGGACAGGGCCAAATCGATTTCTCTTGTCGTCCTGATCAAGAATATATATACTTTATGGGGTCTGCCACGCCTCCTTCTGCCTGTTACATACATCCAACAAAAACATTATACCCTGATTTCCCATTTTCAATGGGCTCAGGGTATAAAAAACAATCAATTTCCCATAGTAATGCATAACTGTGTATGCATGCCCCTATTAAAACTTTTAATTTTATCACAAATTTGGCGAAGTTACAGCGTGTTTTGTGAAAATGTATATACATATATATGTTGTGACTAGAGGCTGAAATATGTATAGGATATTTGTCGAAATATAATCGACAAATCGACTCAAGACATGAACGTACATTAACGATTACTTATTTTGTACAGTCTGGACAGTGTCCAGATATCCAACACAAAACAGCAAACCGCCTAAAAATATATATATATCGCTGCGTAAACTGCATAGTTTGTTTATGTATTTGTGTGCGATATCCGCGATACGCATAAACACTAGGAAATTCCAATTATACCCTTTTCTCGCTACCAACTTCAGATATCTAAAAATGTCAACATGTACCAAAAATATGTGCAATGTATATATAAAAGAAGCGTAAAGTGATTTTAGTAACAGCTCCCACATGTTCAGGGTATCTCTTAGTCTAGCCGTCTCGACTAGAGCACTCTTACGACAAGAGAAATTGTTTAAGCCCTGTCCGTCTGTCCGTCCGTGCGATGAACGCACTGATTTCCTAAGCCGCAGAAGCTAGAGACTTGAAACTTAACAAGAATAGTCGTGTATACGCTCGACGTGTTTATCTTAAATTTTCGATAACTCTTCCCATTTTCTTATTATCGATAACAATCGATAATTTTACTTTGTTTTTCAAGCGTAACTCTGTTACCGTAAAAGCTAGAGACTTCAGATTTGCGGTGTATGTTACTGTAATGAATGCGCACATTTTGTCATTTCGATTTTGGATACCGGCCCCTATATCCCCAAAACTTACAAATTACTCGAGAAGTCGTATATCAAATACTAGAGACTTGTGCTTTGGCAAATACACACATATGTACCATCTTATTATACTGTACAAGTTTCATTAAGAAAGTCCAAGCAAAAAAAAGTTATTCAACAATCAATTTCCCATAGTAATGATCATATTGCAGCCCAAGCGCTGCCGCAGCGTCAACTGCGCAGTAAGCAGAGCGCGAGCCTACGCATAACTGTATATGTATGAGTACATTCGTTATATGCATTGTATATATAAAGAAGCGTAAAAATATGTATAAAAATATATTTGTGTGCGATATTCGCGATACGCATAAACATTGGGAAATTCCAATTATGCCCTCATTTCGCTACCAACTTCAGATTTCTAAAAGGGTCAGCAGGTACCAAAAATATGTAACATTCCCACCCATATGCCTACGCATAACTGTGTATTTATGTGTCCATGCCGTATATGCAATGTATATACAAAAGAAGCGTAAAATGATTTTAGTAACAGCTCCCTCAGGGTTCAGGGTATCTCTTAATCGAGCCGTCTCGATTAGAGCACTCTTACTTGTTTATTATTATTATACCCTGAACTCATTGAAAATGGGAACTTAGTGTATAATGGTTTTCTGAAAATGTATGTAACAGGCAGAAGGAAGCGTGGCAGACCCCATACAGTATATATATTTTTGATCAGGAAGACAAACTATATCAATAGCCATATCAGTCTGTCCATCTATCCGTCCGTTCGTATGAACGCAGCGATAACCTGAATTATTGTCGATAACGAAAACGATTTGACTTCGTTTTTCAAGTATAACTTAATTACCGTACAAGCTCGAGGCGTCGGACTTGTACTGATTACGGACAATTGCATTTTTTAGATTTTGGATTACAGGTTCCCATATTCACAAAATGTGCAAATTTCTTTTTAATGCGGATATGCACGTGTGTGTCTATAATAAATTTCTCAAATACATGCATATAAATATATACAAATATGTATATTCACACTGGCCTCAATAACAATAAAAAACAAATAAGAAAACTCTAGTCGGGCCTGACTGACTAGGAGATACCCTGAGCCTCGTCGAATATGTATCTTTTAATATACTCTATAGTTTGTATTTAGCATAACCTTGTACAAATTTTCAGGTTTGCACTTTAACAACCAAATAGCATTTTTGTAAAAAAAATAAAAAAAAATGGCATTAGCAGCTTAAGAAATAAGTTGTAAATCTAAACGAAAGTAGCAGCAGACAATTAAACCTAAATTCAATCGCAATTTGCGATTTTGCGAATTAACAATGTGAGCGTTTAATTATGTGTGTGCGCATGCATATAAAAAATGCAAGCGCTTAGCACTGCTGGCGAGTGTTTTTGCAAAATAACCAAACGTTTTGTTTAACTTTTTTGTTATTTGACGGACTTAAATGAAATTTTCGGCATGATATACATATTTTAATGAAATATTTGTCCGTGTCATAAAAATGCAAGCTCATTTACTTAGTGTCTATATTTGACACTGCACTTTAATTTTAGGAATTTGGAAAATTCGGAGATGGTATTCAAAATATACCCAAATTCGAAAATGCATTAAATACATATAGAGCTAAATACAAAATTTTGTGTGTGTATGTAGCTTTGAAGGTGGGCGAGATATAATTTAATAACTGAATTTCGAGTATGCTATCATTATAGGATAGTTATCGATTATTCCAAACAAATTTGATCTGCGCGTGCTATACATGGACCTACAAAAAAAATTGCAAGTCTCTAGGTTTTATAGGAGCGGAGATCGTCGCGTTCAAGCCTACGGAAAGACGGACGGACAGGGCTAAATCGACTTCACTTGTCTTCCTGATCAAGAATATATATACTTTTGCCTGTTACATACATCCAACAAAACCATTATACCCTGATTTCCCATTTTCAATGGGCTGATGGTATAAAAAGAAAGTTTTTAACTTGATATAAGCAAGCAGCAGCAGAGGCGGCGGAGACGACGCATGGTGCCGCAGCTTGTGTCTAGTGTCAATGTCACGCCCTCCCCGTTGTGTGCTTTAAGCTAGCGTTTTGTTGAAATAATCGATGCGACCATAAGAAAGCGTTATAATAGTCGGTCACGACCGATTAGGGGATACCCTGAGCCCCGTCGAATCTTTGTTTTTCTATATTCGCCGTAGCTTCTAATTACTGAAAGCTTATACAAATTTTCAAATTTGCACCAAATAGCGTTTTTGTCAAAAAATCAAAAAGCTGACATTACACATGTAGGAACTTAACGTTCCGCGAGCGGCGCTTCTACCAACGAGTTTACGTTGCAAACGTAAACTAAACCAGCAGCTGATTTGATTCAAAAGTAATTTGCGATTCTTCGAATCGACTAGAATGCGAGTGTTTGTATGTGTGTGTGCGCACATGCATAGAAAAAGTACGCGCGTTTGAATGTGTGTGTGCACATACATAGAAAAAGTGCGTTCGCTTGGCACTGCTGCCGCGGGTTTTTGCAAAGTAGCCAAACGTTTTGCTTAATAACTTTTTTGCTACTTAACGGATTTCAATCAAATTTTCGGCATATGATCAACATATTCTATGGGCATAATTGTCAGTGCCAACTCATTTGCATTTTGGCTATATTTGAGACTGAACTTCAATTTTAAGAATTGGGGGAAATTTGGGGGGCCGGTATCCAAAATATAACAAAATTCGAAATTGCATAAAGCTAAATATAAAATTTGGTGTCTAGCTTAAAATATGGGAGAGATAGAATTTTATAACTGAATTTCGATAATGTTTTTATTCGATAACAAAAAACGACAATAGTTATCGATTATTTGATCTACAAAAAATTTCAAGTCTCTAGCTCTTATAGGAGCTGAGATCGACGGGTTCATACATACGGACAGACAGACAGACGGACTGGGCCAAATCGATTTCTCTTGTCGTCCTGATCAACAATATATGTACTTATGGGGTCTGCCACGTCTCCTTCTACCTGTTACATACATTCCAACAAAGCCATTATACATATAAAAGGGTATACAAATCAGAGTATAAAAATCATGCGCAAATGGTAGAAAAGAAAACCGAATCACCGCAGCGAACCAGACCAGATCAAACCAGACTCAGACAACAACAACGAAAGGCAGCTGCCAGCGGCGAGTGAAATTTTTCTGCGGCGAAATTTCTTAACACTTTCATAAGAAGTCATAAAATAAAGCATCCGGCGAACAAGACTGAGCGAGGAAGAGAGCTCCATAAACTAAATTAAGCACAGAAGCTGCTCAGCGAGCCGAGAGCTTGACTTTTGACTTGTCAAATACGCACTTGGTTTCGCTCAAATTATCTGTTATTTTTATACCCTGAACCTATTGGAAATGGGAAATCAGGGTATAATGGTTTTGTTGGATGTATGTAACAGGCAGAAGGAGGCGTGGCAGACCCCATAAAGTATATATATTCTTGATCAGGACGACAAGAGAAATCGATTTGGCCCTGTCCGTCCGTCCGTGTAAGCCCCTAGATCTCGTAAGCCACAAAATCTAGAGACTTGAAATTTAACATGAATACTCGTGTATACCATACGCTTAAAGAGTTTATCTTAAATTTTCGATAACTCATCCCGTTTTCTTATTATCGATAACAATCGATAATTTGACTTTGTTTTGCAAACGTAACTCTGTAACCGTAAAAGCTAGATACATCAGATTTGCGGTGTATGTTACCGAATTGAATGCGAACATTTTTTAATTTTTGGATTTTTGATACTGGCCCCATTTCCCCAAAATTTGCAAATTTCTCCATAAGTTGTGTATCAGAGACTTGTGCTTTGGCAAATACAAACATATGGTTTATCTAATTATACTGTAAAAGTTTCATTAAGAAAGTCCAAGCAGAGAAATGTTATTCAACAATAAATTTCCTATAGTAATGCTCAAAATACAGCCCAAGCGCAGTCGCTGCGTAAACTGCGCAGTAAGCAGAGCGTGTGCCTACGCATAAGCGTAAAAATATATATAGGAATGTATTTGTGTGCGATATTCGCGATACGCATAAACACTAAGAAATTCCAATTATGCCCTTTAGATTTTTAAAAGGCTCAGCACGTACCAAAAATATGTGACATTCGCACCCCTTTGCCTACGCATAACTGTGTATTTATGTGTGTATCCGTTATATGCAATGTGTAAATAAAAGAAGCGTACATTGATTTTAGTAACAGCTCCCACGGTGTTCAGGGTATCTCTTAATCGAGCGGTCTCGATTAGAGCACTCTTACTTGTTTTATTGTGGATACCGGTCCCCCTTTCCCCAAATTTCTCCAAAAGTCGTATATCAAATACTAGAGACTTGTGCTTTGGCAAATACAAACATATGAGCCATCTAATAATACTCTGAAACTTTCGCGAAGAAAGCTTATGAAGAAGAAACATGATTTGACAATCAATTTCCCATAATTCTCATAATGCAGTAATGCATAATGCGCATAAGAAGAGCGCGTGCCTACGCATAACTGTGTATGTATGTGTGCATGCGTTATATGCAATTACGCTTCTTTATACATATTTGTCGAAATATAATCGACAAAATGCTTTACTCAAGACAATAACGTAAACAACTTTAGTCGAGTACATATTTTGTACATCTAGGACAAAGTGTCTAGATATCCAATCCAAAACCAAAAATTGCCTAATATATATGACGCTGCGTAAACTGCATAGTTCGTTTATGTATTTGTGTTCTAGGAAAATCCAATAATGCCCGTTTTTCACTACCAACTTCAGATTTTTGAAATGGTCAACAGGTACCAAAAATACGCATAACTGTGTATGTATGTGTGCATGCGTTATATGCAATGTATATATAAAAGAAGGGTATCTCTTAGTCGAGCCGTCTCGACAAGAGCACTCTTACTTGTTCTTTAATGCAAATTTCCTCTGAGTTGGTGTGCGTCGTAAGTGCAAGGGAACAAATACTATGCGTTAGCAATATCGTACTGTTAGCTAACAGGGGCATTATTGATTCTTAGCGTAAGATTTGTGAGTTTATCTCTCAATCTTACGCTCTCTATTTCTCTGTTGCTGGCTGACATTGAACTGTGTCAGTGGCAGCAGCAGCAGTATGTAATGGGGCTGCTACGTCGGCTCGCGATGAGGTTCTGCTACTGCTGTTGCTGCGCGGTGCGCTCTGTTTGCGTTTGCTCTGCCACGCGCTGCGTTGCGTTGTTAGCTCTGCCTGCCTGCTAGCTGATGGTTGCTGCCTGTTGTCAGTTCAATTGCTTTGCTGCGGGCCACATCAGTCGTCGTAGTCGTCGCGGCCGCGTCGCGTTGTTCATCTTGTCTCTTTGCAGTTGCTAAACGCGCGCGTACGTTTGTTTCGGCATTTAATGTGCATTAGTGGTTCGGCAACAAGTTGCTTTTGATATTTTTTCATGTGCAAAGTGTTCGATAAAAGAGATCGTGCTCAACAAAATGCAGCACAGCAAGAAAAAGCCAGAAGATAGCAGCTGCCATCGTCGTCTCTTTGTGTGCATAGTCAAGGTGCTTAATGCAACTATTGTTGTCTCTTTATTCTAATCACTTTTTCGACTGGCGCTCCTACTAAAACTGTAAAATACAATCTTTTACTCTCATACTGATAGAGCATAAAAACGTGGTCTTGGCGCTCTTACTTGTTACTTGTTACATTAGATTTCAAATGATCTGGCGGCTTTGGACTTAAATTAAAATGTTAGTAACTATTTTTTTTTTGTATTTTCAATAATAAATCACAGATCTGTATTGGTTAGAAGCTGACTGAGCGCAGGCTATTAGCCAGGGGCAAGTCCTTCCCTTCGTATGCCCATCTACGAGGCCAGCGAGCCTTGTGTGTTGTTCGTTAGTCTCTTTGACTTTGAGTTTAGCCTGTCTTTTGCATTGCTCGCTCCCATCGCTTGTAGTTGCAGTTGCCGTTGCCAGGCATGATTCTGCTGTTATTGGTTTTTGTCCTTTTATACCCTGAGCCCATTGAAAATAGGAAATCAGGGTATAATGGTTTTGTGAAAATGTTTGTAACAGGCAGAAGGAGGCGTGGCAGACCCCATAAAGTATATATATTCTTGATCAGGACGGCAAAAGAAATTGTTTAAGCCCTGTCCGTCTGTCCGTGTGAACGCACCGATTTCCTAAACTACAAAAGCTAGAGACTTGAAATTTAACATGAATACTCGTGTATACCATACGCGAGTTTATCATAAATTATCGAAAAGTCATCCCTTTTTTTTATTATCGATAAAAATCGATAATTTGATTTTGTTTTGCAAACGTAACTCTGTAACCGTAAAAGCTAGATACTTCAGATTTACAGTGTATGTTACTGTAATGAATGCGCACATTTAGTCATTTTTCGATTTTTGATACTGGCCCCCATTTCCCCAAAATTTGCAAATTTCTCCAAGAGTCGTATATCAAATACTAGAGACTTGTGCTTTGATAAATACAAACGTATGTACCATCTAACAATACTCTGAAAGTTTCATTAAGAACGTTTTAGCAGTAAAAATGTCCCATAATAATGCTCATATTGCAGCGCAAGCGCAGCCGCTGCGTAAACTGAGCAGTAAGCAGAGCGCGAGCCGACGCATAATTGTGTATGCATGTGTGTACGTATAGTTCGTTTATGCATTTGTGTGTGAAATCCGCGATACGCACAAACACCTGGAAATTCCATTATGCCCTTTTTTCGCTACCAACAAGCGAAGTCGATTTAGCCCTGTTCGTCTGTCCGTATGTATGAACGCGTCGATTTCAGCCCGTATAAGAGCTAGAGACTTGAATTTTTTGTAGATCCCTATACAGCGCGTATATCAAGTTTATTTCCAATAATCGATTAATATATTCATTTTTTTGTTATCGAATAAAAACAATATCGAAATTCAGTTATAAAATTCTATCTCTCCCATATTTTAAGCTAGACACCAAATTTTATATTTAGCTTTATGCAATTTCGAATTTTGTTATATTTTGGATACCGGCCCCCCAAATTTCCCCCAATTCTTAAAATTGAAGTTCAGTCTCAAATATAGCCAAAATGCAAATGAGTTGGCACTTTTACTTAACTGACAATTATGCCCATAGAATATGTTGATCATATGCCGAAAATTTGATTGAAATCCGTTAAGTAGCAAAAAAGTTATTAAGCAAAACGTTTGGCTACTTTGCAAAAACCCGCGGCAGCAGTGCCAAGCGAACGCACTTTTTCTATGCATGTGCACACACACATACAAACACTCGCATTCTAGTCGATTCGAAGAATCGCAAATTACGTTTGAATTTTGTTGAATTATCAGCTGCAGCTTTAGTTTACATTTGCCACTACTTTCACAGACAATGGAGTGGCGTCGTTGCTAGAAGCGACGCACGCGAAACATGAGGACCCGGGTTCGACACCAGACAACGTGTGAAATTTAATCTTATAAAAATTAGGTGGCGTTGTTGGTAGAGGTGATGCGCGTGTTGCGTTATTAACGTAGGTTCAAACCTCGCCAATGTCAGTTATTTGAAAAAAAAAAATGCTTTAAACTTGAAATTTTTGTATAATATTACGCTAAATATAATTGTATTGGAAAGCAAAGGTTTGACAGGGCTCAGGGTATCCCCTAGTAGGTTACGCCCGACTAGAGTTTTCTTACTTGTTACACCCTGAGCCCATTGAAAATGCGAAATCAGGTAAAGCAAATTTCGTACTGTAAGACCACGAGGCACCCATATGTCAAGCTTTAAAATTTATTTAATACGTTTCATATGCTTCCAGAACGTGGTGCATACTCAAGATCGAAATTGCCGGAACGAGATTTGGCAAACCAATCTTTGCATTGGGGTTCGATCAACACATCACACAATTTTCGCCTCACTTGAAGAGTATTTTGACCATTTCGATAGTAAAACAGTAAAATATGTCGAAAATTCAGTTTTCGATCTTCCATCTTCGATAGGGCTCCAAACTTAAACTATTCCAATAACCTTAACCAAGTTTTCTTCAAACTACCCTCAATATATAAGCTATTCAAAAATGTAACGGTAAAAAATCGGTGCGTTCAGCTGATTAAAAAAAGCGAAATTACTTAATGAACAACCTAAAAGATTTGTCTGCGATATAAGAATTTATATATATATGCATAATATATGTTTCAAATAGAAGTTCTGACCTTTTGTGGAATCAAATTTAATCGAAAGAAATCGATTGTTTAAGGGGAATTGCAAATTACCTGCATAATATGATTATGACGGCATTTGTGTGCTTTAAGCTCCTGCGACGTCGACCGATGCAGCAGCAGCAGCGGTGACATATGACATATGAGATGACTCAGATTGTTGGTATGCTAGGGCAGCGGCAGAGCGACGACGTCGACACTTATGACCACTTCAAGCCGCGCATACTCTGTGGGGCTTGCTTCTTGGAATTGTACCTGTCCAAGCGATCGAATGTCTCAAGCCTTTCAAACGCTTCTGTCTCTTCGCTCGTTTTTTTGGCTTCGGCCCCTCAACCAATGAAGTCAATAAAGTTCGTTAACACGGCTCGACTCGGCTCGGCAACAGAAGCTAGTCAACAATGCAGCGACGCCGACTGCGATTGTGACTATGATTGCGACTACGACGTTAACAGCGTCAAGCGTTTGCCGCTATCAGCTGCCTTTGAGTTGCTGTTGTTGCCTTTGTTGTTATTATTCTCTGTGGTTCTGCAGTGCGCACATCGGTTGTTAATTCACCGTGAAGAGCGCGCGCGCTGCGTTTTGAAAGAAACTTTGGAAGCGTCGTATCGCGAATTCCAGTGTCACCTCAGAGTCGACTGTATACTATACCGTTCCATATAGTATATAGTATAGTAGCTTAACGCAAATAGCTATATATATATATATATATATATATATATATATATATATATATATATATATATATATATATATATTGCGAACAGGTGGGTGGCATGTGCGATTAGATCCCACACCTTCGCCTCTTAGCGTGGCGGCGACATTACTATACATGTGTAATACTCTAAGCGAATCGAATCGAATTAGCTGTCGCCGCTAACGTGTAGGCATGTCAAGTATCTAATTAGCAGCCAGCGGTCTGAACGCACGAATGAACACGCCTGAGGAGCAAGAGCTGACAGAAATAGTAAATGGGAAGTGGAAGTGACGACAGTGACTCAACTGAAGCTGTTACGCGCTGGCTCTGAGGGGGTGTGTGTGTGTGAGTGTGAGTGACTGTTACAGAGTGGATAGAGAACCTTGATAAAGTGAACCAGATTCAAAATTATGCCTGATTCCACTCAAATTGAATGCACGTTCCGAAAATTGTTTACCCATTTAAACTAATTAACTTACGAGCCTTTTCTTTTTCCCCCAATTCTGTATTTACTTTCACATTCGAAGTACTCGGGGTGATTCGTAGAAATCTATGCGGTTTTGCGTATACCAAATTTTCAGAAAATTTAGACAGCTGATCATTAGTTTTTTCTTCACTGTCATTTACCTTTGAGATTTTAATAAACAGGTAAATATACAGTGGTTCACAGCTTATTTCAACCAGCACCTTAAAAAAAGTTTGTTGGTCTATAAATATTGGGGATAATCAAAAAATTTAAGTGTAGGTTGTTAGTGTGATGTTTAAGCTGATACAAAATAATTTATTTATTATACCCTAAACCCATTGAAAATGGGAATTCAGAGTATAATGGTTTTGTGAAAATGTATGTAACAGGCAGAAGGAGGCGTGGCAGACCCCATAAAGTATATACATTCCTGATCAGGACGACAAGAGAAATTGTTTAAGCCCTGTCCGGATGAACGCACCGATTTCCTAAACCGCAAAAGCTAGAGACTTGTTATTTAACATTAATACTCGTGTATACCATACGCTTATCTAGCTTAACTTAAATTTTCGATAGCTCATCCCATTTCCTTATTACCGATAACAAATGATAATTGGATTCTGTTTCTGAAGCGTAAATTAATAACGTTATAACCTAGAGACTTCATATTTGCGGTGTATGTTACTGTAATAATTACAAACAATTTGTAATTTTTGGATTTTGGATACCAGCTCCCATTTCCCCAAACATTGCAAATTTCTCTAAAAGTCGTATATCAA
This sequence comes from Drosophila pegasa, assembly GCA_035046225.1. Taxonomy (NCBI): domain Eukaryota; kingdom Metazoa; phylum Arthropoda; class Insecta; order Diptera; family Drosophilidae; genus Drosophila; species Drosophila pegasa. The sequence goes on along the minus strand of JAWNOD010000198.1, from coordinate 209,920 downwards.
ATACTTGTGCTTTGGAAAATACAAACATATATTTCATCTCATTGTACTGTAAAAGTTTCATTAAGATAGCCCAATCAGAAAAAAAGTTATTCAACAATCAATTTCCCATAGTAATACTCATATTGCAGCCCAAGCGCAGCCGCTGCGTAAACTGCGCAGTAAGCAGAGCGCGTGCCTACGCATAACTGTGTATGCATGTGTGCATGCGTTATATTCAATGTATATACAAAGAAGCGTATAAATATGTCGAAATATAATCGACAAAATGCTTTACTCGAGACAATAACGTAAATAACTTTAGTCGAGTACATATTTTGTACAGCCTGGACAAAGTGTCCAGATATCCAACACAAAACCGCAAATTGCCTAATAATGTATACGACGCTGCGTAAACTGCATAATTCGTTTATGTATTTGTGTGCGATATCCGCGATACGCATAAAAACTAGGAAATTCCAATTATGCCATTTTTTTCGCCACCAACTTCAGATTTCTAAAAGGATCAAAAGGTACCAAAAACAAGTAAGAAAACTCTAGTCGGGCGTGACCGACTAGGGGATACCCTAAGCCCCGTCGAATCTGTGTTTTTCATCGAATTTGGGGGAATTTGGGGCCGGTATCCAAAATATAACAAAATTCAAAATTCCATAAAATACATATAAAGCTAAATATAAAATTTGGTGTCTCTAGCTTAAAAGATGGGCGAGATATAATTTTTTCGATTTTGTTTTTAATCGATAACAATTAATTGGGGATAGTTATCGATTTTTTAAAACAAACTCGATCTGCGCGTGCTATACACGGACCTACAAAAAAAATTGCAAGTCTCTAGCTTTTATAGGGGCTGAAATCGACGCGTTCAAACATACGGACAGACGGACGGACGGACAGACGGACAGGGCCAAATCGATTTCTCTTGTCGTCCTGATCAAGAATATATATACTTTATGGGGTCTGCCACGCCTCCTTCTGCCTGTTACATACATCCAACAAAAACATTATACCCTGATTTCCCATTTTCAATGGGCTCAGGGTATAAAAAGGAAACGAAGTTTGATTATCGATTGTTATCAATAATAAGAAAATAGGATGACTTTTCGATAAAAAAAAAGATAAACTTGTTCAGCGTATGGTATACACGAGTATTCATGTTAAATTTCAAGTCTAGCTTTTTGTCGTTTAGGAAATCGGTGCGTTCGTACGGACGGACGGACGGGCAGACGAATAGGGCTTAAACAATTTCTCTTGTCGTCCTGATCAAGAATATATATACTTTATGGGGTCTGCCACGCCTCCTTCTGCCTGTTACATCCCATTTTCAATGGGTTCAGGGTATACAAATTTAGAACGATTTATCGAACGATATACAAAATATTCATAATTAACGGAGTGCGCTATCCTGATGACGTGCAGTGTATACTATATTATGATTGCGCAGCTACTCTCACTGTAAATGCAACTTAAGTTTTCTGTTTCTTTTTTGATGACATATACTAGGAAACTTTTTGATAGCGCCCGAGCTAAGTATTGTCATAAATGCATATTATAAATTTATATATTTTGATGCATACATATACATGTATTGTAGAATACTGTCATGCTAGATCATGTAATTTATAGGTCTTTCTATAGATCATATCAACAATGACCAACCTGCAAAACTTAGTGATCCTAGCTTTGTAGCTGTGGAAAGAGCTCTTATATATTTGGCTCTCAATATGATAGGCCACCAACGAGACCAGGAGAGATGTGTGTTGGATGACGAGTCAAAGGGACACAGCCACTGGGCCGTCTGTGCATCAATTGATCTGATAAGCCACTAAAGCTAAAGTCTTCCAATTCAGTTCATTCTTCAAAAACATGTTCTTTATGATAATCTATATTTCTACATGATTTAGTCAAGCAATTCGCAAGTAGAGTACTCGTACGAGTTTATTTAAGTGCTTTAGTTAGGAATTGACAAATCTCTCTCTGTTGCGAGCCAATGTTAATTAGTGTGAACTTACCTCTTTGAGTGAAACTGCCACTAAGCATCATATGCCTGTGGGGCTTTGCCAATTGACACACATATCTCCTCAAGACTTATTAGGCAAATGTATTTTTGCTAATTGCGAATAATAACATCAATTCTCAACCAGATCCGTCAATCATTCAATCACTCAATAAAGATGTGCACACTCAATGCTGTTTATTATGAAAGTAATGTCACCGTTAACGTAGATTGGAGAGTCATTGACAGACATTGAAAACGGGAATTCAGTGTATAATAGTTTTGTGAAAAAAGTATGTATGTAACAGGCAGAAGGAGTCGGGCCGCACCCCATAAAGTACATATTTTCTTGATCAGGAAGACAAAATGAGTTCATATAGCCCTGTCCACCCGTCCGTCCGTCCGTGTGAACGCAGCGATCTCGTAAACCACAAATTTGGCATGCATACTTGTGTTATACCATACGCTGAACGAGTTAATTTTTTTTTCGACGGCTCATCCTATTTCCTTATTATTGATAACAATCGATAATTTGACTTAGCTTTTCAAGCGTAACTTCATAGCTGTAAAAGCTTAACACTTCAGACTTACGGTGTATGTTCCTGTTATGAAAACGCCCATTTTGTATTTTATGAATTTTGGATAAAGGCTCACATGCCCTAAAACTTTTTTTATACCCTGAGCCCATTGAAAATGGGAAATCAGGGTATAATGTTTTTGTTGGATGTATGTAACAGGCAGAAGGAGGCGTGGCAGACCCCATAAAGTATATATATTCTTGATCAGGACGACAAGAGAAATCGATTGGGCCATGTCCGTCTGTCCGTCCGTCTGTCCGTCTGTCCGTATGTTTGAACGCGCCGATTTCAGCCCCCATAAGAGCTAGAGACTTGAAATTTTTTTTGTAGGTCCGTGTATAGCACGCGCAGATCGAGTTTGTTTTAAAAAATCGATAACTATTCCCAATTAATTCTTATCGATTAAAAACAAAATCGAAATTCAGTTAAAAAATTCTATCTCGCCCATCCTTTAAGCTAGAGACACCAAATTTTATATTTAGCTTTATATGTATTTTATGCAATTTCGAATTTTGTTAAATTTTGGATACCGGCCCCAAATTTTCCCCAATTGAAGTTCAGTCTCAAATATAGCCAAAATGCGAATGAGTTGGCACTTTTACTAAACTGACAAATATGCCCATAGAATATGTTGATCATATGCCGAAAATTTCATTGAAATCCGTTAAATAGCAAAAAAGTTATTAAACAACACGTTTGGCTACTTAACAAACACACGTGGCAGCAGCGCCAAGCGAACGCACTTTTTCTATGCGTGAGTGCACACATACAAACGCTCGCATTCTAGTCGATTCGAAGAATCGCAAATTACGTTTGAATTTTGTTGAATTATCAGCTGCTGCTTTAGTTTACATTTGCCACCGGTTTCCAAGACAGTGGAGTGGTGTCGTTGGTAGAAGCGATGCACGAGAAGCGTGAGGACCTGGGTTCGAGACCAGGCGACGCCAGGAATTAATTTAGTTTTTTAATTTTATAAAAATTAGGTGGCATTGTTGGCAGAGACGATACACGTTGCGTAATTTACGTAGGTTCGAACCTCGCCAATGTCAGTTTTTTAATAAAAAAGTTTTTTGGCTGTTAAAGAGTAAACTTGAATTTTTTTTATAATTTTACGCAAAATATAAGTGTATTGAAAAACACAGGTTCGATGGGGCTCAGGGTATCACCTAGTCGGTTGCGCTCGACTAGAGTTTTCTTACTTGTTTTACTAAAGACTTGTGCTTTGGCAAATACAAACATATACCACCTCATTAAAAGAAAAGTTATTCAACAATCAATTTCCCTTAGTAATGCTCATATTGCAGCCCAAGCGCAGCCGCTGCGTAAACTGCGCAGTAAGCAGAGCTCGTGCCTACGCATAACTGTGTGTATAAAAGAAACGTAAAGTGATTATAATATCAGCTCCCGCAGGGTTCAGGGTATAGAGACCAGAGCACTCTTACTTGTGTTATGAACTGAAATATATACTGATTTCTAGTGATATTCGGGCTGGACACTAAAGGAATCTATTAAGATTTACTAAAATATGCGCTTTCAAATTCTTATATATACCTCTATACACACTTGAATCGTCAGCTGTTTATAGAGCTAATTATAGACTGAGTGAATAAATCTATCTAGCACGAATGGATCAAAGCTTACTTATTTGAGATATCCAAGCTCTAAATGTTTTCTTTTCCCTCTCCCCAATCAAACATTATTTTCTGTAATAACCTTACTTTTAAGTTTTGTCTCCTAACTGTTTCTCTCGCTATTCCCGCACCGCGCATAACATATACATATGCATACGTGTATTTGGATATTCACAGATGCATACATGACATATCAAGACCATACTATCAGAGCCTAATCGTCAAAAACTGTTTCATTTTGCGCTACTTCACAGGCTATACAAAAATTCATTGATCTCTGCAACAATTTGGGAGTCAACTGCAGTACAGCAGAAACAACTACAGAAGCAGCAGTCGCTGCCGTCGTCACCAATTCCAATCACTCCTCGAATGACAGCACTTCAAAGTTTCATGTTAGCATCAATGCACAACAGCAAACGACGGCAACTGGGGCAACAAAAGCAACAACACAAACAACAACAGCAGCCACATCATCGGCATCGTCATCATTAGCATCGTCGGCATTGCCCATTAGGCGTTACATTTCGCACACGACAGCCATCAAGTTTCTATATGCCCGTAAATTTGATATACCTCGAGCCGTGTCTCTCTACGAGCAGCATGAGCAGATACGCCAGCGGGAATACCTCTATAACATTGATGCCACTGTGGAGCCGCTGCGCTCCGAGCTACAAACGGGCAAATTCACAATTTTGGTGCGTATCAAGCTGTAAATTGGCATTGACCTTCTCCCTTACCCCATCTCTCTCTCGCGACTTGTAGCCTGCACGCACGTCCAGTGGAGCGGCCATTGCGCTCTTCACGGCCAATCGGCATAGTCCATTGAATGCCTCGCACAGGACCACATTGCAGGGCATCGTCTACCAGTTGGACTGTGCGCTGCAGGACACGGAGACGCAGCATGCAGGACTCGTTTTCATCTACGACATGAGTGGCTCTAAATATTCGAATTTTGACTATGATCTGTCGCAAAAGATTCTCACACTGCTAAAGGTGAGTTTCCCTCTGCATACTTTGCTGCTGCACTTACAAATCCCCTCTTATCGAACGAGCAAATATTGTTTGCTTTGGCTTTACATACTTTTTATATCCTGAGCCCATTGAAAATGGGAAATCAGGGTATAATGTTTTTGTGAAAATGTATGTAACATCTGAGGCGTGGCAGACCCCATAAAATAAACAAGAGAAATTGTTTAAGCCCTGTCCGGATGAACGCACCGATTTCCTAAACCGCAAAAGCTAGAGACTTGTTATTTAACATTAATACTCGTGTATACCATACGCTTATCTAGCTTAACTTAAATTTTCGATAGCTCATCCCATTTCCTTATTACCGATAACAAATGATAATTGGACTCTGTTTCTGAAGCGTAAATTAATAACGTTATAACCTAGAGACTTCATATTTGCGGTGTATGTTACTGTAATAATTACAAACAATTTGTAATTTTTGGATTTTGGATACCAGCTCCCATTTCCCCAAACATTGCAAATTTCTCTAAAAGTCGTATATCAAATACTTGTGCTTTGGAAAATACAAACATATATTTCATCTCATTGTACTGTAAAAGTTTCATTAAGATAGCCCAATCAGAAAAAAAGTTATTCAACAATCAATTTCCCATAGTAATACTTATATTGCAGCCCAAGCGCAGCCGCTGCGTAAACTGCGCAGTAAGCAGAGCGCGTGCCTACGCATAACTGTGTATGCATGTGTGCATGCGTTATATTCAATGTATATACAAAGAAGCGTATAAATATGTCGAAATATAATCGACAAAATGCTTTACTCGAGACAATAACGTAAATAACTTTAGTCGAGTACATATTTTGTACAGCCTGGACAAAGTGTCCAGATATCCAACACAAAACCGCAAATTGCCTAATAATGTATACGACGCTGCGTAAACTGCATAATTCGTTTATGTATTTGTGTGCGATATCCGCGATACGCATAAAAACTAGGAAATTCCAATTATGCCATTTTTTTCGCCACCAACTTCAGATTTCTAAAAGGATCAAAAGGTACCAAAAATAAGCCTATGCGTTATATGCAATGTATATATAAAAGAAGCGTAAAATGATTTTAATAACAGCTCCCACAGGGTTCAAGGTATCTCTTAATCGAGCCGTCTCGATTAGAGCACTCTTACTTGTTTTTCTATTGGACTCTGTTTTATTCTCGTTCAAATTAAAAAAGGAAACGAAGTTTGATTATCGATTGTTATCAATAATAAGAAAATAGGATGACTTTTCGATAAAAAAAAGATAAACTTGTTCAGCGTATGGTATACACGAGTAAACAATTTCTCTTGTCGTCCTGATCAAGAATATATATACTTTATGGGGTCTGCCACGCCTCCTTCTGCCTGTTACATCCCATTTTCAATGGGTTCAGGGTATACAAATTTAGAACGATTTATCGAACGATATACAAAATATTCATAATTAACGGAGTGCGCTATCCTGATGACGTGCAGTGTATACTATATTATGATTGCGCAGCTACTCTCACTGTAAATGCAACTTAAGTTTTCTGTTTCTTTTTTGATGACATATACTAGGAAACTTTTTGATAGCGCCCGAGCTAAGTATTGTCATAAATGCATATTATAAATTTATATATTTTGATGCATACATATACATGTATTGTAGAATACTGTCATGCTAGATCATGTAATTTATAGGTCTTTCTATAGATCATATCAACAATGACCAACCTGCAAAACTTAGTGATCCTAGCTTTGTAGCTGTGGAAAGAGCTCTTATATATTTGGCTCTCAATATGATAGGCCACCAACGAGACCAGGAGAGATGTGTGTTGGATGACGAGTCAAAGGGACACAGCCACTGGGCCGTCTGTGCATCAATTGATCTGATAAGCCACTAAAGCTAAAGTCTTCCAATTCAGTTCATTCTTCAAAACATGTTCTTTATGATAATCTATATTTCTACATGATTTAGTCAAGCAATTCGCAAGTAGAGTACTCGTACGAGTTTATTTAAGTGTTTTAGTTAGGAATTGACAAATCTCTCTCTGTTGCGAGCCAATGTTAATTAGTGTGAACTTACCTCTTTGAGTGAAACTGCCACTAAGCATCATATGCCTGTGGGGCTTTGCCAATTGACACACATATCTCCTCAAGACTTATTAGGCAAATGTATTTTTGCTAATTGCGAATAATAACATCAATTCTCAACCAGATCCGTCAATCATTCAATCACTCAATAAAGATGTGCACACTCAATGCTGTTTATTATAAAAGTAATGTCACCGTTAACGTAGATTGGAGAGTCATTGACAGACATTGAAAACGGGAATTCAGTGTATAATAGTTTTGTGAAAAAAGTATGTATGTAACAGGCAGAAGGAGGCGTAACCGACTAGGGGATACCCTGAGCCCCGTCGAAACTGTGTTTTTCAATACACTTATATTTTGCGTAAAATTATAAAAAAATTTCAAGTTTACTCTTTAACAGCCAAAAAACTTTTTTATTAAAAAACTGACATTGGCGAGGTTCGAACCTACGTAAATTACGCAACGTGTATCGTTTTATAAAATTAAAAAACTAAATAAATTTCTGGCGTCGCCTGGTCTCGAACTCAGGTCCTCACGTTTCTCGTGCATCGCTTCTATCAACGACGCCACTCCACTGTCTTAGAAAGCGGTGGCAAATGTAAACTAAAGCAGCAGCTGATAATTCAACAAAATTCAAACGTAATTTGCGATTCTTCGAATCGACTAGAATGCGAGCGTTTGTATGTGTGCACTCACGCATAGAAAAAATGCGTTCGCTTGGCGCTGCTGCCACGTGTGTTTGTTAAGTAGCCAAACGTGTTGTTTAATAACTTTTTTGCTATTTAACGGATTTCAATGAAATTTTCGGCATATGATCAACATATTCTATGGGCATATTTGTCAGTTTAGTAAAAGTGCCAACTCATTCGCATTTTGGCTATATTTGAGACTGAACTTCAATTGGGGAAAATTTGGGGCCGGTATCCAAAATTTAACAAAATTCGAAATTGCATAAAATACATATAAAGCTAAATATAAAATTTGGTGTCTCTAGCTTAAAGGATGGGCGAGATAGAATTTTTTAACTGAATTTCGATTTTGTTTTTAATCGATAACAATTCATTGGGAATAGTTATCGATTTTTAAAAACAAACTCGATCTGCGCGTGCTATACACGGAGTCTCTAGCTCTTATACGGGCTGAAATCGGCGCGTTCAAACATACGGACAGACGGACATGGCCCAATCGATTTCTCTTGTCGTCCTGATCAAGAATATATATACTTTATGGGGTCTGCCACGCCTCCTTCTGCCTGTTACATACATCCAACAAAAAATTATATCCTGATTTCCCATTTTCAATGGGCTCAGGGTATAAAAAGTAAGTAAAGTAAAGTAAAGTAAATAACTTAAATCGTGTACATATTTTGTACAGCCTGGACAAAGTGTCCAGATATCCAACACAAAACCGCAAATTGCTTAATAATGTATACGACGCTGCGTAAACTGCAAAGTTCGTTTATGTATTTGTGTGCGATATCCGCGATACGCATAAAAACTAGGAAATTCCAATTATGCCCCTTTATTTGCCACCAACTTCAGATTTCTAAAAGGGTCAACAGGTACCAAAAATATGTAACATTTTCACCCTATGCCTACGCATAACTGTGTACTTACGTGTGCATGCATTATATGCAATGTATATAAAAAGAAGCGTAAAATGGTTTTAATATCTCTTATTCGAGTCGTCTCGGTAATCACTGCTATTTTTATGAGCAGCACAAAATGTAATTTTTCACTAAATTGGTCATTTCTGAAAATAGGGGACTTTTTCTTCAACCCAAAGTGATATTAACTTTGTTATATATAAATATAAATTATAAAATTGTAAAAGATTGTTGTACTTATGGTCTTTTTAATATGATTTATCAGCTTTAAAGTCAAAGCTCAAGCTCACTTTATGTCTTAATTAATAAAAAAAAAATTAATTTGATCAGTCTTTTTTTCAACCTTTTTTCCCGGGGATTCAGCGTTTTCCGCCTATTTTTCGTCGATCTATCCTTTTTGGGTTTCAAAAAATAACATCTCTGGTTCCTATCTGTGCTCCTCTGTCTTGGCTATGGCTACAACAACAGTTAGCTGGTCCTAGTGCTGCATTACGTTTGCCCGTTTTCCATTTCATTCAGTATTATTTTCTATGTACATATGCGAGGCTGAGCCCGCTATGATAAATGCAAAGGCACACACAGACATATAAAGTACAGACGCCCTGTGCGTTTTAGTGTCACTTAAACTTTAGAGAATTCGCGAGATTATTATGGCAAAGAACGGACAAAGATATACCAGATGTACGTTTAAGTATGTATGTGACAAAGATATGCAAATTAACATATGCACAAAGATTGGTGCATAAACGAAAGTGTTAAAAACTCCTGCCGATTGTCGTTCAAGGAGCAGGATACAATGAAAAAAATTTTTTTTTTTACATTTATGTATATAATCTTGAACATGCAAGTATCCCACAAATGTTGTAAAAGCTATACGAAAAAACAAAACAAAACAACAAGTAAGAGTGCTCTAATCGAGACGGCTCGATTAAGAGATACCCTGAACACTGTGAGAGCTGTTACTAAAATCATTTTACGCTTCTTTTATATATACATTGCATATAACGCATGCACACATTAATACACAGTTATTCGTAGGCATAGGGGTGGCAATGTTACATATTTTTGGTACCTGCTGACCCTTTTGGAAATCTGAAATTTGTAAGTTTTGCGGAAAGGGGAGCCGGTATCCAAAATCGAATAATGACAAAATGTGCGCATTTATTACAGTAACATACACCGCAAATCTGGAGTCTCTAGCTTTTACGGTTACAGAGTTACGCTTGAAAAACAAAACAAACCAAAGAAAAACTCGTTAAGCGTATGGTATACACGAGTATTCATGTTAAATTTCAAGTCTCTAGCTTTTGCGGTGCGTTTATCCGAACGGACGGACGGACAGACGGACAGGGCTTAAACAATTTCTGATCAAGAATATATATACTTTATGGGGTCTGCCACGCCTCAGATGTTACATACATTTTCACAAAACCATTATACCCTGTATTCCCATTTTCAATGCGTTCAGGGTATAAAAAGCTCAGCAATAAAAACAATTTGCGTGGGCAACAAACGAATCGCTGGCAGCGGCAGCGACAGCGGCATCAGGAGAGAGACGCTGAGCAAATGAGAGCATGAGAGCGCAGCTCTCTCGAGTATGCTCTCTATGAGAGAGTGCAGAAGAGATAGGGTGAGAGCGGAGAAATGAAATGGATTTGAGGTAACGCAATGAGTGTGAATTGTTTATTGTTGCCGTACTTTTCACTAGTAGCTACTGCACAACGACACAAAAGCGCCACGAAAAGAAGAAAATATATTAAAATGATATTAAATATATATGTCGCAAACTTAGACAATAATTATACTGTCATTTGGCAAGACCATTGGCCACTGTACCAGCTTGGGGCTTAAATCAGCTCTAACACGCGCACTCTCGTATGCGCCACACTTGCTATCGCTCACATTACGCATACGCAGCGTGCTCAAATTTTTGGGCATGTGGTCAATGTTAAGCAAAAGCGCGTGTGCATACAATAAATTAGAAACGAATATCTGTGTGCATGAATTTTGGAAAGCGATCGTAAAGAGCATAATGCGTGACACATTGCACACACGAATACAGGGGAGCGGACGCATAGTCATATTGACACATTTTCACTCTCGTTTTTAGCGCGCTGCGCGGCTTCTCTCAGCAAAAATGAAAAATTTTGCTCGCGCATATTTACACACTCAAACACTCGTGCACTCCCACTCGCAGTTCCGCTCTCAGTTCGTCTCTCGGCGCTGCTCTCGTGGCAAGCGCGCGCCGACGCTTGCGGCTATCTTTCGCTTGATTAACTATTCAGTTAGCGAGTTCTATTCAAACGTAATAGATTGATTATAAGCAGCAGTGAGCAACGTAAGGCGAAAAAGTTACGAAATTGACGAAAGAATGAAGTACGTGTTTCCGCCGTTTCATCCGTTTCCGTCACGCCCTATCATTCTTAAGCCCTCAAGCCCACCACACAAATTTGCCTTTAACGACAATTGAGCGCATCGCTCGTAGCTAAATACCGAAAGCGTTGTGTTTTGTTATACCCTGAACCCGTTGAAAATGGGAAAAAGGGCAGAAGGAGGCATGGCACACCCCATTAAGTATATATATTCATGATCAGGAAGACCATCTGAGTTAATATAGCTCTGCCCGTCTGGCCGTCCGTCCGCGTGAATGCAGCGATCTCATAAGCCACAAAAGCTAGAAACTTTAAATTTGAAATGAATACTCGTGTATACCATACGCTGCACGAGCTTATCTTTTTTTCGATAAGCCGTCCCATTTCCTTATTATCGATAACAATCGATAATTTTACTTAGTTTTTCAAGCGTAACCGATAATGATAACCGTAAAACCTAGAGACTTCAGATTTGCGGTGTATGTTCCTGTAATGAATACGCCCATTTTGTATTCTATGGATTTTGGATAAAGGCCCCCCTTGCCCAAAAATTTTTGTTTTTAATTAAGACTTGTGCTTTGGCAAATACAAACATATGAACCACCTCATTAAAAGAAAAGTTATTCAACAATCAATTTCCCTTAGCAATGCTCATATTGCAGCCCAAGCGCAGCCGCTGCGTAAACTGCGCAGTTAGCAGAGCGCGTGCCTACGCATAACTGTGTATGTATGTGTGCATGCGTTATATGCAATGCATAGAATAAGAAACGTAAAATGATTTTAATATCAGCTCCCGCACGGGTTCAGGGTATATCTTAGTCGAGCCGTCTCGACTAGAGCACTCTTACTTGTTTTGTTGTGTATTAGTGTTCAACATTAATTTCATACACTTAATACAAACGAGATTACAAAAAGAAAAGCTTTTATGTACGTACGTATATCTATGTCTGTATGTCGGAGTTAACTCAACTCAACTTAATTATCTACTATATTGATATTGTTATTTTTAAGCACTCACAGATGCACGTAAATACGTTTTGTGTTTATTCATTGCTCAGTTGGCTTAAATAAGCATATTGTGCCGCGTTGTTGTTTGTTGATGTCGATGTGGATGTTGCTGTTGCTGTCTGACATTGACGCAAAATGATTGAGTTATATATAAGTGTGCCCGTGTGTGTGAGTTGCTTGTGAACTTAAAATGCGAATTCAAAGTAATACAACAATTTGAGCGTATATATATATATATATATATATATATATATATATATATATATATATATATATATATATATAAGGTATATCTCTATGTGGACGTATTCAGCTTAATTGAATCTAAAAATCTTGGCTCGAATCGCTTTCGCCTTGACAGTCAGTGTTAAGAGTTGGCTACCAAGGCTGAAATAACTGTGCACAATTTACATTGGATTGGCAACCCTTGAATCGGATTCTTTTCGTTTTCATTCTCCTTGGACTGTGCGTACAGCCCTGGTAGCTAACCACCTACAAAACAGCGGACAGCTGCACGAAATGCGATCATGTAGCGTGCAAAAATAGGAAACGAGCAACGAAAACAACCCTCAGGTGGCGCAGCCTGTGCAGAAAGCAACCCTAGTCGTTGTTAGCGGTTTATTCTTGACCAGGATGGAGAGCACAAAGCGTGCCACTGGGTTGCTTTGCTCTCATCTCTCTGCGCTCTGTCGCATACACAAAAGCACACGTATTTTCAGTCTCTTTTTTCGCACTCTCTTTCTCGTGCTCTCGTCACTTTCCTTTGCTGTCGTTGTTCGTTGACAATGGTGGGAGAGCGCGCCTGCGCCAAGAAGCACGCGTTGACGTTGGCGTCGCGTGTTGTTATATCGTTAAACCGCTAACCGCCGCCGCCAACAGCAGCGGCAGACAACGACGTCGACAGAGCCAGCAGCAGGCAAATAGACGTAGTTCAGCTCTCCACGGCGACGAGCAGGAAGCCAAAGCGGAGTGATACCCAATTAGTGCATTGAATAAAGTATAAGTCATAAAAGAAAAAACAAGCAAAAATACTGTCAGAAAGAAACGCACGTACATTTGTGTAAATGAAAATATGGTTATTTATATAAATATATATATTAGGCCACATAAACGTTTATTTTTCCAAAAGTATTTTTCTGTGGCTGCAAAAGTGACCAACTGTCTAAAGAAAATTGTAAGCAAAAACGAAACGCACTTGTGTACGTCCGTGTCTGTGTGTGTGTGTGTGTGTGTGTGTGTGTGTGTGTCTACAATACATACATGCTGCTGCAAGTGCCACGATTTGTTGCTTAAATATATGTTCCAATTCCAATAATAGCTGCAAAAACGTTTGATAAGTGAGAAAAGTATCTACAAGTGTAAAAAGGAAAAGAGATGCCTGCCCTCCCGCTCGCCCACCCACCCGTTCACCGCTGTTGAACTGTAATTGTATCTGTGAGCAGCGTGTGCATTGTGAATTGTTTTGTTTTCTTTGTGCTGTTTTTTTTTTACAGCTACAATTTGCAAATGTTTGTGTTTTTCACCCAATTTTTACGTTGGATGCAGCCATTGTGTAACCGACAATAGCAACAAGCAACATTGAAAATACTCGTTATATAAATAATAAAATAAAAAGGAAGAAACAACAATAATCAAATCTGAAAAACTACAAATAAAATACAATTTCCAATTGAAATTGTACAAAAAATTAAAGCTGGCGTCGCGCAGTTCAGCGTCTCGGTAAACTCATTTAATTTTGTTAATATATTACAAAGTACACACAAAATAGAATCAACATCAACAAAAAGTTAAGCATATATATATATATATATATATATATATTATATATATATATATATATATATATATATATATATATATATATATATATATATATATATATATATTTTTTTGACAAAATTTGATGCAATTATTAAGTTCTTGTGTGAACAGCTCAATTTTAGGAGTTTTCTCCTTCTCAGGCCCTGAAGTGCACATATCCTAAGTTTGTAACAAAAAAAACATCTAATTAATAAGAATAGGTGTTAAACTTAATATTTGCATCAAATTTTGTCAAAAATATTGTGTTTATCACTAAATTGTGATGTTCAACATTCAGTGCTTTCAGTGCATTCAGTGCGCTATCATTCTACTGAACATAACTGTCGTGTTTTTCCTTTTAAGCTCTCTGCTTAATTACAGTTATGTATTGGCATTAATATATGTATTAAAATTGATATATATATATATATATATATATATATATATATATATATATCAATTTTAATACATATATACAATTTTAATAATATATATATATATATATATATATATATCAATTTTAATACATATATTAATGCCAATACATAACTGTGATTAAGCAGAGAGCTTAAAAGGAAAAACACGACAAAGCGGATACTCAGGTACCCAAAGCAGAAACATTTAAATAAAATATTTATAATATATATTGGGTTGTTCATTAAGTAATTTCGCTTTTTTTAGAGCAATTTAAACACGATTTTTTTGTAATATACAAAACATTACAAAAACTTTTGTTGTCTCCATTTTGATCCAATACCTTTTACCTTCTTTCTGGCAAGAAATGAATTCCATGCTCATAAAATTTTTTATCCTTGCTGGCAAAAAACGGAACTAACTCGATTTTGAGGCCTTGAATCGAGACTAAAATTTTTCCATCCAAAAATTTTTGCAGAGACCGGAACAAGTCCTTGTCTGAAGGTGCCAAGCCTGGAGAATATGGTGGAAGTGGTAGCATTTCCCATTCAAGGTGCAAATGCTTTGGCAAGGGATCAAACTTGTATGAGGTCTCGCATTATCCTGGTGAAACACAATTCCTTTTCTTTTGACCAATTCTGAATCACTCAATTTGTCCAGCTGATCATAATACACTTAAGAATTGATCGTGGTGTTGTCCGGCAAAAGCTCAAAATAAACGATCCTTTTGAAATCCCACCAAACAGACAAAATAACCCTTTTTGGCTTCATCCTTTTCGGACCATGATCTTTTAAGCTTCACATTGATGTAAACAACCCATGTTTGATCGCCAGTAATAATGCGCCTCAAAAACGGATCACTTTTTTGACGTTTGATAAGCAAATCACAGTCGTTAATGCGGCGAAGCAAATTTCGTACTGTAAGAACACGAGGCACCCATATGTCAAGCTTCGAAATTCATTTAACACGTTTTATATGCTTGGGAACGGCTTTCTTCGACAAATTTAAGCTTTCAACAATCTCTCAAAATGTTATTCAACGATTTGCATCCACCAACGACTTTATTTTATCCACATCGGCTTCAATCGTCCTTCCAGGACATGGTGCATCCCTAAGAATGAAATTCTGCAAACCAATTTTTCCATTGGGGTTCAGTCGACACATCTTCTCCGTATACATCACACAATTTTCGCCTCACTTGAACAGCATTTTGACCATTTTGATAGTCAAACAGTAAAATATGCCGAAAATTCAGTTTTCGATCTTCCATCTTCGGTAAGGCTCCAAACTTAAACTGTTCCAATAACCTTAACCAAATTTTGTACAAATTAGCCTCAATATGTAAACTATTCAAAAATGTAAAGGTAAAACAGTTAACTTTGAAGTTGGCTTTGAAAAAAATCAGTGCGTTCAGCTGTTTCAAAAGCGAAATTACTTAATGAACAACCCAACAGATCTATATATGCACATATATTGCGTTTAGATAATGCTAATTGGTTTTTGATTGCATTTGCTAATTTTAATAGCTAAGCGTTAGACATTTAACATGTATGTTCTTAAGTAAATGACTCATATGTTCTTTAAATAGGTCTACTTATTCCGATATTATAAAAACGATTGAACAATAGTTTTCTTAAGAAGTTCAATAAATTCTATGCATATAAGTTAAATTTAGGCTTGTTTAAATTGAAATATGGAGATTCCGACTATCACCGGTAAATTGTTATCTTATTCAATTAAGTTAATTTGCTGAATTTATTTTTAGATTAAAACAAGTAAGAGTGCTCTATTCGAGACGGCTCGAGTAAGAGATACTCTGAACCCTGCGGGAACTGTTACTAGAATTATTTTACGCTTCTTTATATATACATTGCATATAACGCATGCACACATAAATACACTGTTATGCGTAGGCACGCTATCTGCTTGCTGCGCAGTTTACGCAGCGGCTGCGCTTGGGCTGCAATATGAGCATTACTAATTACTAATTAATTATTGAATATCTTTTCTTCTACATGGACATACTTAATGAAACTTTTACAGTTATTAAGGTGATCCATGTGCTTGTACTTGCCAAAGCACTACTTCTAGTATTTGATATACGACTTTTGGGGAAATTTGCAAATTTTGTAGAAAGGGGGGACGGTATCCAAAATCCAAAAAATACAAAATGTGCCTATCACAGGAACATACACCGCAAATATGAAGTGTCTAGCTTTTACAGTTGTCTAGTCACGCTTGAAAAACTAAGTCAAATTATCGATTGTCATCGATAGTAAGGAAATGGGATGAGTTATCGAAAAAAAAGATTAATTCGTTCAGCGTATGGTATACACGAATTTTCATGCCGAATTTAAAGTCTCTAGCTTTTGTGGTTTAAGAGATCGCTGCGTTCATACGGACAGACGGACAGGGCTAAATCAACTTCTCTTGTCGTCCTGATCAAGGTCAAGAATAGATATCTTTATAGAGTCTGCCACGCATCCTTCTACATGTTACATACATTTTCACAAAACCATTAAACCCTGAATTCTCATTTTCCATGGGTTCATGGTATAAAAAACAACGTACTTTCTATTTATAAAG
Organism: Drosophila pegasa; assembly: GCA_035046225.1. Classification (NCBI taxonomy): domain Eukaryota; kingdom Metazoa; phylum Arthropoda; class Insecta; order Diptera; family Drosophilidae; genus Drosophila; species Drosophila pegasa. The sequence goes on along the minus strand of JAWNOD010000198.1, from coordinate 192,854 downwards.
AATTTTACTGAAAAATATGATTTCATTTAATACATCCAACTTGTCACATATATTTAATATGTATCGTTGTACGAGCTCTCAGTTGGCACAGTCAACACAAACTAATTAATTATTTTGTAATACAATTTTTTAGATCATCGCTTAAAATTGACTGAAATAAATTAAATCCTTAAATCACATTGTGATACATATAAAATATATGTATATGTATATGTTATATATAAAGTTATATGAACAAGTAAGAGTGCTCTAATCGAGACGGCTCGATTAAGAGATACCCTGAACCCTGTAAGAGCTGTTACTAAAATCATTTTAAGCTTCTTTTATATATACATTGCATATAACGCATGCACACATTAATACACAGTTATGCGTAGGGGTGGAATTTTACATATTTTTGGTACCTGCTGACCCTTTTAGAAATCTGAAGTTGGTAGCGAAAAAAGGGCATAATTGGAATTTCCTAGTGTTTATGCGTATCGCGGATATCGCACACAAATACATAAACGAACTATGCGTACACACATACATACACAGTTATGCGTAGGCTCGCGCTCTGCTTACTGCGCAGTTGACGCTGCGGCAGCGCTTATGCTGCAATATAAGCATTACTATGGGAAATTGAGTGTTGAATAACTTTTTTTCTGCTTGGACTTTTTTAATTAAACTTTCAGAGTATAATTAGATGGTACATATGTGTGTATTTGCCAAAGCACAAGTCTCTAGTATTTGATATTCGCCTTCTGGAGAAATTTGCAAATTTTGGGGAAATGGGGGCCGGTATTCAAAATCGAAAAATGGCAAAATGTGCGCATTCATTACAGTAACATACACCGCAAATCTGAAGTTTCTAGCTTTTACGGTTACAGAGTTACGTTTCGAAAACAAAGTTGAATTATCCATTTTTATCGATAATAAGAAAATGGGATGACTTTTCGATAATTTATGATAAACTTGTTCAGCGTATGGTATACACGAGTATTCATGTTAAATTTCAAGTCTCTAGCTTTTGTAGTTTAGGAAATCCCTGCGTTCATACGGACGGACAGACGGACAGGGCTTAAACAATTTCTCTTGTCGTCCTGATCTAGAATATATATACTTTATGGGGTCTGCCACGCCTCCTTCTGCCTGTTACATACATTTTCACAAAACCATTATACCCTGAATTCCCATTTTCAATGGGTTCAGGGTATAAAAATGAATTTTTATATGCTTATAACACTTCTTAAACAATATCAACTGAGTATAGGAACAATATCAACTGAGTATACATATGTATATAGCGTGAATTCATTATAATAACTATCCATTAAAAATCATAGTCTCAAGTCTCAACATATCTGAATTTAACAACATTTTATTAAACGATTTATTTTAATAGTTTTAGTTCAAACAATCCTTAGTGTATGTTCAGGAAAAACATTCTCAAGAAGAAAATATTTTAATAGACGTTTTGCTTATATTATAGTACACATATTACAAATGAATTACTATTACTTTTATGAATTATTTGCCAACAAAGGGTATTCAGCTAGTCACATTCTATTTTTGATACCCTGAACCCATTGAAAATGGAAAATCAGGTTATAATGATTTTTATAGATGTATGTAACAGACAGAAGGAGGCGTGGCAGACCCCATAAAGTATATATATTCTTGATCAGGACGACAAGAGAAATGGATTTGCTCCTGTCCGTCTGTCCGTGCGTCCGTCCGTACGTATGTTTGAATGCGCCGATCTCAGAACATATATGAGCTTGAGACTTGACATTTTTTTTTAGGTCCGTGTATAGCACACGCAGATCAAATTTGTTTCAAATAATCTATAACTATTCCCAATTAGTTGTTATCGATTTAAAACATTATCTAAATTCAGTTAAAAAATTATATCTTGACCATCTTCAGAGCTAGAGACACCAAATTTAATATTTTGCTTTATTTATATTATTATACCCTGAGCCCATTGAAAATGGGAAATCAGGGTATAATGTTTTTGTTGGATGTATGTAACAGGCAGAAGGAGGCGTGGCAGACCCCATAAAGTATGTATATTCTTGATCAGGACGACAAGAGAAATCGATTTGGCCCTGTCCGTCTGTCCGTCCGTCCGTCCGTCCGTCTGTCCGTATGTTTGAACGCGCCGATTTCAGCCCCCATAAGAGCTAGAGACTTGAAATTTTTTTTGTAGGTCCGTGTATAGCACGCGCAGATCGAGTTTGTTTTAAAAAATCGATAACTATCCCCAATTAATTGTTATCGATTAAAAACAAAATCGAAATTCAGTTTAAAAATTATATCTGGCCCATCTTTTAAGCTAGAGACCCCAAATTTTATATTTAGCTGTATATTAATTTTATGTAATTTCGAATTTTGTTATTTTTCGGATACCGGCCCCAATTTCCCCCAAATTCTATGAAAACACAGATTCGACGGGGCGCAGGGTATCCCCTAGTCGGTCACTCCCGACTAGAGTTTTCGTGTATTTAAATTAAAATTCTTATACCCTGAGCCCATTGAAAATGGGAAATCAGGGTATAATGTTTTTGTTGGATGTATCTAACAGGCAGAAGGAGGCGTGGCAGACCCCATAAAGTATATATCGAGAAATCGATTGGGCCATGTCCGTCGTATAGCACGCGCAGATCGAGTTTGTTTTAAAAAATCGATAACTATTCCCAATTAATTGTTATCGATTAAAAACAAAATCGAAATTCAGTTAAAAAATTCTATCTCGCCCATCCTTGAAGCTAGAGACACCAAATTTTATATTTAGCTTTATATGTATTTTATGCAATTTCGAATTTTGTTAAATTTTGGATACCGGCCCCAAATTTTCCCCAATTGAAGTTCAGTCTCAAATATAGCCAAAATGCGAATGAGTTGGCACTTTTACTAAACTGACAAATATGCCCATAGAATATGTTGATCATATGCCGAAAATTTCATTGAAATCCGTTAAATAGCAAAAAAGTTATTAAACAACACGTTTGGCTACTTAACAAACACACGTGGCAGCAGCGCCAAGCGAACGCACTTTTTCTATGCGTGAGTGCACACATACAAACGCTCGCATTCTAGTCGATTCGAAGAATCGCAAATTACGTTTGAATTTTGTTGAATTATCAGCTGCTGCTTTAGTTTACATTTGCCACCGCTTTCTAAGACAGTGGAGTGGCGTCGTTGGTAGAAGCGATGCACGAGAAACGTGAGTACCTGGGTTCGAGACCAGGCGACGCCAGAAATTTATTTAGTTTTTTAATTTTATAAAACGATACACCTTGCGTAATTTACGTAGGTTCGAACCTCGCCAATGTCAGTTTTTTAATAAAAAAGTTTTTTGGCTGTTAAAGAGTAAACTTGAATTTTTTTTTATAATTTTACGCAAAATATAAGTGTATTGAAAAACACAGTTTCGACGGGGCTCAGGGTATCCCCTAGTCGGTTACGCCCAACTAGAGTTTTCTTACTTGTTTATATTTAAATTTTAATTTTGTTATATTTTGGATACCGGCCCCGAATTTCCCCAAATTCTTAAAATTGAAGTTCAGGTGCTAATATAGCCAAAATGTGAATGAGCTTGCACTTTTACTAAACTGACAAGTATGCCCATAGAATATGTTGATCATATGTCGAAGTTTCATTGAAATCCGTGAAATAACAAAAAAGTTATTAAACAAAACGTTTTTCTACTTTGCAAAAGCTCGTGTCTTATTTCTTAAACTATAGTCAGTCTTTCGATTTTTTGACAAAAATGATATTTGTTGTTAAACTGCCAACCTGAACATTTTTATGAGCTTATGCTAAATACAAGTTATAGAGTATATTGAAAAATACAGATTTGACAGGGCTCAGGGTATCTCCTAGTCGGTCACGCCCGACTAGAGTTTTCTTACATGTTTTTTCGGGGCTTTGTAGGTATTTAATTAACGCAAGAACAAAAGCAGCTGCCACTACCAAAGTATGATAAAGCGAAATGACTGCAAAGCAACGGCAACAGCTACGCATCTAAAGTGCTAAAAGAATTAGTTCAAGAGAGTCAATGAAAACACAGCTGTTTGGACATTGGTGCGTACATTTTGACGCTTTTAATTTATGTCCACACGTTGAGTTCTCTTGCTATTCGCTACGGTTGCTAAGTCACAGGAACATGTATCAATAGAATCAAATAAATCAGTCGAACGAACAGTGACTGACTAGTAGATACCCTGTAAAAGAACTTAAATAATGGACTTTTACGAGAAAGATACCCTATAGAATGATTTAGGACTCTTTCATATTGATTGATTGATTGATTGACTGACGGATAAATTAGTTCAAACATATCCTGGGCAAAAAAAAACATGTATAGATTTATTATTTACTAATTAATGATTGACGGAGTTAATGACTTGACCGACTTATTAATTGATTATCGATTGTTCAAGAGTGCGTAACACATGTACCCTGTACAAAAACTTGAGTTTATCTGACCTTTGTGTTAAATGACTAAATGACTGATGGACTGATTGACTAAATGGTTGATTGAATAACAAATGACTTGATTTTAAGGTGCCTAACTAGCATATACCGTGTACAAAGACTTTTTAAGTAAATGAATTTCTGCAAAATTGCTCAGTCCACAGTCTAAACGAACGGAGCTCTCTAGTGACCTGGAAGAGGGCGCTATCTAAGGCTTTAGTGGGAAATTTCATTCATAAGAAATTTGTAATATTTTCATACCCAGAGCCCATTGAAAATGGGAATTCAGAGTATAATGGTTTTGTTGTATGTAATAGGCGTGGCAAACCCCATAAAGTATATATATTCTTGATCAGGCCCTGTCCGGCTGTCTGTTTGTCCGTAAGCTTGAACGCGCCGAATTCAGCTCCTATAAGAGCAAGTGACTTCAAATTTTTTTGCAGTTACGTGTAGCACGCGCAGATCAAGCGTGTTTTAAGTATTCCATAACTATCCCCAATTTATTGTTATCGATTAAAACGTCATTGAAAATTAGTTATTAAAATATATCTCGCCCATCTTTAAAGGTTGTGACACTAAATTTGGTATTTAGCTTTATATTTATTTTATGCAATTTCGAACCCATTGAAAATGGGAATTCAGGATATAATGGTCTTGTGAAAACGTATGTAACAGGCAGAAGGAGACCCCATAAAGTATATATATTCTTGATCAGGATGGACCGGATGAATGCAGCGATCTTGTAAACCACAAAAGCTACAAACTTGATATTTGGCATGATTACTCGTGTATACCATACGCTGAACGAGCTTATATTTTTTTCGATAACTCATCCCATTTCCTTATTATTGATAACAATCGATAAATTGACTTCGTTTTTCAAGCGTGACATAATAAACGTAAAGCCTAGAGCTTTCAGATTTACGGTGTATTTACTTTTAATGATTACAATTTGTATTTTTTGGATACCGTCCCCCCTTTTTCCAAAATTTCCAAATTTCCATAAAAGTCGTATATCAAACTAGAGACTTGTGCTTTGACATAAACATGTGTACCATTTAATAATACTCTGAAAGTTTCATTAAGAAAGTTCAAGCTAAAAAAAAGTTATTCAACATTCAATTTCCCATAGTAAGGCTCATATGAAGCCCAAGCGCAGCCGCTGCGTAAATTTCGCAGTAAGCAGAGCGCGTGTCTACGCGTAACTGTGTATGTATTTGTACATGTGTTATATGCAATGTGTATATAAAGAAGCGTAAAATGATTTTAATATAAGCTCCTTATGTATAGCTATAAATTATTCTTATCAACCCCCATCAAAAATTTTAACTTTAGCCGTGTCGACTAGAGCATATATATATAGCTTGGATACCGGCTCCGAAATTTCCCAAATACTTAAAATTGAAGTTCAGGTGCAAATATAGCCAAAATGTGAATGTGTTTGTACTTTTACTAAACTGACAAATATGCCCATAGAATATGTTGATCATCCGTAAAATAACAAAAAAGTTATTAAACAAAAAGTTTGGCTACTTTGCAATAGCTCGCGTCATCAGCGCTAAGCGCACGCATTTTTCATATGCAACTGCCCACACACAAACAAAGACGCGTACTTTTTTTATGCATGTGCACACATACAAACGCGCGCATTGTCAATTCACAGAATCGCAAATTGCTATTGAATTGTGCTTGAATTATCTGCTACTACTTTCGATTTTCAACTTATTTCTTGAGCTTTTAATATAAGTCTTTTGATTTTTTGACAAATAGCTATTTGGTTGTTAAAGTGCAAACCCTAACATTTTTATAAGATTATGCCAAAATATAAGTTATAGAATATATTGAAAAATACAGATTCGCCAGGGCTCAGGGTATCTCGTAGTCGGTCACGCCCGACTTGAGTTTTCTTACTTGTTGCCTTTTTTGATAAAACATAGAGACAAAGGCTTCAATTTTCTCTCTCTCTCTATTTCTCTTTCATTCTTGTCTTTTTCTCTTTCTCTCTCTCTCTCTCTGTGCGTGTAAATTGGGGGACTCTGAAAAGCTCACAGCTGAAAGCTCATAGATATATTTTGGTCCGGAAATAATTGTTGGCAGAAGCTATTTTAATTGTTTTCAACTTATTCAGAAAGTGCTAACAATTTCGCAGACAACAAAATATCAATTAGATAAATTAACATAGTGTTGATCAAGAAACTTGGAACTAGTACAGCGAATCGTTGATAATACAAATCCTAAGTATAATGCCAATACTGGTCTTAATTATAGTATAAAGATCAGAATCATCAGACGAGTCGAGTCATGTGTTTATGTCTGTTGATATCGAAATCTCTTTAAACTTGAAGTTGAAGTCCTTTCAAGTCACGTGCAGATCAAGTTTATTTCGGAGCATCGATATCTGTTTTAATTTCTATAAGCTCGATAAAAGTGAATGTTTAACTTCACTTTTTTGAGCATAGTTATATATATAGGTTCTTCTTAATATACATTTCGGATAGCTCGACCTTCCCTTCTGATTGTCAGTGTTTGAGTCTCCTTGTGTATTGACTCTGAACAGGCACAAGCTGCAATGATTATTACAGCATATTCTAGTTGGATACTGGATAATATCAGCTCCCGATGTGCAGCTGATGATTATTTTATCAGCCTCCATCAACATTTTTGTTGATATATATATATTTTTATATATTTTTGCCATATATATATATATATATATATATATATATATATATATATATATATATATATATATGGCGTCAATTTGTCGATATCTGGCGTGCTCTAGCAAATTTCCGTTTTGTATTCTTCGACTCTCTTGCTGCTCGCTCTCTCCATTTAATCGTACTATCTGTCATATCTGATCTATTTATCCATCTGACTGTCTGGACACCTGCTGGCTTTGCTGTTTTTCTGTGTATTGCGTTTGCCTTTTGGGGGGCTACGAAACGCCGTCGACAACAAAATTCGTTTCAAGCCCAAAGCCGGCGACAAGCTTAAAAACGCATTACCAATTTTGGCTATGTCCAAAATATATTTATATATATGTAAGTATATATGTAAATATATACATTTTGGTACAATTTTGGTAACAATTTTGGTTTTTTGCTTTATACTTTTTCTTATGGCACGCCCATTTGGCCAGCGCATTGTTTTGGCCAATGCTTTTTATGCAAAAGCAGCCAGTGTTAGTTAAAAATTGCTGAGAAATCTATTTGATGGCCTATGTTCAGCTCCTGGCGAAAAGGCACATAGGAGTTGGCGTCTTAGCTTAGTGTCGTTCGATGGCAGAGTAAGCCACTGCCCCTATAGATGCGATGAAAGAAACATTTGAAGAATATGAATTCAGAACATTGAAAATTTACCAAATTTGTGATCAAAAATGTTGATGGAGGCTGATAAAATAATCATCAGCTGCACATCGGGAGCTGATATTAAAATCATTTTATGCTTCTTTTATATAAACACTGCATATAACGCATGCACACATCGATGCACTGTTATACGTAAGCAAGAGCTCTTCTTACTGCGCAGTTTACGCAGCGGCTCCGCTTGGGCTGCAATATGAGCATTACTATGAAAAATTGAATGTTGAATAACTTACCTTTCCCATTCAAGCTGCAAATGCTTTTGGCAAGGGATCAAACTTGTATGAGGTCTCGCATTATCCTGGTGAAACACAATTCCTTTTCTTTTGACCAATTCTGACCTCTTCTGTTTAAGTGAATCACTCAATTTGTCCAGCTGATCATAATACACTTAAGAATTGATCGTGGTGTTGTCCGGCAAAAGCTCAAAATAAACGATCCTTTTGAAATCCCACCAAACAGACAAAATAACCCTTTTTGGCGAATATCGGCCTTCAAAGTGGTTTGAACCGCTTCATCCTTTTCGGACCATGATCTTTTAAGCTTCACATTGATGTAAACAACCCATGTTTGATCGCCAGTAATAATGCGCCTCAAAAACGGATCACTTTTTTGACGTTTGATAAGCAAATCACAGTCGTTAATGCGGCGAAGCAAATTTCGTACTGTAAGAACACGAGGCACCCATATGTCAAGCTTCGAAATTCATTTAACACGTTTTATATGCTTGGGAACGGCTTCCTTCGACAAATTTAAGCTTTCAACAATCTCTCAAAATGTTATTCAACGATTTGCATCCACCAACGACTTTATTTTATCCACATCGGCTTCAATTGTCCTTCCAGGACATGGTGCATCCCTAAGAATGAAATTCTGCAAACCAATTTTTCCATTGGGGTTCAGTCGACACATCTTCTCCGTATACATCACACAATTTTCGCCTCACTTGAACAGCATTTTGACCATTTTGATAGTCAAACAGTAAAATATGCCGAAAATTCAGTTTTCGATCTTCCATCTTCGATAAGGCTCCAAACTTCAACTATTCCAATAACCTTAACCAAATTTTGTACAAACTAGCATCATTATATAAGCTATTCAAAAATGTAACGGTAAACAGTTAAGTTTGAAGTTGGCTTTAAAAAAATTCATTGCGATCAGCTGTTTGAAAAATACGAAATTACTTAATGAACAACCTAATACTTTTTAGGGTATGCCACGCCTCCTTCTGCCTGTTACATACATTTTCACAAAACCCTGGCTTCCCATTTTCAATGGGTTCAGGGTATAAAAATTACAAAATGTACACCGCAATTCTAAAGTTTCTAGGTCCTATGGTTATAGAGTTACGCTTGAAAAACTTCGTAAAATTTTCGATTGTTATCAATAATAAGGAAATGGGATGAGTCCGAAAAAAAGATAAGCTCGTTAAGCGTATGGTACTTGAATGTTTTCAGATAAGTCATCCCATTTTTATACCCTGAACCCATTGAAAATGGGAATTCAGGGTATAATGGTTTTGTGAAAATGTATGTAACAGGCAGAAAGAGGCGTGGCAGACCCCATAAAGTATATATATTCTTGATCAGGACGACAAGAGAAATTGTTTAAGCCCTGTCCGTCCGTCCGTCCGTCCGTATGAACGCTCCTATTTCCTAAACTACAAAAGCTAGAGACTTGAAATTTGACATGAATACTCGTGTATACCATACGCTGAACAAGTTTATCTTTTTTTTTATAGAACAGTCATCACATTTTCTTATTATCGATAACAATCGATAATTTGACTTCGTTTTTCATGCGTAACTCTGTAACCGTGAAAGCTGGATACTTCAGATTTGCGGTGTATGCTACTGTAATGAATGCGCACATTTTGTCATTTTTCGATTTTGGATACCGGCTCCCCTTTCCCCAAAATTTGCCAATTTCTCCAGAGGTCGTATATCGAATGCTAGAGAGTTGTGCTTTGGCAAATACAAACATATGTACCATTTAATAATACTCTGAAAGTTTCATTAAGAAAGTCCAAGCAGAAAAAAGTTATTCCACAATCAATTTCCCATTGTAATGCTCATATTGCAGACCAAGCGCTGCCACAGCGTCAACTGCGCAGTAAGCAGATCGCTTGCCTACGAATAACTGTGTATGTATATGTGTACGCATAGTTCGTTTATGTATTTGTGTGCGATATCCGCGATACGCATAAACACTAGGAAATTCCAATTATGCCCTTTTTTCGCTACCAACTTAAGATTTCTAAAAGGGTCAGCAGGTACCAAAAATATGTAAAATTCCCACCCCTATGCCTACGCATAATTGTGTATTAATGTGTGCATGCGTTATATGCAATGTATATATAAAAGAAGCGTAAAATTATTTTAGTAACAGCTCTCACAGGGTTCAGGGTATCTCTTAATCGAGCCGTCTCGATTAGAGCACTCTTACTTGTCTTTTAATCGATAACAATCGACAATTTGACTTAGTTGTTCAAGTAAAAGCTAGTCTTTAGATTTGCGGTGTATGTTACT